>OU015492.1:165693859-166176359 GCA_907164885.2 Dolomedes plantarius
AAAATTTACGTATACGTGTGTTTCAAAGAAAATGCAATAATGAAAACATTTTTGTACAACTGTGGCCATTCGCCTGAACAGTCACATAACAACCGAGCCCTGTTGACTTCAGGGAGAAAGTGAACTCGATCCCGACAGTAAAAAAGTGAAACCCTAGGTGACATTTTAACTAATTTAATGAAAACATAAAAATTATTTACAGAACTACGCAATTTTAACAATCATACAGGCACAAACGAAAATATGCTGCTACCAGCTAGGGAAACATTGGACCGACAGACAGACATCGTTTCTCAGCAGAGTTCAGAGGGTGTTGGCACGAACGCTAATGGTTCTTTCTGTCCACGGAGTCAGAGTTTTAGGGTTGCTTCTTGCGATCCCGGCGGCTGTTCGCAAGGCCGCCATAGGGCCTGTTCACATAGGAGTCCGTTGCGTAGCGTTAAGGAAAAGATGACGTTGAGACGAAAATAAACCAATCATAGGCGTTAAAAATTTCCTTGCTAATCGTTTGGACGCCTATGATTGGTTTATTTTCGTCTCAACGTTATCTTTTCCTTAACGCAACGCAACGGACTCTTATGTGAACAGACCCTTACTCTGTTAGGGCATCATGAGTTTTTACGTAATGATGCCCTGTTTAAACCAGTTGGTTACACAACCAAAAATACAGCAAACTATTTTTCGCTGCCCATTTTTTCATATTTAATAAATCATATCTAAAAGCTTCATCTATTTTTTAAAATGTAAGCAGGAAGTTTATACGTTTCGCTTATTCGATATGTTTATTGTTATTTTGTTGTGGAAGCGAAATATTTTCTTAAACGCAAATTTAAAGTTTCTGTCATATCTTCCGCATAAGAAAATGATAGTTTCAAATATATTTTCTCAAATATAAAGGAAATATATCCTCATTCTAGAAAAAATTTAAACAAAAGAAATCTTTCCTTAATGTAAACGCTATGATGATTAAATCAAAGAGAAATGAGATAACATTTTAATATTTTAATAATTTTATAATATTTCTCGAGGAAATTTTTATACTGCATAAGGAAATAATAATTACAAGATAAAAAGAACTTTTTCTATACCATGTTTTGAAATTTTCTGTTGAATAGTATAAACTTGGCAATTCTATGTATTAATACTTTTTAAAAAAATTTTTGAATTATCCCATCAACTTGAAAGAAAATGAAGTTAATTGGAAGTTAACTTGCGTTTAACTTTTCGTTCCCGTCCCGGCCAATAGATGGCTGCACCAGTCTGCAAAACAAAATTAACTGAAAATAACTAAAAATGAATTGAATTCTGCTTAAAGATAGCTAAAAGTATTAAAATAATGCATTGTCATCGTGTTCTGAGCTATTCTAAAAGTTTCAAATGTCTAGCTAGTCGGAAGTTAGTTAAAAATCGATTGCAAGATTTGTACGGGACAAATACACAAACAAGAAAGCGAGTTAATAAAAACATGGTAAAAATGAAGAAGAGTATTTTCTCGAACCAGTTGAGAATCACCGTCTTAAGAGTAAAATTTCTCACGGTGAAACTTACCTACTACTGATACAAAGATTTTAAGAAGACCGCTTCATTGTATTGTTCTCATCAGTAGCGCCGGAAGGGGGGAGCAAGGGAGGGCACTTGCCCCCCCCCCTATAAAATTGAATTTTTTGTTTCTACCTAGCTAGCGCTCGTAAAATATTAGAATTTTCATTTAAAATCATAAAGCCTAACAAAACTGAATACTAAATTGCAACATCACACTCGTTAACGCAAGCGCGATAAACGTCATTCCATATACGCAGGAGCGATTAATCGCCAATTTCAGGTACGCAAGCGCGTTTAAACGCCAATTCCAGACGTTTGCTTTTGCGATTCAAAAGCAACGCTTACACGATGTTTTTTCATCGCGAAAGGGAATCTTGAATCCGATGCATTTGAAACGCGTACACGTTGACATTTGATAGGGCATAATATAACATAAAATAACATAAAAGTTTACTTTTTATAACCGTATATATGCATCTTTAATAATAAAGGTGTAAAAGTTTTAATCTCTTTTACTTTGCCCCCCTTTATATTTGACTCTTCCGGCGCCACTGGTTCTCATGTTTATTGACATGAAATAAGATATTCGTTTGTAACATTTTTAACAAGTGTTATTTACTGGCTGTTATACTTTTCTAGTTCTACTCTGCCATCGCTGGAATTGTATACTTGCTTGGAAGACTTGTCTACTCCATAGGATATAGCACCGGAGGTAAGAAAATATTTCACCCATTCCCGCAGAGTATGGTCCTTTATAAGTCTTATTCCAAATTTTGTATATAATTTATTCATTTGAGTGAAATGTTAATTAAAGGTTTAATGCATTAAGGTATCCTGTAACAAAATGAAAAATGTAATAACCACATTTTTTTATTACTTCGCAGATATGTTCTATTGTTATACGAATTTAATGCTCAATGAGCTGGGGCCACCTCGCCCAATCTTAACAAGCGTATTTTTAAGACCGCAAAAAAAAGCAAGAGATTAAAGTATTTCAATATTGTAATATTTTTTAATGTTTCAAAAAGGTACATCGTACGAGATATGATTTTCCTGAGACTCTGTCTCAACTTTCCATTCAGTAACTTTTACCTTTAGTCTTTTCAAAAGCAGAAGTTAAAGGAAGTAAATATTTTCCAGAGTACCTTATGAACTCCAGAAAACCAGGGAATTTCTATGAAGGAAAGAAACGGCTATTTAGAAAAAATAATTCACAAGCATCGAGAAGCGTTTGAAAGAAACAAAATCAAGTCGTAACGATCACGTGTCCCACATCGCCGGTACTTATATTTTTAACTAGGGAATCTCTATGAAGGAAAGAAAAAGCTATTTAGAATAAATAATTCACAAGCATCGAGAAGCGTTTGAAAGAAACAAAATCAAGTTGTAACGATCACGTGTCCCGCATCGCAGGTACTCATATTTTTCTGTCATATAGAAAACTAGGGAATTTCTATGAAGGAAAGAAAAAGCTATTTAGAAAAAATAATTCACAAGCATCGAGAAGCGTTTGAAAGAAACAAAATCAAGTTGTAACGATCACGTGTCTCGCATTACCCGTACTCGCATTTTTCTGTCATTAAAAATTAACTACAGCTGCGGAGGAAATCAAGCTTGCTATCTTTGGTATTCCGGACGGATATTTCAACCTTTAAATAACCATGCTCTATGCTATTTGTCATCAGCGTCAAGTTTCCTCGGCTTAAATCCCTTATGCTGTGCCTATAAATTACTTCTGTCGCATGAAACCTTTCTAGAAAACTTTCACCATGGTATAAAGCTTTTTATGTAGAAAAATTGTTGTTTAACAGACTCTATGAGTAATATTCGTATTAATGTTTCAGTAACACTTACCAATATACAAGGAAATTACCAATATACAAGGATTTCTTTTCAAGGAAATCATGTGAGAATTTTCAAGGCATTCCATTAACATATGCAGACTAATACAAATATATTTATACGCATAAAAACTTCTCTTAGCGTAATGGTACGAATTTTTTCGTTATTTCATCTATTTTATTTAGTTTTTTGTTAAACAAATTTCTAAGGACATAGTATTGAATTATTTAGGCTCGCATTGAGTTCATCACAAAACCACTGCATAAGAGCCTTTTAAAGAATTTTTATTCATCGAAACATCAGTATTCGAGTACAGATGTGAGACCGATTAATCTCTTTCAAAAATAATTTTAAGTTATTGAGATTATGCTAAAGTACTTATAATACTGTATTTTATAATACTGCTACTAAATTTCCTCCTATATAATTATAGTTTATGATATATTATAATGTGTAACTAATTTTAAAGTAATATTTTTTAAATGTATTTTTTCGAAAATTGTTTGTGTTTTCGTCTATCAAGTCTTCCTGGCGAAAAAATCCTAGTGCAACTTTGAACTAATATGAAATACACAAAAAGGATTGTAAAAAGTCTCTTCATTTACTTTACTTGGTATTTTAAAACTATCTTTTCTTTTCCAGATCCCGACAAAAGACTCTACGGACTCTTTGGCTATTTAGGTATTTTGTATCTTTTATATAGTACAATGGAACTGGCAGTAAGATTGTTGCGCTGGATATAAAACTTTTTTATCTATTATGTTGTGCGCCGACAGCATGACTTAAAGAAACTTTTAGGGTTTCTTAATTGTGATGTGGTTATTTGGTTTCTCTACCATTTGTTTTCCTAATCATTTTGTTTTGAATTTGAAGCATGTAAATAAAAATATTTTTCCATTCATCATTGTTTTCCTTGTCCATTATTTCAAGTAAGGCGTCTTCAAAGATCAGTTCTTTGAGAAATGTTATCAGTTTTTTTCACAGTAGTATCTAGCAGGTCACGTTGGAGGTCTCAGATACAAGCAACTAAATTTGACTTAACTCTAGTCTGAGAAAAAAAAAAACCAACTTTAAGTCATCTTCCGCATTAAGGCTGTTTCTTGCATTCGTTCTGAGATGTTAAAAAGATACGCAACCGCAAAACTTCGAAAAATTTATAGAATTTTATAGAACTACATAGAATTTTTTTTTAAATATTATAATTTTTTTAATATGTGCGAACACAATGGATGTTGCATATTTTCTGGGAATCCGTGTAGCGTTTCTCGACTTCTTTACTGTCGTCCCGTACCCTTTCGTAATTACCAAGTAACCTGCGACCTCGCTTAATACTTGAATAAAAAAGGTAATATTAGTTAGGAAAAGAAAACAAATGGAATAACCCCAGAATCCTCCCAGAAAACAATTTGAAACCCACTTGGCGGTCAAACCCCCCCCCCCCCCTCCCATCCAAATATTATTTGATACAGCTGTCATACTTTCAATATATATATATATATATATATGGATTAACATGAATTTCAGTACCGGCAGAGAAATATCAATATGGAAGGTCTTGACCATAAAATCCCTTGGACTTCAACAGGACTGACCGGATGTACTAAATCATGAACGCTTGCGTTTGCTCCTGATGCAATCATCGAAAAGGGAATAAATATGAGACTGATAGGCAGCATAGACACAGGAATATATACAATCCCGCGACCGAAATGTCAAAATTTGAGACTTGATTGCAGAACAGAAACCAGAGTACAATGCGGTCGCGACAGCAGCAGACGATACTAGTATAAGGTGACCAGACGTCCCGCTTTTTAACAATTTGTCCCGCGGCGTTTTAAAAAAGTCCCGATTTTTGGAAAGAATGCACGACAAGCTAGGGAACGGCGGGAGAATGAAGGGAATATACGGTTTTCGACAGCCATGTGGCTATTTAGCCAGGATATGAGTTTTATATTATTTTTGCTAATTTTATAATGCTAAACTTTAATAATAACAAATAATTGTTGAGAACTGATTATCGAGAACTGATTATCAAAGTTCGCATTGTTGATCAGTTGTTATAATTCGAATTTTGAAACAAACCATGTTCCATACAATAATGCACTAAAAATTGTGGAATGAGCGCTGTCCTTACCAGGAACTAATGCTACTACTGAACGCGTTTTTTCTACGGTAAATAAAGTGTGGACATCAGAAAAATCAAAATTAAGTGTTGAGACTTTGAAAGTCATTTTATGTGTGAAATATAATTTAACAAATTCTTGTGAAAAATTTTATGGCTTTTTAAACAACGACAGCAATCTGCTAAAAAAAAATTCACTCAAATGAGAAATATGTCAAAGAATAAAATAATACTATAGATAATTTTTTTTATTTATTATATTTGTAAATTGCTCTTATGTTGAAATTTAAAAATATATATTACAATACTATTTTTACGTTCTATGAAAATTTTTGTTGCTCCATATAGACCAAATTTTTAATCAAGAACATCACCCCCCCCCCCCCCGCCGATCAATGGTGTCCCGCTTTACCAATGTTAAAATCTGTTCACCTTATACTAGTATAAAAACCAGTCCGCTGGGTGCCACATAAACTTGAGTATGCGCAGTCGTGATGCTCCAAGGAAACCAATATCCGGTAGCGGTAGCACAGAGAGGCACGTTATTTTATGCTTCTTCGATCGGATACAAAATAAAATCGACATATCTCGTCGAGACTACACTAACCAATACGTCGAAAAGTGCGAATCTTATATGCGGCCCAAAAACGTGATTTTATCTGGTTGTGCCAACAGAGACTTCCACTGCGACCGGAGAGGCGCCACAAAAACATATTTATTAGGCTGTGACCATACCAGCTGAATTTTCAAAACTGCGAATCCGTTATCGGAGGCAAAAGGGTTTGATGCAACGTTCTCAAAGTAGTCAATGACGGGAGTGTTATAAAAATTATATACAATGTTTGTTTTACAAATATTTACAGTATTTACATTCAGGAACTTTTAATAACAAACTGTAGGACGAGGTCGATGAAATTTTTTTAATCTTGCCCATACAGGAGAGTGTAGCAGTTGTTAGAAGTTCAGTAATCAAGAATAAGGATTTTAAAGCTAAAATGCTTTTATTAAAGTTCTTGCAAACACTAAAGAGCAACATAACATTAGGCCACTTGCCCCACTGAAATACATCATCAAAAAGAAGGAATTGCTACATAACACGACAGCGAGACAACACGGCAGAAACATCATTCTCCTTTTGATTTCCCCCCTTTCTTTCCTCATTTACCTACCTTCCTCTCTGGAAAGGAATCACCCGCTGAAGTAACAGCATGACGAGTATAGTCACTTGCATTTTCGCTATCCAACACAAACCGAAAGATTGCTCAATCATTCAGATTGCCTCAGAAAATAACCTGGATCGCTTGATCAGTGCGCAACGAGCCGACCTCTGAAAAATCCAGACAGCGTGGTGTATTTGAAATGACTCCTTTTACTCCTGAATACTTTGATGGTCAGATTAACTCCACTCTAGATCTCCAAAAGGTTCGTGCGCAGCTGTACAAAGGACCCGCTCCTTCCAACGGCTCTAATGAGAGATGACGACTCTAATGCGATATAGAAATCTTGTGACATTACCATGAATATAGGTTATCACGACTATACTTGCAGAAACGCCGAAGAATTCGAGCAAGACTGGCAGCAGAGAAACATGAATATAGGCGGTCGTGATCTCACCAATTGAAAGTAGATTTTTGTGTATCCGATAGGCTATACAGAAAAATGAACACCTCCAATCAGTGAGACTGAAACTATGAATATATGTGCCACTCTGACTTCGGGAACCAAAACATGGATGAAAGAGGGTAGCATCGGTAGATATCAAAATGTATACGGTCACTATTAAATGGGGCAAGGGGCAAAAGGAAAAAAAAGTTCCTCGTCCGATTGAATGTAGCAATAACAAAAATAAATGGAACGGTGCCTATCAAAAGGTCATGAAACGAGCATCCAATTAGCGATGCGGCACGAAAAGATCTATTTGGTCGCGGCATACAGACCCAGAATCTCGATCAAGGCGAATCTCACCAGCGACACAAAAACATGAATGTCTGCGGGCAGTCTTTACCAAGGTCTGCCAGTCTGGCTCCTTAGACCTCACAGAAAGAAATGTTGGAAAAAGTCAGACCTTCGGCGGTGCAAAAATATCGTTACTTGTGGTCGTGACCGTAGAATCCGAAACGTGGATAAATGCTAGACTCATCGGTAGCGAGTAAACCATAATATATCCGTCACGATTGCTGGGATCGAGAAATAATGAGATAGGAGTCCAGTTAGGTATAAAAACTCATAGATGACTCGATCGGCAGGTCCTTGGCGTAAATGTCTTCAAATTCGGTTCCTATCGCCACAGAAACATGAAATTTTCAAATCGCTCCACCAACTGGATCGACGAAAAATTTGAATGGGTTAATATAAAGAACATGGTACGTTCGTCAACCTGTGGCAATATGGCGCCAATGTGACATTACAAATCGAAGAGCCATGGGGTGTAAATTTACACTGCTCTTTCTAGTAAACCCACAAAACGCACCAAATATTTTGTGGAAAAAAAAGGCGAGGCGGGAAACCGTATAGCATTCTTCATATTTACCTGTGAATAAGATCGAGAACTTAGAAGCGTCAATGCCGCATCGACTGTAAAATTTATTTATCACAAATACCAGGCTTTAACAATTAAGTCATTAACCTTCTGGCTTTCCAATTCGACCTCCCACTAGGTACTCTGTCAACAACATGACTTTGACTTCGCTTCCCAATATTTCTGAACAGTACATTTAAAACTATTAAAAGCAGGGCACGTGTCAATGTGGCAACTGTCCATCGAACGTCCAGAATTACAGAGACAGCAAGTCGGTGAATTGAAAAATTCGAGCCTGTAAAATTTAAAAATCCGAATTAGAATGGCAAAACAGAAACATAAATACATACCGTCATGGTGCATTTAACGCGGTTAAATGCATCGATGGCTCGGAAACCTGATTATTGCTGATTACGACCACGTGGATTAAACCGCGAAGAAATGCGAGTGCGAATCGAAATTCTGAAATACAAAATCAACCGAAACGTCATAAAAGAGTCCTATTGAAGACCTTATTTATTACGTAAGAGCCACGCCGACCGAAACGTCAGACCTAAATAATTCATTTGGCATCTCTAAGACAAATATCTGAGGTTGCAGAAACAGAGGTATAAGTGTCGGATATTGTGAATATCAATATTCGACACTTGACATAGAAACGATACGAAACGATTCGGTGACAGGGAAATATGAAAATATGCGGACCCAACCGCATCGAATGAAACGCCTCTGAAAACTCGACTCTGGTCGGTGGCTCAGTGAGTTAAACCACTTCACACACAAGGAAGTTTGTACAGCGGGACGTAGAAACATAAATATATAAATGCTGAAGTACAGAATATCGGCTTCACAGAAATATTATTTTGTTAAATCGAGACAATAATGATAAAATCATCGGACACTGCGCGCCTGAAAGGAAAAATTACCATCATTTTATGGGATTTTAAAAGTTTCGTATCTTTGGCGTTTTCAAATATTTCTCCTCTTAATGGGGTTTTGCTTATGCCACAAATTGAGAAAAAAAGGGGTGGGGACCTTCTCAGAAAATACTTTTCTCTGGGCGTAGCGTCCGTCATTTAATGGTGATCCCTGGTTTTCAATTTTCCCCTGCAGCCATCTGAAAGCACTGAAACTCCACCTCCTGAAATTTAAATCAGAAACATCAAACTGATACCCACCAAAACTTTAAAAATTATATTTTTACGTCATACTTTGGTTGCATATAATACCAAGATTGATACAAATATTCATTTTTTTCACGTATTTTTCGTGCGTTATTTCATTTAAAAATAATTTATCTGAAAACAACTGCATAACTGTAACTAGCAGTAGAAATGAAGTAATATACATTCTAAATTTAAGTGTCGCTTCAAATGTTTTATAATTGTTTTTATCATTATAAATGTAAGTATGACGATTATGGCCATAATTGTGATTTTCATAGTATACTTAATTTTTTTAAAATTCAAATCTACTCCACTGAGAATTTCTTTCACTAACTTGATGCATAATTTAAGCATCAGAAATTAAATAAAACCTAATATTAATACGTTCTCAAGAAATAATGTCTTAAATAAAGGAAGAAAATTTATTTTAAGATTCCTTTCTAGCACTTCGAACTGTATTTTTTATTACTTTATAAAGTATTTCAGTTACTTAATTGTATCTTTAATAATAATAAGATTTTCAAGTCCCAATGTTTTGATCTATAATACTTCTTAACAAATTTGAGAATTTTCAGGCTTAAATTTAGAATAAGGAAAGAAATTCCATAAGGTGGGGTATGAGGGGCGCCTTTTCCTGGTGACATTTCCAAAAACGTGTTTATTATTTACTTGTTTTATTATTTGGAACATCGCCTAATTCAAGATAGTGTAAATTTTCAGGCCATAGGAATCAAAAATTAAGACAGAAAATGTAATAAAAAGAGTTCTTACAACATATAAAATTGGTTGAATTAATCCAATTTAAAGATAGAACTTCACTTAATCGTCATTTATGTTTACTTAACATAACTTTGTATTTTTTAAAATTTTATTGTGAAAAGAGTCAAATTAGGTTACCTATCTAGAAAGGAATTTGCTAGTCTCAGGTTTTGAAACCTGGTGCGACTTCTCAACTAGAACCTACCCAAATGAACCATTATTTAAAGTATGTTTCCTAGATTTAGCGATTCTTAGAGAAATGCATTTTTTTTCTTTTTTTTTTCAAGCGGAGGCACTTGTAGTCAAACATTGCCTATACTACGCCGCAGTTTGCTGTTCATTTTATTATGGGGGCACCATATAAGCGGACAGCATTACCCCTTATGAAGGGATGATACAAACGCAGGCATTTTTCGTGGAGCGACGATCGGATCCGATCCGAGCACCCTCTGTACCGAAAACCAGCGCGCTGTACCACAGGGCCGCCACAAGACCAGAAATACAAATTTGTCTTCAACAAATATTTGATAAACATATGAAAAAAGAATAATCAGTGATTGGTTGAAAACTAAAGATAGAAAAAAATATCAACAAAATTCAAAATATACTTAAATAAATGATGTAAATATACAACGTAGATGAAACACAAAGTAGAATATTTTTGGTCAACAAATTGCAGCAATTTTCATCAACAAATACACAAATGCAGTAAACAGATGAAGAAAAAAATTCCTTGGCTTCCATTGAGACATAAATCCAATATGATCTGTACTAAAAACTCATTCGAACCCCCAAAAAAATATTTCAAGGGGGGGGGGGGAACCAAAGATACAAAATTATTTTAAAAAAGGTAAAAGCCCGGCCTTGAAATTTTATAGAACATTCTAATTCCTCGAAGCCGAGTTCAGAATTTTCGGGTTGAGAGTAAAAATCGTGAAAACATTTTTCCTAAAGCAAAAATGACTCTGAAAAATATTTTTTTGGTCCTTCAAATTGTATACAGGTAGTCCTCTTACAGCACGGCATCTTACGACACGGTTTCGCTCTAACACGATAAGATAAATTGCGGGAACCCCCGTATAACACTGCAACCTGTAACACGGTTTCGCTCTAACACGTTAAAAAAATTACGAAAACATCTGTACAACACTGTACTTCTCCAGCACTAGATAACAGGATTTTTGTTTAACACATTCAAAAACTAAATTACCTTAAAATAATGGCGGGAAGGAATAATGAACTATAGTGGCTTTACATGAAAATGTATAAACAAATTATAATTTATTCATTTATGACTCTATAAAATTACAAGAGGGACTAAGCTTAACTGAAAATCTTGAATGATTTTTCTTGAATGCAGACCCTTCCGCTGAAAGAAGCCGAAAACTCAAAAGGAAGCTGCAAAATTATCTATCTCCATACAGTGATATCTACAATAACCTTGTAAGAACCAGAAAATAAACCAAAATAACAGATTTTTTAAAGAGGATAGAAGGTGCAAAAAATCTAAATGAAGAAAAAGGTTCCGAAAGTGAAGGTGATATTGTTCAGTCGAATAAACGCTCTCGTTTGATTGTACTGAGCAGTGATGAGGAAGAAATATATTAAATTAAGGTCGCTTTAAATGAAAATAATATTTTTTTGCTTCTTTTCGTTTTGTGTTATACATACATTTATATTTTTAATAAACACTTAGTTGTTTATATGGAATTTAAAAAAAAAAAAGTTTGTTTTTAATAAGTTTTCAGAATGTAACCCCCTTTTTTAACTGTCTCTGGGTCTCATATAACACGGCATTTTCTAGGAACCTATCTACCGTGTTATAGGAGGGTTACCTGTAAATAATTTTCTTTTATAAATCTAAGACAAATGCACTGTAACGACTCCCGTACAATAGCGAATATTTTGTGCATGGATATTTCGGGAAGACCAAGCAACGCGCGGTTTGTGCACGTAAGTGATTTAGACGGCTGGAGACAGACAGTCTTGGCGACATAAAGACCGGAGGTGCTACCGACAGCTCGCGGAACAGTTCGACAGCTACTAAAAGGAAGTGGCCGTACGGAGGCGCTTAGTCATCTGGGAACAATAACTGAATAAAGAAAGGCGGCATTTTCCAGACTTTTCAAGAACGTTCAGCGAAGGTATATAGTCGCCGGACACGAGTTGAGTTCATGTCAGTGATTCAGAGATTAAGTTATTCAGAGTGACGCTGGAGCCGGAGAGAAGGAGATACTGTCGGGCCTAGATAGACTTGAATGAGCGCAGCGACAACTCAAGTCTGACCTTCCTCGTCGATGCCGTGAACCCACGAATTTAATCTTTTTATATATATTGTAAATAGCCTGTATTTAGTCGAGAAATACAATTAAAGCATTAAATACAAAAGGGCTGGCAGTCTTTTATTTAAGGCACAGTCCTTACAACACCTTATTGTATTTTTACACGATTCCACTAGTACCAGATCTTTAAAACTTGTAAAAAAATAAGCAAAATAAAAGGCTTTACACAAAAAAAAACTGTATTAAAAATCTTTAAAAATGTTTGGTCGTAATACGCGCCAAGGAGGCCTTAACAGGAACATCGAATTGAAGTTCTTAGGACTCGATTCAGCCACAAATTACCTCTCCCTATATAGTTTGAGAAAGACTGGTAAAGGAAAATGACTCAAATTTAAGTTTTCAATGTAACTTAACGTTTCAAACCTCTTCGATCCTATTAATCACAAAAATCGAGAACATTAATTCATTAAATCGAGGATGTTAATTCGTTAACTTGCTAACACCTAATTCAAAAAGCTCCTGATAGCGATGTGATATTAATACTACGATTCAATTGTGATCTTGGTGCTGATGAAAGATAGAACTTCTGTCAGAATCAAAATAAACATTGAATATCTTCCAGTAAATACAGTTTCATTAAATTCGCCACATGATAGTTTACTGTGAAGAATAGTGTATGTCATCTACTGTATGCCGTTTTAAGTAGGTTTCCTCCAGTCTTCAGGGAAAGGATTTTTCTCTGTGGGCAGAAGTAAAAAATTTCATAGAATTACCTTATTCTACCAGTTTTAACATATAATGGGTTTGAAACTCACTTGAACATCCCTCAGTGGTTTCGCCTCCGCTGAGTACGTTTCAGGATGATGTCACTTATTGAAACATTTTTAATACTTGGCGATTTAGTTCAATAAATGGTTTTAAATCTCTTTTCTTTTATAACGCAGTGATAAGACCTGTATAAATTAACATTTTTTTCTTATCCTGTCTTAAAAGTCTCAGAGAGAAATGAAGCAGCCTATTTGGAATTCAATATGAAACTATTTGAATTTAATATGAAATTAGCTTCCGTCCTTCGAGCATGACTGCCTTGCTGCTCATCTATGTTGTATAGGCGTTCTTACTGAAGCTGCCTGCCCCCTGTGGGATAAAAACAAGCCTATGGACAAAAATCACCTGCGTGTCTGTGGGGCTATCCATGGAGATACTGATGTTTCTAGATATTGGGAGGCGAGAAGACTGTTGGGGCGATAACGTTTGGTTATCTCTTGAACTTTTTGATGTTATCGTTGCTGCTGCTAGTTTTTTTTTAATGCTAACTACTTATACTATGTTCATGTACCCCAGCAGTCGTAAATGAAAAAAAACCTTCCATCCTTTGAAAGTTTCCTTTCGAAAGGAACATTCAAACTTCTAAATAACGTTTTCTTTCCTAGTAATTAACTGATGAATATTGTAAATCTACTGTTCCTTTTCTCAACCAGGAATGGCAACACACTTCGTTATATGCCCAAGCTGCGGTCGAAATCATTGTAGTGAGAGTGCTTGGAAGTATCTGCCAACGGGTAAGTTTCCTTCCGCCCATACGTCTATATGTAGCAATTATCACTACGAGAATATATGCACACATGCTGGTGCTGGGCCCAATTTTAAGTGGAAAAAGCCTCCCCATATTCGACCAATTTAAGGAAAGATTGATGGTGTCGTTAAACAAGTCGTTAGCGGAGTGTTCAGTTTACGGTAATTACAGCCACCACTGGGAGACCAGATGAACTGACATACTATCTGACAGGAAGCCGCGGCAGCTTTCCCACGCGAAGCCAGAAGCTTTGAGAATGGTCTGGATATTTTTGAAAGATGGGGTACATAAAGGGAAGAAAAGAACGAAGGAGATAACTATGGGATGTGTTTCCCGTCTCTATGCTGGACTTTAAATTGAACTGAGTTATGGCTCTGGCTGGCTCTCTCTCTCTCTCTCTCTCTCTCTCTCTCTCTCTGGTTTTCGATTGATGATTTTTCTGATTGAGGATTGATAATGAATCAATTGATAATCGAAATATTGTATCATAGATGCTGTAAATATACATGAATAAACAAGATATATGTACATATGTAATGAAAGAGTAGTTTATGTGTCCATGGAAACTATAAACGAGCTACTTAACCATGGGGTCCCAACATATACAGTGGAATCTCAATCTATCGTTTTCGAAGGGACTGACTGAACTAAACGACGTATGCGGGAAAACAATAGATGCGGGAACATACAAAAAAGTATTAATATTCCTTAAAGTTTGATATCCCTAAAATATATTTACTCACATACATAAATGCATACATACCTGTAGTGTAATTGAAGATAAAATTACAAAGTTGTACTGAAATCCAAGATAATAATAATAAAAAAAGAAATACATGTAGGTACACAGGAATTTTAATTCAAATAAAAGTATTTAATCTTCGTTTGTTTTTTGGTGGTTTTCTCTCCACAAGTGAACAATATTTTTTCTGTGCTGCAAATTGCATTCCTTTCGGTATCGGTTATTGTGTGAGAGTATAAAGAAGCGACAGCCGTGAATGGTTTGTAACTAGAATCATTCCATTGCACTGGATAGGGTCCGACATAAGACCACCAGGAAGTTCTGCTTCCGGGTGAAACCCTCATCGGCCAGTGTAAAACTGCAGCAATCAAAAACTTTTCCCACCCTAGACCAAACACCAGGGTGCTTCCATCCCAAGACCAAGACAAAAGCCAGAGGACAGCAGGAACCGCTCAGGTCGACTGACTATGAGCCATTGCTGATAAGAACAGAAATGTTGAATAGTCGGAGAATTTGGAATGAGTTTCCGAAAATAGGATACTTCAGGGGCTAAAAAATTAAGGAACACCAACGAAGACAAATAATGGGAGTAGTACGATTTTGCGAAACCAGGCTAAACAAGACAGAACAAAAATACGAGACCGTGCATCTCAAATGTTCTGCTCATTGTTTAATTAGAGCGTCATTCTAACTCAATCCAAACATTTATATTTGAGGTTCAGTTATTATGAAAAAACGATCGATCCGATAAATTAATGTAAAGCTGCGATATTCTGAACGAATATTGCGGGAAAACGATGGATCGAGGAACGATCCATGCGGTCTGTTTTTGCTTGTTTTCTATGGAATTTATTCGGGACTGGATGAAATAAACGATGCATACAGGAAAACGATCGTTCGGGGAACGATCGATCGAGATTCCACTGTATATATATATATATATATATATATATATATATATATATATATATATATATATATATATATGCGATGACACTTTTCCATGGCACCCAGTTAGGGTTCCAAAAAAAAGCGGCTGTTTTCAGGGGTGGCTGTCGAAAGAGATTTCTTCCATAACGTAAAATGTCCAGAGATTTTGAAGAAATCACTAATTTAATCGTTAATTTACCACACTGCCAACTCTCTTGTTGCAACAAAAAGGCTAAAATTCTAGAACGTTCTAAATATTTATGGAAATTAAAATTACAATATTGAAATAGTAATCGTGTTAAAAAAGTTTATAGTAAAAAATACTATAATATTGTAGATATAAATTAATATATTTGACTCTCCATGTAAAAAAAAACTCATAAAAATTAAAATTGATGACAGCACATTGGCATTATCCTCTACAGTCAATTTTTGCTTCAAAATTGTTTATAATTCACTGGTATTTGCGGAAACAATTAACGATATTAATTTGGTGTTAAAGAGTTCTTTCATGTTGTTATAGGTCAAGACAGTCAATATTCTAGGCAAGAGGAAGAATGCAGAATTTGCCAGATCACTAATGCTTACCGTTCTTATGAGCTGCGTGACTTCGGAAAAAATCACAGTGATTGCCGGTTCTTGCTTCCCCATCGGCATGGTCATTACCATCGTCGCATACCTGGATATGGAGACGCGGTCGATTTTGATCTCCCAGTGCATCCTTGGAATTGCCTTGGTTTGTATTATCTGTTGAATTTTTAGAATGCTGAGTCCAGTAGCTCAGCCAAATTTGTTATAAAGGGTTCTTTTATTTTCTTTTATGGGAAGGCAGTTGGTGAAGAAAAACAATTCTAAAATTACCTTTTCTTTCAATCTATTTTTTTATACCTGGATGAATAGACAACCTTAATCAAACAGGCAAATACAAATTATTGCAGAATAAATGAAAAAAGTTATTCGAATGCAACAATGAGTTACCGTTATAACTAATCCTCTCCTCGTGTAAGTCTTTTTTCAAGTGATTTCGTGAAATGCTGTACCACTATGCTTCTTGTCGTCTGGAAAATAACAACAGTTTCTCACGTTAGATCTGGATTACAGCATCTGTTACCCTTGGGTCACCCTTCGTTATTAAATTAAGAAAAATTAAAGAATCCTTTCTAATTAAAGAATCATTACTGGTCTTAGAAAGAGTTGATGTAGAAATATAGTTCTCTATGGGGATGAATTTCAGCCTTTGTTAATGAGATGAGTTGCAGATATGGCTAAGTATATTAAAAAACTTAGACGTTTTGGCCACAATAGCATAACAGCTGGATTTACTTTTAATTCGATTAATATTCAAAGATTTAAAAGGGGTAGCCCTCTTAGCCATGTTCAGAAGTTGGGACTATGATTTCGAACCATCTTTTCATGACAGTTGCCTAAAGCCTACTGATTCGCTTTCCCACATTAGTTACTGCAGGGATCTTACATCAAATATGTAATAAATACTTCTTCAAATCCATAATAAATTAAAAGGATTGCTACATGTTTCGAACTAATTAATAGTTCATCGTCAGGCCGAGGAGCATTAGGTTTAATTGTCACTAAAAACAGTTCACAAATGCATTTGTGAATTGTCCAAAGGGACAATTACACTTAATGCTCCTCGATCTGACGATTAACTATTAATTAGTTCAAAACATGTAACCGTACTTTTAATTTATTGTGGATATGAAGAAGTATTTATTACCTGTGAGTTTTCTGCAAGTTTCCTGTAAGTCTTACATCAAATGTTAAAAGAGGTGATAATCCTGAATTACTTAAACAGTTTGCTTTTGAGTTTATTAATAAAACTTCAGTTCAGGCTCTTCAGATATATAATGAAGGCAGCAAGTCAGATTCAGATAGAACCGGTAGCGGTATATTCACAAAGGTAATGGGTTGTGACTGTAGAGTAAAATTTAGATATGGGGATCATGCCTCGTTCTTTCGATAAGAACTTTTGGCTCTAGAGAGGCTCTGAAATGCGTCGTGTCTTCAGGGAAAAATCATATATGGATTATGACTCAGAGCAAAAGATCTATACTGAAATTTAAATCTCGGCCTGACATTACGGAGAAAACTAGCCAGGACATTATCTATCTCATGTCCTTACTGGTATACACGGGCTCTATTTGTTTGCAATGGATTCTGTCTCACGCTGGTTTATATTGTAATGAGGCAGCTGAACTGCTGGTAAAGATGTATTGCGAACTGATCACCCCAACAAACAGAGACTTCCTGCCATGGAAATTTCCTCATAAATCCATTAAAATAGTTCAAAAACTGCAAAACAGGAATAGTCCGTCTTCGACATCTTTGGTATTCTGTAAACTGGCGGTCCATGGATTGTCATTACAGTTTAAAGGTCCACGACTGCGCCAAACTGTTCTGGCAAAACCGAGAAGCAGGCATACAAGACGCATGACTTTTCCGAGAGGAGTTAAGCACTTTACAAATTACCGTTGCTTCTCAACTCCAACTGCTCTCTTCCACATTATTCTCTTCCACATTATTGAATGTATTGGAGTCTCTACGAGCCAGTTCCTGGATGAACAGGAATTTGTCGCGACATATTCAACATGGTCTATTGGACTTGGTTGTTCCTAAACCAAACGAATCAACCACAACAACAAAAACAACAAAATTATTGAAATCTTTTTACACATCGTTCCAAAATGGAAGCTTATTTGGGATAATTTAATTAAATATTTCAATTTACCCATGTTGTTCATTAAGTATTTACTTGTATAGTGAAAACACTTCTAACCAAATAATCCAAGTCCATTTCCGATTACATCTCATTGTTTAAGAAAGGCTGTAGTCATCAGTATAAAAATTTCCATACAACGGTCATTTGATTACTCTGTGCAAAATCTGAGAAGTGGCGCCATCGCAGTGAAAATATTGGTGCTTTCACATTTCGCACGCTTCAAAAGCATACATGTCACATTGTAAACAAAGTCGACGCTCAGTCTGCGATTGACAAACATGTTAGTCGGAATTGTTGCTGCCCACACAATGTAGAAAAACGCGTGCTGATGGTTAAGCATTACTATTTTCAGAAGCAGGGCAGAACGCGACAGGAACTAAACCCAATTTTATGACGGGTGTGCATCTTGGTGATGAAGTATAGAAGATTAAAAGTGCGTGAGATTTCGGAGGCTGTTGGCATCCCACCAGAGAGCGTAAATAATATTTTGCATGAATATTTATTTGGATATGAGAAGGCTGCCGGCAAGGTGGACTCTGCGTTTGTTAACAATCGATTAAACGCATAAACGAATAAACAGTTCGAGGCACAATTTGGAGCTCTTTCATAAAAATCCAGAGGAATCTTTGAGTCGTTTCGTAACAGTTGAAGAAACATTGATACTCCACTACTAGCCAGGAACGAAAGGACAGTCAAAACAGTGGGTTGAGGAGCTGAACCTTCACCAAACGGCTCCATCAGTATCACCGGAGAGTACCGTGCATCATTATTGAATCTTTTAAATAGTTAAATTAAAACAAAAGGCCACATTTGTCGAAAATAAAGGGGTTTTTTTCCGTCGTGACAAGGCTCCGTCTCATTCGTCTGCGATTACGCTATGATATTGTTCCTCCCCTCCGTATTCTCCGTAATCTAAAATATTTGTAAAGTCCTATTTTCATTTATAAATTGGACAACTACTTGTTCCTCAATATGAAAAAAAAAATCATTGCCAGATGGAAATTTGCATCGGATTCCAAAATGATTAGTGAAAAAAAACGTATATTTTGGAGAGATGGACAAGTTTTACTTTATGAAGCGACTCAGAAAAGCTTGTAAATAATTGGGCCAAATGTATCGAAATTATGTAGAAGAATAGATAAAGACTGTCTTTTTCTACGCTCTTACATTAATTTTGCATGGACTTATCAAATGACCCTTGTAAGTATTTCAGCTGAGTTTTATGATATTCGTATCAATAAATTTAATTTTTAGGTCATTCTCACTGCAAGCATGGAACTTTAGGCACGATTGAAGAAAAAGCTATTACAACGCTACAGAACACTTGCGAAAAATACTTCCGTTCATTCAATGATTGCCAATGCAGGCATAAACAGACTTGTTGTCACCGAATTCTTTAGATGTCAGAAATAAATATTTTACTTTTATTTACCTTGAATATTTTTTAACGAAAATTAGCAGTTTGTATCCTTCTTAATGTTTAAATATAAACATATCTCTATTTCTAAGTCAACAAAATTCCATTTCAATCTATACTTTAATTTTCAATTGTATGGGCCCGAGGTAGCTTAGTGGTAGCGCGCTAGGTTTCGGACTGGGAGTGCTCAATTCTAATCCCGACGAATGCCATTAAATACCATCGTTTCCAGGCCGGATTCGGGCACGTTAAATACATAGAGCGGAAAGTCCTTTTATGAAGTCAGTAGGGGGAGAAGGTACGAGCCCTCCACATGTCGTCCCTGGGGGATGCTCGGTTAAAATTGAGGTGGCACCTGGCTAAAGTCGGACTCCAGCCCTTGTGGTACCATTGTGAACTGGAGCTTCATTCCTCTGCCTGTAGTCGAGACCTGGTCTGACATATTCCTGCCAGGAGGGCATAAGTTGCAACATTTTTTAATTCTATTTCAACAATTCCGCAAATTAAATTACATGATAGCAATTAGTTTGATTTAGTTTGATTCAAAAGTAAGATTCGTTTTAATACCTTTTAAATATTTCAATAATCTAATTATCGTATGCACTGCATGTGAGTTTTTATATTCATGAGAGAACTAGATCCTCCGTTGGGTTCTCCAGCTATTCGTAATTTACGAATAACTCAAAATTCTTTCGATACTTATCGAAATGAGGGCTTATTTTACGATAATTTAATCGAATATCTCAATTAGTGGGAAAATACACGAATCGGAACCAAGCATTCACGATAAATTAAGTATGTAACTATAATTAAGTATCTGAAATTTCGTCAAAGAATATTTTTGGTGACAACATTACGGGTGGATTTTTCATCTTTCAAAAGCATTTGAACATTTTCCTCTCCTTTTTGATTATGTTAGTGCAACAGTCAAATTATCGAATTATCGGTGAATTTCAGAAAACATAATAATTTTGTTATAATGAAAAGATTAGTTAATTACAAGATAAAAAGAACCTTTTATACACCATGTTTTGAAATTTTCTGTTGAATCATATAAACTTGACAATTCTATGTATTAATAAATACTTTTTAAAAATTTTTTTGATGAATTATCCCATTCACTTGAAAGAAAATGAAGTTAATTGGAAGTTAACTTGCGTTTAACTTGTCATTCCCATCCCGGTCGATAGATGGCTGCACCAGTCTACAAAACAAAATTAACTGAAAATGGATTCAATTCTGCTTAAAGATGGCTAAAAGTATTAAAATAATGCATTGTCATCGTGTTCTGAGCAATTCTAAAAGTTTCAAAAGTCTAGCTAGTCGGGAAGTTAGTTAAAAATCGATTGCAAGATTTGTAAGGGACAAACACACACACAAACAAACAAGAAAGCAAGTTAATAAAAACATGGTAAAAAGGCTGAAGTATGCTAATTTTATGCATAATTGATGAAATTTGGCAAGCTTGAGGCTGTAGAGTCGAAATTCATAAATTTAATGAATGCTGTGTAAAAATATAGAATATTAATTACTCCTGTTCTAAAAATATGAGATTCTTACCCAGGGCCCGATTTAGAAAATTCTTGACTATAGGCACAACTTCCGATGGGGGGGGGGGGCCCTAACACTGATGTGGGCGTAAAATTTCCAAAATTGACACACACAAAAAGAATAATTATGAATCATTGTGAAAGTACAATTTTGCTAAGAATTGGCTATTTGAAGTGTAGAAGCCTAGAACATTATCAAATAACAAAAACCAACAATACAACATATTAACTTCATCATTAAAACACCAATACAATGCAACCAGAAAAACTTAATAATCCTTTATATACACTATAACATACATATGATGAACCTAACAATCAAATTTGAAAGGATGTATAAAAAAAATTGCTATCAAAAAAAGCAAAAATTAAAAATATTTGAATTGGGAATTTTTTCTTTTAAAATAAAAATTTTTGGGGGCCCCTAGGCCTACTGGGCCTAATGGAAATTCAGGGCCTATTCTTACCATGTCATGCGAACTCCTGAATCCTAAAGTTTGTAATTTTTCGTCCTTACTTCCAACTTTATTAACTTAAATTATATACACTACTGGCCACTGTAAATGCAACACCCTGAAGGAAACATGCAAATAACATGAAATTTACAACATGCATTAGCGGAGGTGAGATATGCAAATGATTAGAATTTCAGCGCAGACGCACATCACGCGCGCCTGTGGCGCCACTTCAAAGCGCTATTTAAGGCTTGGAGATTTCGACGATTTCAAGTTCGGCAATTGTGTTTTTCTTGTGGTTTTTTCAAAAAAACGATCAATTATGCCTCGTCGAAAACAGCGATCATCTTTTGATCAAGTATCCGAGTTCGACAGAGGTAGGATAGTGGCCTACCGAGATTGTGGATTATCTTTCAGGGAAATCGGTAGTCGTGTTGGACGAAACCAAACAACTGTAATGCGGATATGTGATCGTTGGATGCAGGAGGGTACGACGGACCGGCGTGTTTGATCGCATCCACATCAGCGCACCACTTCACGTGATGACAGGCAAATTGTGCGCATGGCAGTGACGGATCGCTCAGTCACATCACGAACCATAGCACAGCACATGCAGTCTGTAACGCATCATCCAGTGTCTGCGCGTACCATTCGACGCCGTTTACAGTAGAGTGGTCTGTCCTCAAGACGTCCATTGCTTTGTCGACCCTTGACGCAGAACCACAGACGTCTCCGCCGCCAATGGTGCGATGACAGAAGGATGTGTACGGCAGAATGGAATGAAATTGTCTTTACTGGCGAGTCACGCTTCTGTCTGCAACACCACGATGGTCGCATTCGAGTCTGGAGACACCGTGAAGAGAGGATGCTGAACAGCTGCGTTATGCACCGCCACACTGGTCCTGCACCGGGTATTATAGTATGGGGCGGTATTGGATATCACTCTCGCACACCTCTAGTACGCATTGCCGGTACTTTAAACAGCCAGCGCTACATCTCCGAGGTGTTGGAGCCAGTTGTCCTTCCTTACCTTCAGGGCTTTCCCACAGCCATATTTCAACAGGATAATGCGCGACCACACGTGGCACGCATTGTCCAACGGTTCTTCGTCAATCGCCAGATTGAATTGCTTCCCTGGCCGCCTCGCTCTCCGGATCTTTCGCCGATAGAAAACATGTGGTTCATGGTTGCTCTACGATTGACCCAGATTCCATCCCCAGCTGCCACAGCAGATCAACTTTGGCAACGTGTGGAAGCTGCTTGGTCTGCTGTACCCCAAGAACTCATCCAAAGTCTCTTTGAATCAATGCCGAGGCGTGTGGCAGCGGTGATCTCCAACAATGGCGGCTACTCTGGCTACTGATTTTGGCAGGAACCACACTTCACAGAAGTCTATAAATTTAATCATTTGATACTTGGTCAACATGTTATCTACAAAATAAATTTTGTTGTGATATCTCTTGTCGTTCTTGGCGTTGCAATTTGGGTGGCCAGCAGTGTATTTTTTACATGTATGCGAACAAATCCATAAGCATTTTATCTATGACAAGACTTTTATTTCTGTAGCAATATTTTCTCTTGTCTTTCAGCATTAAAAATTAATTGTGTCCCTACTGATCTGAATATGAAAAACGAGAACAAAATATATTAACAAGCATTAGTCGAAAATGCAATTCATTGCCCTTAATATTGTTTCATTGCAGTTTTAAGCTCCATTACATAGATGTTTCATCAAAATTTTGTAATTAAAAATGTAATATAATATGTGAATATGTAATGAATATGTTTCTCAATACCGTAAGATGGGGTTACCTTGTGACGGATTTTAAGATTTTTTCCTGTGCCAGTCGATCAATTTAAAAAGTAGCCCAAAACGAACAGTCGCAAAACATTGGTGCATCCTTTCCTTACGTAATAATGTATTGCGCTAACCGGGATCTTTAATTACCATTGAGAAATTAAAGTTAAAATGTGTCACAAAGTTGCCTCGCCGAGTGCGGCACTTTGTGACATCTGTTTTTTCGCCTTGAAACCCAAGAGGAAAACTTACTTGACACAAAGTTAGACAGTAAAACGCTTATCAAAAGCTTGATACACAATTATATATACTTATTACAAATATTGGATAGCTTTATCTATATCTTTGACATCAAAGAGACTTCGGGTGCCCAGGGCAGCCATCAGTTCTTTGAGAAGATGAGGAAATTCGTCTTTCGGCACATTCTGCTCCATCGGGGAGTTTTTTTCCAGATAGTCGACAATGTGGGTTATTTTCTGACAGTGTTTATGTATCACAAAGTAATCCCGTTAGCTTTCAATATTTAGGTTATGTTCTCATATTTCTCGGAAATATCACTACACATAATTACAAGATAAAAAGAACTTTTTATATGCCACGTTCTTAAATTTTCTGTTGAATCATATAAACTTGACAATTCTATGTATTAATAAATACTTTTTAAATTTTTTTGATGAATTATCCCATCAACTTGAAAGAAAATGAAGTTAATTGGAAGTTTACTTGCGTTTAACTTTTCGTTCCCGTCCCGGCCGATAGCTGGCTGCACCAGTCTACAAAACAAAATTAACTGAAAATGAGTTCAATTCTGCTTAAAGATGACTAAAAGTATTAAAATAATGCATTTTCATCGTGTTCTGAGCTATTCTAAAAGTTTCAAATGTGTAGCTAGTCGGGAAGTTAGTTAAAAATCGATTGCAAGATTTGTACTGGACAAACACACAAACAAGAAAGCGAATTTATAAAAACATGGTAAAAATTCAGATATAGTATTGCTTAAATGTTTCTCCCTCCTTAAAATAGTTCAGTGCTGCGTGTTATATATATATATATATATATATATATATATATATATATATATATATATATAAACTGATCACTATTAAATAGGCCATATTTCGATGCTGTAAATCACCTGGAATTTGGAGTTATCATGCCAGCGTGGGAACAATCAAAACCTCAAATTAATTTTCAACATAATTCTCCTTAAAATTCGTGCCGAGGGGCAACCACGAACGTGCATAAACAAAACTGAGTTATTTAAATCGATGTGTCATTAGCATATTCTTTTTAAGTTTACACTTTTGTCTGTGTTAATCCAGTCATTCTTTAAAATTAAAATACTGGTTATCCTTAATTAGGTACGTTAGTCTTTACTGCTTCAGTTCAATTTGTCACGGAAACCTACCACATAAAAAAAAACTTCATACTGATCTGCGGTACAGTTTTATATCACACTTTATTTACGTAATATGTTCTCATAAATAACATATAACATAATCATGTAGAAAATAATGGAAGTATATTTCCGTGTTCTTACAATACGGGAATGAAGTTACTTATCCAAATATAAAAAGAAGTATCTTCTAATTTTTAGCAATCCTAAACTGTGATATGTTAATAAAATGTGCTGTTACTCTTTCCTTTATTAATAGACTTATTACTCCCAAAAATTCCAAACAGGCAAAATTTGTATACTGCCATCTTGTCAGAGCATTATAATATTAACTAAACACAATTCCAAGCTTACTTCAAACTCTGTATATTTCAACACGTGGAAATATGACTCTTAAAAGCGTATCGATTGGGAAAAATCACGTGAATATTTCGTTTCTTTTTCTTTTGTAGCTTTTCTCCTTCAACTAAATGGATTACGATGTTTTCCCCCCTTAAAAGGATTATGTCGACGATCAGGAGATGAAACTCTTCGGCTCACTTCGGTTTAAGACATCTTAATTGAATGATGTGAAGCTATTAGTTTAAGAAAAATACGGCGTACAACAGTTTCAAAAATGGGTGCCCATCATAGTATTCTGTCCAAAAAGCCGGAATTAAGTAAATCACCAGAGGCCTCTTTATTGTTTTCTGAATTCTATGAAATGATGAAACAAAGCCGTAGTAACGACAATCTTATCGCGCGCAAACTGAGAACGAATTTGAATTTTCCTTTGGACTGCAGCGCCGAAACGATGGAAGTTGTCGTTCATTTGTGGTGTATCAACTGTTTAGCGGAGACAAAGTGGCAAAAGCTCAATTATCAAATTAAAAATCAAATAATTCATGATTTTCTTAACACTTTGTATTGTACTTCCCATGCTTTCGATGAATTATTTCTTCTGCTGTTTACAAATTCAAAGTCCCGTAGTCTCTTACTTGGAAATTGTGACCGACGACTTCCGACATCAAATGAACTTCATAATATCGTGGTAGACATGCTAAGCTACTCTTCGTATTCAGGACTCAAATACGGCACTCTCATCGACGGTCAAAAATATTTAGAAAGCATTGTGGATTATCCCTTAAAAACATTTAGTCTTTGCCCGTGTACTCGACGCCCTCTATATGTCGCGATGTACCTCAGTAGACCAGATGTGGTAAAGATCTTGCTGAAATATGGAGCAAAAATACCTTATGAAGATGTTTGTCATTGCCTTAAAGATTCCAGGCATCCTCTTAAAAATATTATGGAAGTTCTGAAAGTTCCTGACGAAAATAAAACCGAACGCCATCTTACTAAATCATCCTCGATCCGCAAAAAGAGGAACATACTATCATTAAAATTTATTCTAGTTGATATGGATCATTGCAATAATCTATGGCTAAGTATTTGTGACACTCTCCAAACTTTAACTGGAATTGAAGAATACAGCAACATTCCCTCCTTGAAACATATCACCAGAACTCAAATTCGTCGGATTATGAGAGGAAACCCCTTCTTTGGCCATCCTCATCTTTGGAAACTATTGTGCTTACCTCAGACTTTGATATCTTACATGAATTTGGAGGATTGTTATGATCTGTATCAAATATAATTACATAGAATGTCATGATGTAAAAATGACCAAAATCGACACGAATACAATTGTTTTATATATCAAGACATTCATGTTGTATTAGGTCCATCGTCCTAGTTATTAAATTATGATAGTGCAGAACCTAAAGTTTTCCTCATCTTGCATTTTTTATGAATGAATCAGGTAAGCGCAACATCTATTAACTGTCTCCTCTAATATTATCTAATTGTAACAACAGAGTAGAAGTTGAGTAGTCTTTTGGGAGAAATCTAGGTAAAGCAAATTTTACAGAAATACGACACCACAAAAACTTTATTTAGAAATACGATATCGATCTAACATTTTACAATTCCACTGAGCTTCATTTAAAACGCTTAAAAACATTAAAATGCTTTATCAAATATTTTGAAAAATGAGCAGTTTTTCTTGCATTGTCTAATGAAAATATCCAATTGAATGCAATATCATTAACGGGGTTCAATCCTGAGAACAAACGTATTGAAATGTTGAAGCATGTCTTGCTGAAACGATATACACATCTGCTTTACACTTTTAAAATTCGAATAATGGAATTATTATACTTGTTTTTGTAAATACTCTTTTTGTTTTTTTTGTTTAAGGGCTCTCGGAACCCTTAAATCTTCAAATTTTCCGAAATTTTTATGCATTAATTCGTTATCTTTTCTGGGAATTTGCTACCATTTGTGTTTTAAAATTCCTATTACTAGAACTCCATTAATTGCAAAATAAGTAATTACTCTCCGGCAGTTCAAATAACTTCCGGAGAGTATATTTCCGATAAAAAATCAAGATTATATATGTAATATTGGCTAAATTTGTTATACTACATTCCACGAAACCATATTAAGTAATAATTGTAAGTATATCTGAATTATAATTAACTGTATAAACTGAAAAGTTCTAAATATTTATATAAAATTGTATATCAGGAGAAAACTTGTGTAGAATTTATTGATTAAAAATTTTATAACTGAACGTCCCCAATATCCACCCGCATAGCCCAGATTATGTTGTCTATAAATTTTGCTCGAAAAATATTGAGAAAATTATCAATCTTACCTCCAAGTACAGTTTTAGGCCTTATTCACATTGCTTCGACAGAACGGAGCGTCAGCCATGAAGCTTTTAACCACAGAACTCAGCGCAATGATCAGTTGATAATTAAAACTAATCACAAGTTATGTCATCAATCTCTATACCCATAACGTCATCCGACAGGAGCAGTTCGGCTTTCGTAGCCGGCACTCCACACAACATCAGCTCTGGAGAGTTGTAGAACTCATCCAATGTGCCAAGGTTAAAAGACCTGTGCGATTTTCGTGGCCATTTGCAAGGCGTTTGGCAAAATCTTCTATGAAGGACTCTTCTATAAACTTATTAACCTTAATCTTCCTTCCCAACTGATTAAAATCTTCCATAGCTATCTCTCGAATCGTACTTTCACGGTCAGAGTCAATACTAGTATGTCTACCCCCCCCCCCCCCCGGTGAACTCTTTCTGGTGTAGCTTAAGGCAGTTTGCTTGGCCCTAAGTTATTTAATATATATATATATATATATATATATATATATATATATATATATATATATATATATATATATATATATATATATATATATATATATATATATATATATATAACTGATATTCCGTACTCTTCCAATATTGAGTTAGCTCTATAGGCTGATGACACGGTCATCATTGCTCGACACTCACACTCAACCCGCCTGTTTTGTACGATTCGAAATTATCTCAAAATCTATGAACATTGGCTTACCTGTTGGCGTATTAAAGTTGACCCCTCTAAAAGTTTTGCAGTACTCTTCTATCACCCGAAGCAAAATATTCTACTTAATGGCTTACCCATACCCTGGGAAACGTCTTACAAATACCTAGGTGTTATCCTGGATTCCAAATTAAATTCGATTCTTCATTTCGACAGTATTGTCTGTAAATCGAAGAATGCTATAGACGCCCTTAAACCACCTTCTTTCATATTACAGTTGCCTTTCACCAAAATTGAAACTGTTGCTGTACAAGAGTTATGTATGTTCCATTTTAACATATGGCTCTGCTGTGTGGGACTGCATCCATCTACCAATTACGGAGACTTCAAGTTATCCAAAATTATGTCCTCAAACGTTATGTAACAAAAGCTCTCATTTTTATCAGAAAATACGTTATTCATCGTGATCTACGCATTAAACAGATTTTTTTCAGCAATTAAAAGTCTGGATTTAAAATTTTACAATAGTTTCTCTCGTATAACTAATCTTATTCTTCACAGCATTCCTCGCTAGGATCCTGAGATCCCCATTTCGGCGAAGAGGCCAAAAACTTTATTACGCCGTCAAGATATCCAAGAAGCGTAGGAGACTGTGAATGTATATGATTAGCTAGCTAAGCCTATTTTTTTTCCAGCTTCGTAATATAAATTCCTAAATTCTCTTAATTTCCTTTTCACGTTATACTGCAAAGACCCGTGAAATTGGACACGCGTTGGTCGACCCTTCTCTTTACGAAGCTAGACTCCACATCTTTCAAGTTTTAATCCTTTAATTCCTTCTTTTATCTTAACATAATTGCTTTAACACTGCAAAAGTCTCCCTTTTGAGAAACCGTTTTTGATTCCCTGCCCTGCCTATAAATGGCGCCAGTGGTCAAGTACCCAATTTCATGATTGGAAGCGGTCATTCCGCTTCATTTTAGTGAAAATCATCGTCAAGGTATCTGTTCTTTAGCAGTCAGTTATCGGTTTACCCCTGCTCTTTGGGGACACGCAATTTTCTTCGCAGGCCAAAGCTAGGACCAATCACGGATCCAGGCGGCAGCCGTGCGATTTTTCTAAATTCATGCTTGGCAACTCGTTTACTTGTGAAGATTACTAGACGTTTATTAATTCACTAGCTGAAAACCCGCGCTTCGCTACGGAGTACATTCAAATTAAATACAACGGTCAATGTATGCAATTAATGCCAAATAAATAAATAAATATATATTTATAATAAATGCGACAATCAATATATACAATTGATGTAGGAAAAAAAATATATATTTATAAAATATCGTAAGGGATATTTTTATAGACAAAATAATGTCCAATCGTCTGCCGTATTAGCAAGAAAAAAAATTTTTTTTTGTCTATTTAGTTGTTATGCACGTGACGATAAATTTATTTAAAGTACCAGAAAAAGAAATCACGTGATCAGCATTTAATAAATTAAATTCTAAAAATTAATCTTTAAAAATTCACCAAAAATCAGAAAATCGAGGTAAAGATTCGAAAAAGATTTCATTTTAAAGGAATTTTTAATGATCTTTCTCGTGATGTAAATTTTATAACCCTCAAATTATTATTTTAAATGCAAACTTAAAAAAAGTTACTAAAACAGCTAAAAAATTTAATTTAAATTTTTCAAAAATCTCTCTTAGTGCACCCCTACACTATAAGAAGAATCGCCATGCAAAATTTCAGCCCTTTAGGTCCAGCGGTTTGGTCTGTTCGTTGTATGTCAGTCAGTGAGTCAGCTACGGAACTGTTTTATATACATAGATTATCCGTTCGGAGGTGTAAACAGTGCAATGCTTCACATTGCTAGGAACTCCGTAAACCCTACTACCTTGACCTTGACTTTGATGCCATCAATCTCTGTGCGAACAGACGAACACAACGCTACGCTCCGGAAACAATGTGAACAAAACCTAACTCTAGATTTTTTAATTATGTTTAATACGTAAAGTATTAATAATTAAATTATCAGAAAATCCAGAAGGATCAAACTCTAAAAGGTACCACGTTCTGCTTTCTTAATCCATTTTTTAATGAAATGCACTGGTTTAAGTGCCTTGCCGTAAAGATTAAAAATTTCTCCCTGTATTTTCTAAAACTAATTTCATACAGACAGTTCCAGCCTTAGAAATAAGCCTAGTAAGCATTGGTCTACTGTTCCAGCTCAGGAGATGAAATGGATCTCATTCACTTTCCATTATTTCATTTGAATAAATTTAAATTTAAAAACAATACATATCCGTAGATATATTTTTCTTGCTATAAAGACTCTACCCTCTCCTTATTTTATTAAAATTCAAATTAAATTTACAAAATCCTTTTTCCATTAAAAAACAATACTAACAAATCTTGAAACCATAAAACTTTGAAAGATCTTATTTAAAATTGGTAATACTGCAACAATTTATTTATACACTTTTTGAAAAAGGCTTGTTAAAGGCTTTAAAATCAAACAAGTTCTGTTTATTTTGATACTTAATTGATAATGTTAAGCACATATTCAAACCAACTTCGTTATTATAAAAAAAGTATCGACTGATTTTAAAATATTTCTCACAGGAAGTATGTACTAATAATCAATTTTTCCTGGAGCATATTCTACAGAAAGGAAAAAAAATATGCTTAAAAAATTGCTGTATTTCCAGTTTTTTTGTTTTGTTTTGTTTTTTATTGCTGTCTTAAAACTTAACTGAGATTCCGCGTATCGACTCGAGTCTTGTTAACGAAAATGATGGGAAGACTGGATTTCGCTCTTGGCAAAATCAGAGGTTATGCAGTAAAAACAACTTGAGAGCTCGACAAGGTGTAACTAATGCACTTGCGTATTAAAGCTGATCTAGCTGATCTCTCCTTTTCAACGGCAATATTTGACAATTTCTTTATTTTTAGTAGCACGGGTATCAACGCGTCAAGTTTTATGATGGGAGTTTGATTTTCATTGGAAAAATTTTAATTTTTCCCAAAATATTTGGCAGAAATACGTCGGCAAAAATTAAAGTATTTGAAATTTCTAACTTCACATAAATTTTGTTTTTTGCTTCTTCATTCATTTTCAGCTGCTCACTCTTTTATATTTAAAATTGTTAAAATGAAAATGGAAGCATAATACAATGTTCACTAAAATGAATACATGGATAAACTTAAAAATATTTCGTAAGTAAAATACAGTTTATTTGTCCCACTCTACTCATTAATCATACAATAAATTCAAATACTACATTTGTTCTCATAAATGAGCAATATATTATTCACGCTGAGACATGTGTAAAATATATGAGCAAACAATGAACTTAAACAGACAACTTGCAAAATTTTTGTTTTTCCCCTAGAACTGGCTGATCTCCACTTTCACATGGTCTCGAAGAGACCTTTCGGTTTACATAGAACGAATATGACATTCCCCTTGTCATGGGGATAAAATCTTTGATTTTGTACGGGTATATATGCAAATACTTTTTTATAAGCCAAAAATGGGAACATTATGAAACCTTTTCTCTGTGAATTTGTTTATATAATTAAAAACAGATTTCTCGATCGTTCTTTTCGTAAGGTCAAATTTTCGTTATAGCCGTAAAATTTTCATCAATCCTCTATTATCTATATATATATAACAGTTCCGTAACTGACTGATTGACTGACTGACTGACTGACACATAACGCACAGACCAAACCACTGGACCTAAAGGGTTGAAATTTTGCATGGCGATTCTTCTTATAATGTAAGGGTGCAAAGAAAGATTTTTAAAAAATTTTTCTTAGATTTTTTTAATTAAATTTTTAAGCTGTTTTTGTAACATTCTTTTAAGTTTGTATTTAAAATAATAATTTGAGGGTTATAAAATTTATATCACGAGAAATATCATAAAAATTCCTTTAAAATGAAATCTTTTTTGAATCTTTACCTCCATTTTCTGATTTTTCGTGAACTTTTAAAGATAAATTTTTAGATTTTAATTTATTAAATGCTGATCACGTGGTTTCTTTTCTTTTTGTGATACTTTAAACTAATTTTGCGTCACGTGCATAACAACGAAATAAATTTACCAAAAAAAAATGTTTTCTTTCTCATGCGGCAGACTATTGGACATTATCCAAAAAGAAATATTAAAGTACAGTAAAAGAAACGTTCCTCAAACTGTACTATATTAACTGTACTATAGTCTTTAGTATGTCCTATTAGATTTAATTTGAATATTTTTTTCTACATTATTTTGTCTATAAAAATATCCGTTACGACTTTTTTATAAATATATTTTTTATTTTTTATTACATTATTACATACATTGACAGTTGTATTTATTATATATATATATATATATATATATATATATATATATATATTGCATTAATTCCATACATTGACCGTTGTATTTAATTTGAATGTACTCCGTAGCGAAGCACGGGTGTTCAACTAGTCGAGTTATAAATCAATTTAACTCATAGGTCAGACTTGTGATGTTGAAAGTTATTCATACCTGTGGATATTTTTAAAGTAAATTATTTAGGATATCCCTTAATCAAGCACATAAAATAAAAAATTCTAGTAATTATTTTCTGTTAGACCGTTGACATGTTTAATAAAAAATATTTTATTTGGATACAGCTGCTGAAGATTTTCAGAGTGTGAACCATCTACTACGTCTCACAGTGGCAGCTTAATGCTTTATGAAGTTAGATGTTTCTCGTCTGCTGATGTATATTTTTGTGTATACATCTCGTCATTTACGCCATAACTCAGTAGGCCATGACGGAGGAGAATATAAATAAAATTAGGAATCAAATACGATTTAAAAATGTCACAGGGTTATATCGCAAAAATTAGACCTAAATTTTATTAATACATGTAGCAATTTCAAAAAGCAATGTTGTCTATGTAAGTATAAATTGTCTGATCTGGATAAGTTTTATTACGGCAAACTCATTGAGTATTTCTCATTAATTACTCATTTATTACTCTTATATTCTAGTAAATTATAATGCATTTTTTTTCTTTTATTTTCATAGAAAGGGAAAATATAACGACCGAATAATATTCGCTTCAGATATTTTATTGGACCTATTGGGCTTTATCTCCTGGCGTGACGTCATTTATCGTTCAGTGGTCCACTGTTGTGGGAAATATCCAGTTCAACAAACTCGCTTCTCAGAATTTCCTTACATCCTTCTGAAAATAAAGAAACTCCTCCTACCGCAATGGGCCTATTGGATTGCACAATACCTCCAGAGTTGGGAATAAACCACCTTTTTTCTTAAGTGCATGTAAGCTTCTTACTTCAAGATGTTGAATTATTTTTCCTTACTCCAACTCTAATTTTCTCGTAATTTTCATTTTCTTTGCAGTACCATAAAATGAGAGTAACGGCAACAGTATAACATTTTCTAAAGGATAGGTTTGAGAAATTTCCGTGTCTTATACGTTCGCTTGAATTTTAAAAAATAAAATTTTAGCATGGTTTATTATATATATCTATTGCTTTCATTTCAAGTCGTTTGTGGATTATATTTTGAACTAAGAGATTTTGAAAAGATCCACTTCATTGAAGATATACCAGAATCTACTATTGTCGTTGGAAATTATATTTGTGAGTTAAAGAATCCACACACTGGAGCTGTCAAAATGTCCCGTCCAGGATCTTGCGTCCATATACAAGTATACGATCCATCTCGAAAGCTACTACTTTCTAAAACTTATGGAGAAAGGGGTAAATTTTATTTTCAATCTAACTCTGCTGGAGAGCATTTTATAGGTGTTTCTTTGCCTGCACATCTTAAATACGAAAACAACGTGGTTTCAAGAATTCATCTGAATATTGTGTCTGGTGAAGAATCGCTGGATTATTCGAAAATAATGAAACGAGAAAAGTTAAATACGCTTGAAATAATGTATCGTCAACTCACAGAACAGGTTAAAGACATACAAAAAGAACAGAATTATCAGCGTATCAGAGAAATGCGTTTCAGAAGAATTAGTGAAAATATATCTTATTTGGTCCTCACTTTTGCATTAGGTCAAATTTGCCTTTTGATTATTATCACAGTCGTACAAACGAGGCATTTAAAACATTTCTTTTTGCATAAAAAGTTATTATAATGTTTTCTTTCGAACATTTTTGTTGCTGATTTGTTGTTCATAAGTCTTTGGTAGTTATAAAGTTTCTTGGCTAAAGTAAATAAATGGGTATACCCTTTTTTTGGCGAAGGCTATAAATGCGCCAACGGCAGCTGATGGCCTCGCGTGCTGAAGCTGAGCTATGGCAAACCTATTTGCACATGCACAGTGTACTGAATAATTTTTTTTTTTTAATTGAAGAATTTTAGGCTTATTAGCCATTTGTTGAGGTTACTCGTTTAGATTTTGAAGTTCAATTTTAGAGTTTTGCCATTCGTTTTTGACTTTTAGAAAATGGATTCTGGAATGAATTTAATGTATGACTGGAGTAAGAGGTATGATTGTAAGCTTTTTTTATTTTCTTGAAAGGGATGGAAAGCGTAAAATTCTTAAATATTGTGTGGATTTAGGCTTGATTGCGAGTAAATATGAATGTCCGACATATTTTAAAGATATGCGTGATATGCGTTTGGTTCAGAGAAAAAAGAGGAGCGATGGTTTTGAGTGGGTTTGCCGTGTTAAAGGTGTAAATGGACATTTGTTAAAAGATCTGTGAGAAAAGGATCATGGTTTAATGAGAGTATTCTTAGTTTGATTCAGGTATGCTTGTTGACGCATTTTTCGGGGACAAAGACAACGAGTGAATTTATTACAGATGATCTGGAAGTATCGAAGGTGACTGTGTATGACTGGAGGAGTTTTTGCAGAGAAGTGTGCGTGGAGGCAATTGTACTCGAAAATGTGAAGCTTGGTGGTCTTGGTGTGATCGTGGAAATAAATGAAAGTAAATTTTGGAAACGGAAGTATAATAGAGGTAAAAGAGTGACAGAAAAATGGATGTTTGGTGGGATTGAAAGGGGATCACCCAAGTGTTTTTTCGTAGTAGTGGAAAATCCCACGAAAGAGAATCTTCTGAGTGTAATCAAAGAGTTAATAATTCCGGGGTCCACTATTATGTCTGACTGCTGGAATTCCTATGAGAGTATTTCAGATGAGGGCTAAGTGCGTTTATCAGTTAACCATAGCATTAATTTCAAAGACCCGAATACTGGCGCTTGCACAAAGGCAATTGAGGGCATTTGGAGTGTGATAAAAAGATAATTTAGAGTACAAGGCACACGTATGGTGGAAAACCAGTTTGATTCCTACTAAGCAGAATTTATTTGGCGCAGGAAACATACGGACGTTCCGCAAACGCTGTTTAAAAGTGTTTTTGAGCACAGTTTTTAATGTATATTCTCCTCATATCAAAGATATCAGAGAAGATTAGAAGGTAAGCTATTTATGCTCATTGTAAATGCACCGCCTTTTTTATTGTTATTATTGAACATGCTATTTTGTTGTTTTTTCCGAAATTTTCAAAATTTGCCGCAATCACATTCCTACGGATACATGTGACAACATGTCGGATAACACGTAATTTTGTTATTCGCTATGTTGCCGTGACGTAATCGTCGTCTCTTCATGTCATTTTGGCGAAGTTTTGAAAAATTCGCCAAACAGCGCCAAGGGATACCCTTTTCTTTACTTTTACCAGTTTCCTTTTCATACAAGAGAACTTTCATGAAACAGTTATGTATAATGACGCTGTTCACCCAATGAGATTCTAATTATTGACTAATATTTCAAAACGAAGGTGAATATTTTTTTTCCTTGGCACCATCCATCCTACTGTAATATAATATATTATTTTCTTTTTATGTTATTAAGAAAATTCAAGCTGGAGTCAGTTTCCTTACGGGAGACATTAAAAACGAAATTTGATAAAAACAGAGTGCTAACAGAGATATAAACAGACATATATATATATGTTAAGCATTAATTGAGAATTTACATGGGGCTTCGAAATAACTAAATTCTAACGTTTAAAGCTATGATTATTCAGAGTCAATCAGATTACACTCGTCTACGTATGCATAGACTATGGGAGCTATTAATAGAGTGGGATGGCCTTGGGGAGAATCAAGAAAGGAGAATTCACAGGCATTCATTGCGTGAATTCTCCTTCTTCCTCTCCTTAAAGATGAAGAGTTGTAGAACACATGGAAATAAAAAATTTGTCGATTGGTTGGCGAAAAAGTTTAATTTTGCATGCATGAAAATAGTGGAAATTTGCGAAACGGAAAGGAGCTGGCCCACTCGGAATGTCAGCTGTTTCAGCTCTCCTCTTCCATTGAGTTCGGTGGTTTTAATTTTATAATTAAAAAAGTTTAAAGTTTTGAAAGTTGAGGGTGGCACCAGTGCACGCGTCTCGTCCGTCCGCGTATATCGGTATCAGTCGCGATATCCTGCTATGCTTGGTTCGCGAGATTAGCCCGTCCCCGTGTCTGCTGACTAACAAACTAACATTTGTTTACCTTCAGCTGTTATTATATAGACTAGCTGAGTGGCAACCCGATGTGTTGCATTTTCGATTTAAAATGAAATGGTTTTATTTCTTAAACATTGATAACTGTTTAACGTCGCATGCACAGCATAGCCATTAACGCATAGCCATTAACGCATAGCCATTAACGTCGCATAGGAACTGCTTCTGTTTTCTGCCACCCGATAATGACGTCATCTATAGCAGAAGAAAACTGACGTAGGCAGTGACGTTGCGACGTTTCGCCTTATTAGAAAAAAATTCTATAGGTTGTAACTTCTCCTTTCCTGAAACTAAAATTATTTCTGGTACTTTAAAATTATTTCTGAATTTCAATTATTAAATAAATGACTCGTTCTCAACTATTTTGGCATTTGGTTATTTTCCTTTTGGCAACATGGCGGAATGTAAACATTACATCTCATGGGGCAAAAATTGCTTTAAAAAAATAGAAAGACAGTTCTGATGAATTCAAAATTGGTGGCGGAAGAATCCTCATCACTTCCTCATTAATTAGAAACAAATTTCACGAATTTGCTGGAATTATTAGTGAGTAAAATAATAAGTCGAAAAATTACGAACTCGGCATTCAAGTTACATTAAGATACAATGGCGATCAGTGAGGGAAATTTCAAAAGTGAGTTTTGTAAGTACGCTTTTTTAGAATGATAACATTTTTTCTATTAAATGTATTTAGTATATTTTGGAAGCTGAACATCTAGAAAATACCGATAAATCGTAAAATTGACATTAATAGGTGCAGAAAACCGAAATATTTGTCCATCAAAATTGTCGATTTCGTGAAATTCGGAAAACTGCTTTGGGGAAAAAGCTTCGTTTGCAGTGAAAAACATTTTTAACTTTTTGAAAATGTGCATATCCTTAAAGATGAAGAGTTGTAGAACACATGGAAATAAAAAATTTGTCGACTGGTGGGCAGAAAAGTTTAATTTTGCATGCATGAAAATAGTGGAAATTTGTGAAACGGAAAGGAGCTGGTCCACCTGGAATGACATGTTTCTATTACCCGCTTCTTTTGAGTTCGGCGGTTTTAATTGAATAATTTAAAAAGTTTAAAGTTTTGAAACTTGAGGATGGTATCAGTGCACGCGTCTCGTCCGACCGCGTCCATCGGTACCAGTCGCGATATCCTGCTATGCTCGGTTCGCGAGATTAGCCCGTCCCCGTGTCTGCTGACTAACTAACAAACTAACATTTGTTTACCTTCAGCTGTTATTATATAGATGGAGGTATTTACTTTATACGAGTACTTTCTTATAATAGATAGATACATTTCCTAATTATATGTATATTTCATAAAATGTGTAAGAAATCTATTCACTTTTCTGCCGCAGTACGTGTAAAATGTGTTGCGACATCATGGACTTTTGAACTGGAACTGTTACAGCGAGGGCCAGCAGGTGGCCTTTATATTGAAATTGCCAGTTTTTCAATTTGGCACAGACAAACTGCCAGGATGATGATCTTTCAGCCTACGTTCAACATTTAAATGTCCTTCACATAAACTTTGAAATTAGGTTTGAAGATGTATTGACTATGGAAATACCACAGTGGATTATCACAGTGGTCTGATGGGAGTTAACCCCCCCCCCCTCATAGGTTCTGATTACATATATTATTTAATTAGGTTTAAGCTTTGCACTGATTGCTCAAAACTAATTTTTCATAGTAACCCCCTTTGAAAATTTCTGCGTACGCTGTTGTCCACTACCATGAATTTTTTTTCTCATAAACGTGCTGCAATGGAGTTTATAAAATAAACATGCTTCTTTTAAAATCTGGAGATTCCCCCCCCCCCTTAAAAATCTTTATTTCAGCCAAGGAAAAGGCATTAACTTTCACGCAAAAACCCCGCACTTGCACAAAAAATAATCGTCACAATTCGTTCCCCTTATTTGTGTGGCATTTCAAGTTGCTTAATGTGCGCCATTCGTGATTTCGAGATGAATATAGAGTGTTAGAGGAAGAATAACTTTCTTGTGTTTTTTTCAAGTACATAATTCATTAAGGATCAGTTCTAACGGATAGCTGAAACGAAAGAAATTTTTATATAACGAGAAACATGTATAACGAAAATTATACATAATTTATCAGATACGTTTTGAAACCAAATGCATATTTTGGATGAACACACGCAAATTTGCATCTTGCACTGAAAATTTTCTGGTGATATGAAGGATTCAATCAAGGAGTTTCATTTGTCAATTTAATGTTTATTGTAGATTGTAGCATTCAAGTCGTATGATACCACTAGCTGAAAACCCGCACTTCGCTACGGAGTACATTCAAATTAAATACAACGGTCAATGTATTCAACTAATGCCAAAAAAATAAATATTTATATATATTTATAATAAATACGACGATCAATGTATACAATTGATGTAAAAAAAAAATTATAAAAAAATCGTAAGAGATTTTTTATAGACAAAATAACGTAGAAGAAAATATTCAAATTAAATCTCATAGGACATACTAAAGAATATAGTACAGTTAATATAGTATAGTTTGGGGAACATAATATCTTTTACTGTATTTTAATATTTTTTGGATAATGTCCAATCGTCTGCCGCATTAGCAAGAAAAAAATTTTTTTTTGTCTATTTAGTTGTTATGCACGTGAAAAAAAAATTTTACAAATACATTATTTAATTAGTTATTTATACATTATTTATTATTATTTATATATTATTTATACATTATTTATTTAATTTATACATTATTTAATTATTTAGTTTCATTTTACCATTGAAAATTTTCAGTGCATAAATTTATTTAAAGTACCAGAAAAAGAAATCACGTGATCAGCATTTAATAAATTAAATTCCAAAAATTAATCTTTAAAAATTCACCAAAATTCAGAAAGTGGAGGTAAAGATTCGAAAAAGATTTTATTTTAAAGGAATTTTTATGATCTTTCTCGTGATATAAATTTTATAACCCTCAAATTATTATTTTAAATGCAAACTTAAAAAAAGCTGCTATAACAGCTTAAAATTTAATTTTAAAAAATCTAAGAAGAATTTTTCAAAAATCTTTCTTAGTACACCCCTATACTATAAGAAGAATCGCCATGCAAAATTTCAGCCCTTTAGATCCAGCAGTTTGGTCTATGCGTTGTATGTCAGTCAGTCATTCAGTGAGTCAGTCAGTTACGGAACTGTTTTATAAAGTATATATATATAGATTATAAAAGTAAGTAAAATGTATATTCAATACACATGGTGCAATGAATATTTTATAAATGCATAAACCATTTAAAATGGTTTGTATATCTAATGGTCTGAGCAGGCCCAGATTTCCGCATGGGCAAGTGGGGCACTTGCCCAGGGCGCCCAAAATTATGGGGTCCCCTAATTTAGTATAAATTTGTACATAGTTTTGAGAATTTGTTTTTTGGTTAATATAGTAAAGGGGTGCAGTGGCGGATACAGAAAAAAATCCTGGATGGAGCACAGTGCACCCACTATATTGAAAGCATGCTTACGTCCATAAGCGTTTCTGGTTTAATTTTTTTTGGGGTGGGTGGGAGGGGGGAGTTGTAATAACTCCAAACTGTGATTTATTTTGAATTTCAAAAGAAAATTTCATGAATTTATTTATTAACATTAAAAAGTAAATTAATTAACACTTATTAATATTCATTATTTTCTTCAAATTTTTGACTTGACGGTCGAAATTTTTTTTTAATTTCTGGTCCCGATTTAAGGGAGGCCTGGGAGAGTGTCCCACATGTTCATGTGGAAATCTGGTCCTGAGGAGGGGGGACATGCCCCCTTCTGGATCTGTGCTTGAAGGGGGCCCCCAAAGTCTGCTTTGCCCAGGGCCCCATTGTGTCAAAGTCGGGCCCTGGGTCTGAGTTATGCCTGAACTTTAAATAATTTTATATCTCATATCAGGTGAATTTACAATGGGTAAATATATATATATATTATATATATATATATATATATATATATATATATATATATATATATATATATATATATATGTGTGTGTGTGTGTGGGGGGGGGGGATGGAGTGCTAACTCCATCCATTAGAAAGGAATAATTAAACGTTAAATCATTTTAAATATTTAATGAAACCTTTACATGACAGAACTAACACTTAGGATGAAATTTAAAAAAAAAAACACAAAAGCATCAAAAGAGCTAAACATCGGGAGCTTTCGGAACAACACATCCGCTTAAAGTTCTTTCACAGTCCATAATGATGTTTGCGCGCGAAGTCCTTCGCGCCGGAGTAGTGAGGAGTGGAAGTAGTAGTTCAGTGGTGTTGCCAACTACACGACCGTCCTGAAGTTCCAGGCGTCCGCGGCTGGGTTGGAGTAAACAATAAGGCTGAAAAGATAAAGAAAAAACAAGCAGAAAAAGGAAAAAAAAATTTTTAATCAAGCAATGTTCATCACATTGGTATGGGTATTCAGTTTCTTCACCACTGTTTCATTTTATCTGCTGCAGTTGACGTTATGGTTGGACCTTCGTGATGTCCTAACTTTCGAACTTCGTAGCGATCGTTGGGGTTGATGTTTGTGATCTCATATGGTCCGAAGAACTTTGGTCGGAGCTTTAATCCAGTTCCAAATTGAGTTCGTTGTATTGCCACTGTGTCACCTATCTTGTATTTACAAGCTGGTTTACGCCTTTTGTTATATTGTCGTATGTTTCCTTCCTGTAAACGGAGGATATTTCGTTTAGCTTCACTACGTAATGCTTCTTTGTCATCAAGAATTCTTTGGTGGTGTTCCTCGTCAAGAAGTTGCTTAATCTGTAGATCCTCTTGTTGTTTCATTTTAACACCAATTAGAAGTTGAAAAGGTGTGAATTTTGTACTGCGTGAGGTAGCACTATTTATGATACATTTGCAATCTTGGGGCGCATTTAAACCATTTGTCAGGTTTATCTATAGCTAACTTTGTTAAAACGGGAATAATTGTACCATGAATGCGCTCAACCTGACCGTTGCCACGTGGTACACCTGTTGTTATGGAAATGTGTTCAATTGACTGTTCTTGGCAGTAACTTTGAAATTCTGAAGATGTGAATGTGCTACCTTTGTCTGTAATGATTTTTGAAGGGTTCCAAATGTAGTTTGTTGCAAGGATAATTTGTCTAAGGCATCTTTCGTAGAGGTGGACTTCACGGGATAGATCCATACAAATTTGGAAAAGGCATCAACTACTGTAAAAAGATACTTATAACTTTTTTTGTCGATGGTAAAGGTCCTAAAAAGTTGCAATGGTAACATTCAAGGGGTGCATCACCTTTTGGAATGGGGTGAAGTAATCCTTCCTGTTTTCCAGATTTTCGTGAGGACAAAATGCAAGGAATACAATTCGAAATAATTTCTTGAACTAATTTCTTAAGTTGAGGGATGAAAAATTCACGAGAAACAATTAATTCGGTTTTTTTTTTGTGAAGCAAAATGTCCTTGTGAATGGGCGTTTAGCGCTATTTCTTTCTGCATCATTTGTGGGACTACTAAAAGTTCGGCATCCTGATGAAGTTTATAAACAATTCTGTTTTTAACAAAAAATGCATCGGAAGGTGTAGATTCAAGCATAGATTTAATTTGAAATATAAATTCATCCTGATCTTGGGCATTTTTCACCTTTTGAGTGATATCATTTGAGGTAATTACAAGAATGGGGTTACGACTTAAAGCATCAACATGTTTCATCTGTCTACCGGGTCGATGACAAACTTCATAATCAAAGTCTTCTAACATCAATGCCCATCGAGCAATTTTAGCTGGTAGGTCTTTTTTATGCATCGTTTTTTGGAAAGCGTCACAATCGGTGATAATTTTAAATTTTGTTCCTAACAAGTAGTTTCGATATTTCTTTAGCGCTTCTGTGACGGCAAGAACTTCCAGTTCATAACTATGATTATTTTTCTTGTTGAACTACAGTTTAACGGCTAAAATAATGAATAGGATGAAACTGTCCATCATCTGATTGTTGCAAGAGCACAGCGCCAAAACCTAAGGAGCTGGCATCAGTGTGGAGTTCTAATGGGTCCCCTGTTGAAAAACATGAAAAACTGGGTTTTGTGAAAGAATGTTTTTAAGTTGTTGAAAAGCTGCCATTTGTTCAAAGGGTTTGGGAGCTTCAATAACTTGAAATTTTGGTTCAACCTTTTCACTTTTGACGGATTCATTCTCAAGGGCATCATCATCAGCATCAAATATTTTGGGTTCAAGAGTTGCCTTGATAGCTCCAATATCAAAAGCATTATCATCATCGTTATCGTGAAGCAAATCTAAATCATTGGCATCAGTATCATCTAAATCTTTTCCATCATCATAATCATCACATTCAAAATCAATTGGAATATCCATTTTCTCTACCCTAGAAATCTTATCTTGAGTAGATGTTAGAGGTTTTTCAAACATGCCTATTTGGCCCTGATCTTGAATTTGTTTTTCTACAATTTTCTGTTGCGCAATAAGGAGTAGTCGAAAGCGTTGAGCTACGGGGATTTCATCTTATAATAAAATAGTCATCTTAATTTCAGTGTCTTGAACTTTATGGGGTTTGTAGGAAGTAACGATATTTTAAACTTCCTCACGAATTTCAGAATTCAAAATGTGTGAAAGATCAAATGGAAAAGCTTGATCATCAGGAACATTAGCAATATTAACGAAGATGTTTTTATCAGGAGTACTGCATAAACGAATACCGTCTTTATCAAATGTAAATTGGGTTTGCGGTAAAAAGTCGATTCCGATAATCACATCAAAAGGAATCATCTTTTAGAACTTGTATTTTAGCAGGTAAAGTGATGTTTTGAATTTCTATGGAATCCTGAAAGAAACCGATGCTGTGAACTTGGTTTCGGCCAATTCCTGAAAAGCGAATGTTGGTGGGCTGCAATTGTGGCGAACCAATTCTTCGATAGGTTTTCTCATTGATGAGGGTTGCCTGTGACCCAGTGTCACAGAGTGCTGTCAATTGAATTCCTGCAAGTTGAATGTCAACATGCATAGGATTTTTCGATGAAGTTTCAGGAGAAAGCGCATTTACAGTTTTATCAGGAATAGGTTTTTGAGAATCAGGTTTTGGTTTAGAATTTCGATAACTTTGGGGGCAATTAGCATGAACATGACAAAAACTCTTACATCCGTAGCATTGCTTATCATGTGACTTATTCAAACATTGGTTGCTTTTGTGACCTCTCAAGCCACAGGAATAACATACTGGTTGTGTATTTGGGCTACGTGTATTATCGACTTTTACATTGAAGTTGGAAGCATCAAATTTTTTCTGATTATTTTGTCTGAAATGTTGGGAACTGTTAAAGATTTTTTCATAAATTTTCAAATTTTCCTTAAATTCAGGGATGGATTTACAACTGTAAAGAATAATTTTATTGTTTGTTGAATCAAGAATTCCGTTTATGGCATACTCAAACAGAGATGCATCATCGAGAGAACCTTTGTGTGCCAAATCTCTCATAGCTAAGAAATATTCTTGTAGGGTTTCAAATGGTTTCATACGTCGAGATTCCATTAATTTATGTAACTGAATACTGTTAATTTTGTCCGAAAATTCGTCTAACAAATGGTGCTTCAATTGTTCCCAATTTGTAATTTCACGAATAGACCTAATTAAAGTTTGAGCGGGACCAGTTAAACATTTTCTAACAAAAGTAATTTGGTGAATTGGATTGTTTATCTGATATAGACAAAAAATTTCTTCAACGTCAGATATAAAATTTGCAACACTGTAATTATCACGAGACGAGAAAGGTTTGACTAAATCAACAACGTCTTTTAGACTAAACAACTGGAAAGAGAGACTCGCAGTTTCAACTGAAGGCAATAAACTTTGATCTGATTCACCAAAGGAAATGTGCGTATTTTGCTTATTCGAAGATTCTTCTACGTGAGTGGTGGGAGGGGAGGAAGTTTTATTTTCCGCTACGACGTTGTTAGTTTGGGTTGAACTTTCAACCGGAAGTGGATCATTATTTACTTCGCATTCCGAAAGATCAGAAAATTCCGCTTTTAATAACGATAAATCACTAAGACTCATAAGAATGGTATTGGCACATTTATCTGGGTCAGTTGAAAATTCCAAATGAAGTAGATTACAAACAGAAATCAAGTCCTTAAATGAAAACTCTTTAAGCATTTTCTGTTTCGTTTCTTCCAAAGCGAATGGCTGTTTGAAACCTGTAAATTTACGTAATCTGGCGCGATTTTGTCTGTCGCCGTCTGTTCCAAAAATTAAATGATGTAAAACCTTTATTTGATTAGTACTACCAATTTTTAACGATTTTGCAATATTGGGGTAATCGTTGAGAGTAGCCATAATTATATAGATTCAAACAATTATATTACACAAATATACGAATATTCAAAACCAAAATCAATAACTTGATTCTCTCTAAAATTGTGTTTAAGATCAAGAACAAATAATAAAATTCCACATCAAAATACCATTAGAATTTCGGTTTCAAAAATTTTCTTCACATAAAAATATACAGTTCTCAATAAAAGAATATATTCTGTTCTCAACCATATGCATCAAAATAATAACATAATATTCTTCAAAACTCTATTCAATTCGCAATCATTCAAAATATATACGAAATAAATGATCTGCTGTGGTTGTTCAAGGAAACAAGATTCTTCAAATTAAATATCGAAATATTCATAAAATCATCAAATAAATTCATCGAAATAGAATTCTCTTCAAGAAAACAGAAGTGATAAATTCAACGTCAAAGACCATCAAAAGTGAATTTAGCATCAATTAAATTCCTGCATCAAAAGAAAGTTGAAATATCTTCCAGTTTTCTTATATCATCAATAAGTTGAGAATTCCAGTAATCATCAAAGTTTTCTTGAACAAGCGTCAACGTATGCATCAAATAATTTTAATATGATCAAAGTGTACTTACACTTCTGGTTTTGGTTCTCATCATCCCATCAGAATAGTATCAGAGTCCGTGGCACATCACTTTCGCTTTCGCTTGCGATATCTAAAACCGAAATGACAGACAACAGTAATCCAGTAATCATCAAAAGAAAATAAAGTTTTAAGTTCAGCATGCTAGGGGTGGTTTTTAGAGTCCGAGACCGGCAAAAGCCCTCATGTGGGATGGAGTGCTAACTCCATCCATTAGAAGGGAATAATTTTCCGTTAAGGTACAGATGTAGTATACGCAACGAACGCCAAGGGGCAATTTTTCGCCAAATCTGATGGTTGCTTGGCAGTTTTTATATTCGGGCAGGGAGGATTTTAAGATCGGATGGTATTTTTTGCGATAAGCTTTGTTTTACTGACCGCTACCGCCAGCGGAAGCTTTTCTTTTACTGTACAGCAGCCAGCGGTATGTAACGAAGCCAGCGGCTGGGGATTTTCTGTAATGTTTTTGGACGGATGCGTAACGGAGCGTAGCGGTCTGAAGCAAGGGTATCTGAGCGAAGCGAAGATCCCGTGTGTGCCTACGTGTTTCATAAAGCCTGCAGTAAGTTCGTTTTCCAATTCATTGTTTACATTTCGCAGTTTAAGCCTAACAGGTCTCCGAACGGGATTTTGGCGCCAACTTTTCGCCAAATTGGCGATGGCCCGTTGCGTATACTACATCTGTTCCAAACGTACGTTAAATCATTTTAAAAATTTAATGAAACCTTTACATGACAGGACTAACACTTAGGATGAAATTAAAAAAAAACACAAAAGCATCAAAAGAGCTAAACATCGGGAGCTTTCGGAACAACACATCCGCTTAAAGTTCTTTCACAGTCCATAATGATGTTTGCGCGCGAAGTCCTTCGCGCCGGAGTAGTGAGGAGTGGAAGTTGAACTAGTAGTTCAGTGGTGTTGCCAACTACATATATATATTTATATATATATATATATATATATATATATATATATATATATACATACATTAATGCATTTAAAATTTAAGTGATGAAAAATTAACAGTATCCAACCCATTTAGCAAACCAATAATGTTTATTGTAGCATTTAAAAACAGCCTTTAATTCATCTGTTATGAGGTAAAGTTATCACGAACAAACGATCTTATACACTTATGGTACATTTAAAAATCAATCATTTCAATAAACACGATTCATCACTACAAATTCATCATTAAAGTAGTCATATATCAATCAAAGTGTCTGCCTGAATCACACAATTATTATTCAGGAAAATATTTTTGTTTAAAAATAGAGCTAATATTTACTGCAGAAGCTTGAGTATGTATAATTGTTGACTTGAGTATGCTTGAGTTGAGTATATACACTGAAGTGCCACTGAATTAGGGATAGCAAAGCCTATGCAAATTGTGTAGCTCTGCGCATCATGTATGCGCAAGTGAGGGCGCTGTGGTAACTGCATATATAGCGCGTACTGTGGTTGTTCTGAATTAGTTGTTGGAATTGTCAGTATGGGTAAACTGCCTGATTTAGACGCCTTCGATCGCGGACAAATCGTAGGTGCCCGACGCATGGGCCATTCAATTTCCGAAATCGTCAGACAGCTAGGATTTTCAAGGTCGACAGTGTCAAGAGTATACCAAGAATACATGTATGGTGGAAAAAAACTAGCGATCGGGCAAACTGCAAAGGACAAATAGCCTTGACAGTGCGTGGTGAGAGACGGCTCAGGCGTATTGTACGTAGCCAGCGAAGCCAAACATTAGCTCAAATTACCACCCAGTTTAATGACGGTGCCAGTCGTACAGTCAGTAAATGGACTGTGCAACGCTCGCTTCACCGTATGGGTTTCGGGAGCCGTCGACCTACGAGAGTACCATTGCTCTGTACTCGCCATAGGGCTGCACGTCTTGCCTGGGCAAGAGAGCGCAGAGACTGGAGTGTAGAGGACTGGAAACGAGTAGCGTGGAGTGATGAGTCTCGATTCCGACTACTTAACGCCGATGGGAGGCTGAGAATATGGCGTCAGGCTCATGAAGCCATGGATCCTGCATGCCTGGCTGGAACTGTACAAGGGCATGGTGGCTCAATCATGGTCTGGGGTGTTTTTTCGTGGCACAGTTTGGGATCTTTGGTGCGTGTACCAACCTCCCTCAATGCAATTCGGTACGTAGAGTTGCTGGGTGATCACCTCCATCCGTTTATGCTGTTCTGTTATCCGCACGGTAATGGAGTTTTCCAGCAAGACAACTGTACCTCTCACAAGTCCCGGTTGGCTACTGGCTGGTTGGATGAGCATTCCTCTGACTTCTCTGTCATGAATTGGCCACCTAGAAGCCCAGACTTAAATCCTATTGAGCATCTTTGGGATGTTTTGGAACAAGGCGTGAAAGGCCATCACACAGCACCAATGAACCTTACTGAATTATGGACAGCTTTAGCCAATATTTGACAAGCCATTCCCGTGGAACGTTTCCAGAAACTTGTTGAATCTATGCCTCGCCGTGTGGCAGCCGTTATCAAGGCCAGAGGAGGCCCAACTCGTTACTAGGTAGGTATCCCTAATTCAGTGGCACTTCAGTGTATTAGTGCCGTTTACAATGTGACATCATGCCAAATTGTTCTACGCACTCCGGCCTTGTTTATGTAGGAGGCAATAAAGCTTGCCTGAGTCACTGGTCTACAAAGGGATATTTCTTGGAACTGTCGAGAAATAATTATAATTAGAAGAGTCTAATTATAATTAGAAGAAAGTATAGTAAGCAATGTGTTTGGTGTTAAACGCCAGCACACACTCACTCCATATAAGCACTAGCAAGAATTTTCAACGTAACAGGAGAGGAATATTTTATCCAAGCGTCAGATCTTTCAAGGAGCTGAAGTCTTTTAAAGTTCCAGTTGGTGACAAAGACTTTCTGAATTGGATTCATGATATAAAGGAAGAAAATAAAAAAAGGCAAGTAACAGTTTTTACGGTATTTCTTATAATTAGTTTATTTAAAAACTATTTTAATTAACTTATTTTTTATATATACGTATATATATGTGTATCGGAGTTAAAAGGCAGTAAGTCACAATTATTAAATTTTACAGGAGAATTCAATGAAATACCTTTAGGGTTCTTAACCTCGATACAATGATAGAACATGGTGCCGTTTTGGATAGAACTGGTAAGGTCTCTTTTATATAAATATTTGAGTTAAAGCTTTGCACCACTGAAATTAATCAAAAAAATATGGAAGAATAAATTTAAACAATTTTCTCTCTATTCTAAAAAAAAGAAACTCCCGCTGCCGCCGCCGCTGTCAAAAGCTTGTCACGCTATCTCCTCCGAAACCGCTGGGGGTATGGGGTCGAGAGCGATACCAATGGATGCAGAAAAAGGGAGGGACCAAAGTGAGACCTGTCTCATCTTCGTCGAACTTAAGTTTTTTTTATGTTTTGTTGGGAAATATTGACTTTTTCATCTTCAGATTACGATAACTCGTCAAAAAATGATCGTAGAATTTTTATCTTTTTACATTCTAAGACTACAGACATTTCTCTTTCAAACTAGACCTCATGTGTTTAAAAATATTTTAAAACAGACTAATATTTCATCAAAAAATGAAACACAGTTTTTCAAGAAATATCGTCCCATATGTGGATGTTATATCGATGCTCCTCGAATTTTTATCTTACAAAGAAAATATTTACATCATTTGGAAGCTGAAAGCTTTCTTATTCATATACACCTCATTTCAAGTCGCTATCTTAAAATTTCGATTTTTAATTGAATTTTAAAGATGATAATTCAACAGTGATGAAAAGCCCTTCGCATAAGGGTGTTTAACACAATAATAAATCAATGGCTAGAATTTTTCGTTTAACACAATAATAAAACAATGGCTAAAATTTTTCTGAAGCAGCACCCCCACTAATTTTAACAACGAGCCGCCACTGTTAGTAATATGGAAAACATACTTGAAAAATATTATAGACATAGCCTGAAATAGAATATATAGAATATAGAATGTCATAGAAATACACTCTTAGACACCCCCCCCCCCCAAAAAAAAAAAAAAAAAAAAAAAAAACGCACCAAGAAGGGGTAATGCAAATTGGACACAAATTGATATGCATACAGGTGTTTCGAAGGAAAATGCAAAATTTTAAAGTTTAGTGGCCAATTAATGAACATGTAACGCAACGCATCTTAACTGCGCAACTGGCAGTATGTTAAAGAGGAGAAATTTCGATTCAAGGTCATAAATTCTTTACGAATTGCATTCCGTGTAGTCAGGTAGACAGTAACTATGCCTCGCATACAGGTGCGCGAACAATATGCGCAGATGTCAGCATTTGAGAGAGGCCGTGTAGTTGGGCTAAAATAAACCGGTTGGTCTAATCAGCGAATCGATCGACATTTGGATAGGAGCGATGCCACTATTAGACGATGTTGACAGGAATGGGTAAACCTTGGGCGAACACAGCGTAAAGAAGGAAGCGGTCGGCCTAAAGAAACGACAGAACGTGAGGACCGAGCAATCGTCAGAGTGGCACTCACAGCCCCAGATTCATCATTATCATCGATCGTACGTGCAACTGGTGCTTCAGTGACCGCAAGGACCATTCATAGGCGGCTCATAGAAAGGGAGCTGAGCTCACGACGACCCTTGCTCCGACTACCATTGACCTCTTGTACACTGACAAGCCCGTTTGCAGTGGTGTAGGGCACATTAGACATGGAATGTCACTGACTGGCGTAGAATTGTCTTCAGTCATGAGTCCCACTTCGAATTGAGCCCCGATAACCTGTTAATACGTGTCTGGAGACGCCCCGGACAGCGGTGGGATCCCAACCTGACTGTCTTCCGCCATACGGGCCGACAACCAGGAGCAGGGCCGGAGACAAGGGGGCAAATGCCCAGGGGCCCGGGCTGGCAGGGGGCCCGGTTAAATAAGAGTTGACTAAAAAAATGTATACAATGTTCAAATATTGAGTGGAGAGGGGGTCCCGCTGTATTATTTTGCCCCAGGCCCTGACCAGGAGTGATGATCTAGGGTGCCATTTCATTTCATAGCAGGACCCCTTTGGTTGTCATCCGCTTCATCCGAAGGGCCTGTTCACATAGGAGTCCGGTAGCGGAGCGTTAAAGAAAAGATGATGTTAAGACGAAAATAAACCAATCATATGCGTTAAAAATTTCGTTGCTAATCGTTTGGAGGTTTGTCATTGGTTAAATATATTTCAATACTTTAACGCTCCGCTACCGGACTCCTACGTGAACAGGCCCTTACAGCGCAGCGGTACGTCGACGATATTCTATGCCCCGTTGTGTTGCCCTTCATATCACGCCACCCTGTGCTTACATTTCAGCAAGATAATGCCCGCCCGCAAATGATGAGAGTTTTTACTGCTTGTCTTTGTGCTTGCCCAACGCTACTTTGGCCAGCAAGGTCGCTGCATCTCTCCCCCATTGAGCACGTTTGGAGCATTATGGGCAGGGCCCTCCAACCAGCTCGGGATTTTGACGATCTAACGTACCAATCGGACATAATTTGGCGCGATATCCCGCAGAAGGACATCCGCCACCTCTATCAATCAATGCCAAGCCAAGTAATTGCTTTCATAAGGGCCAGAGGTGGACCAATGCGTTATTGACTTTTTCACTTTGTGAAGCTCTTTCTCTTGAATAAATCATCCAATTTTTCTCAAATTATAATCATTTGTTTTTCTGTACATGTACATCCTATCTACCGATTTTCGTCCCATTCGGATAACTCCTTCTTGGTGCGCCTTTTTTTTCTCCCCCCCCCCCACCCCACCCCAAGAGTGTATATTTCAAGTTATCACAATAGTCTTTATATTTTTGATGAAAAACAAGTTCTTTAGAAAACACAATTAAACTTTTCACTTGCATTGAAATTGACGGTTTTTGCTCTTTAAATCGTTCTCATTTCATTTCTAATATCCCTACACAATAAAAATAAAAGAAAATTTAGAAACTGAAATTGACTTTTTTTTAAGAAACAGGAATAAAAAATATTTCGGAATGTTCATCAAAATCGACGTTTTAAACGTAGTCGGATACGTTAATAACCTTGTGATGGGTATACATCAAAGCTGGTTGTGGTATCTTAAAGTTAAAAAAAATTAAAATTAAGGTTTTGAGCTATGCAACCATAAATTATTCGGATTCAACCATATCATATGCAAAATTGGATTTAGTCAGCAACATGCCAGTAGTTTCTGCTACAAACAAACATGCTGGTCTTTAATAGACAACTGCTAAGTTAACTAAACAAGATGTCTCATCCAACTGAATTAACTGACTTTCGACATTTAATGGTATCCCTGTTAGCAAGCTATTTGAACGGGACATGTTGATATAGTTACATTTTGGTGCATACACAGTGAAAATTCTCTGTGGCGGCCAGTAATGGTTCAGATAAAAATTACCGTTCTGAGGTATGGTAGTGGGAAAGGGGTTCCTTCCATAATATTGTCTCTATGGTGTCTTTAATAGGTTCTGAAGAAAATATTGCCGTTTACAGGGGTGGCCGTAGAATAGATTAGGCCGGCTAGAGAAGTTTTATTGTATTCATGTAGGTATTCTCGCTTTGGAGATTTTTAAATACACTGGCTATCAAAAATTAAGGGAAAGTCGCAAAAATAGCGATTACTCAAAAAGTTACGAGTAGAATTTAATGAAACTTATACACTTTATACAACACATAGATGGGTATAAAATAGCATAAAAAGAAATCGCTAGACAATTATGCTGTTATAGAAACAAGCATATGTATACAATGAACAAATTGGATATGTCAGTTTGGTATAGGAAAAGTACCTTTAATATGGCGTATGATCCCCCGAGAAGCAATACAGCACATACAGTGATGTGTGATGCTGTCAATTATGCGGTCTATGAGTTCGGTAGGAAGTGAGAGCCATTGCTCTTGCAAAGCAGTTGAAAGTGTGGCTAGGGTCCTAGGAGGAGGATTGAGAGCAGCTATACGTCGTCCTAAAGCGTTCCAAACATGCTCGATAGGATTCAGGTCCGGTGATCGAGCTGCCCATTCCATACGCTGAATTGTTTCCTGCTCAAGATAAGCATCCACGATGCGAGCCCTGTGCGGTCTCGCGTTATCGTCCTGTAGCACGAAAGCATCACCTATTGCCCCGACGTAAGGGCGCACATAAGCATCAAGGATGTCATCTCTATGGGTGTGAGCATTCACATTTCCACGGGGAAAGACATGGAGATCTGTGCGTCCACTCAAAGAGATACCACCCCAAACACAGACACTGCCTGATCCTTATGCATCTCTTTCAGGAATGTGTGATGGATGAGAACGAGTTCCAGGTTCTCTCCAAATCAAGATACGCCTACTATCGCTTTGGAGGCTAAACCTGGACTCATCCGTAAAGAGAACAGCCCTCCATGGATCACGCATCCAGTGGACAGATTGACGTGCCCACTGCAAACGTTCCTGCCTATGGCGTGACGTGAGCGGGACGCAAATGGCTAGTCGCCTCGCAAAATGACCCCCTTCGTGAAGCCTTCTACGCACAGTTGACGTTGATACCAACCTTCCAAAGCTTGCAGCGAGGGAGGATCTGCAGACGGAGTTGCGGTTCTATTCCTTCGTGCGCATAATGACATATATCGGTCACCGGCACTCGTCGTTGCGTATGGCCGTCCTTGGCTGAACCTCCTGGATGCCGAATCCGTGGTTAGAAATTGTTGCCAAAGTCTATGAACCACAGACGGACTCACATTTAGCCATCTGGTCCCTTCTGTCTGACTTTGTCCGGCCTCTAGTCTCCCAATAGCTCGCCATCGCAGTTCTTCAGTCAAATGATGCATGGAGGTCATTGTTACAATTTGGCTATGCCACATGTCTAATCTCAGCCTCGCAGATACAATTGCCACCTTGCTCTGAGACATGCACTTTTATGCTCCTCGCAAATGACGTATTCCGACTGCAGCGCCACTATTTTGCATAATGTGGTATTGTTCAGCACCTTTTACATACAAATATTCAAACATATTCAAATTTGATATTACAACATATTCAAATTTTAAACAGATTAGCCTAGTTTTGAACGTGTTATCCCTCTTGTGATTTTTCCTTAATTTTTGATAATTAGTGTAATTTATAATTTGGTATGTAAGTAGAATGGAGTTATATCAAGGATTGTCCAGAAAACTTCCTTGATGAACATTACGAACTAAAGAACAAAATAGTTTTAAATGGAGCAATGCAAATAGTTCATAATTTTCCATTATCTCAGTTCAAAGAAACCCCGTGCCAGAGCTACGGGACTAATTTCAACAGAAGTACATTTCAAAGGGCCTTACAGGTTTTATATTATTCGTGCAGCTGTTGATTACAAAAGCTGGACGCCGACTGACTTGTTTGTAAGGAGCGTCAATTCTGGCTTTTGCTCTCTACAAATTTATCCTAAACACAGATGATTCACTACACCAACAAAGTGGTGCATCTAAATTCAGAAATCTGCAAGTGTGTAGCGAAAGCCCGATAAACAGTTTTTTCGATCCTGTGTCTTCCCAACTCTGAAGTTAGGTAACGACAGTTTGAGTTGCGTGGATGATTCTTTTGCTTTGGCTTGAGCCATTACCAACGAAAAAATGAACGTTATGCAGTTTCAGACAACCTGGAAAATTATGCTTTGCCAGTATTGTGGTAGTACTTTAGATAATGCACTTTACAACTACTAAAAAAATAATGCACAATGCAATGTTTTTCATGTTACCAGGCCCTGATTTTCCATTAGATCCGGTAGGTCCGGGCCTAGGGGCCCTCGAATGTTGAGGGGCCCCAAAATTTTCAATTTTCAAAGGAAAAAAAAGAAAAAATTCCCAATTCAATTTTCTTTTATTTTACCTTTTTTAATAGCAGTTTTTTTATATATCCTTTCAAATTTGATTGATTGATTGTTTCATCATATAATGTATAGTTTGATGTATAGTTCATATGTATGTTATAGTGTATATAAGGGATTAATAAGTTTTTCTGGTTGCATTGTATTCGTGTTTTAATGATGAAGTTAATATGTTGTATTGCTTTTTGTTATTTGATAATGTTCTAGGCTTCTACGCTTCAAATAGTCAATTCTTGGTAAAATGGTACTTTCACAATGATTCATGATTATTATTATTTTTTGTGTGTGTGTGTCAATTTTGGAAATTTTACGCCCACATGAGTGTGTGGGGGCCCCCATCCCAAGCTGGGCCTATAGTCAAAATTTTTCTAAATTGGGCCTTGCATGTTACAAAGTAGTATGAAGACAAGAGCAGAGCGTAGGTGGAAGTGACAATGTGAATGTTTGACCTGATTCCTACAGCGCGTCTTTAAAATTAATAGAGCACGAGGTACATACGCGTCAAGATCGTCTTACGAAGAAAGCCCACAACAGGTTGCTTTAAATGCAGATACAAAATACATATACAAAACTTTCTTTTCCAGGTATTAGAAATGCATTAAAACATGCTTTGTTCAGCCTTCTAGATATTGATGGTAGAGAAATGAAATTTCAAATAGTAGGAGCAGTAATCAATAAAACATCAAATCTAAAATTTTATAGTTTTGCAGACTTAACTCTATACTTGTAAAATGTATTCATATATTGCTTTTATATAAAGAAGAAAAAAACATTATCTTTACGATCTATATTTCTTCACGGTAACGCGCTGGAGGGGGTTCATAAGAGTAAAAAGGTGAGACATAAAGCTCTGTGATAGAAGTGTGAGAGAGATTGAACCAATAGGCTTTATGCTATTGTACTTGAAACTGTATCCGATTGTGTTTGATACAGCTGCTGATGATCCAACTCTTGCACAATCACGAAAGCCTGTACTAACTACCTATTATCGCCAAACGTGATTGGGTTGCACGTAAATGTCCAATTGAGTTCTTGCCTGGAGAGGATAGATCATTTTTCTTAGCATCATCTTATACGCCATCGGAGTGCGACGCCATTTTTAGCTTTGGAGACCAGAACTAACTGTTCCCGTGTTAACGTCCATAGAGGAAAATTTCCACGATTTTTTACTTCAAAGCCAATATTTTTAAACTCGTGAAACCTCTTGAAATGTATACCAAAGAATGTCAACTTAATTTTAAAAATACAATTAATCTTGTTCCAAACGCAATGTTTAAAGAAAATTGAAAGGTTTCTTTGGAAATCGGCTGTTTTACGCTTTGTGCGCAAACATTTGGCACAAAGTTGGCTGTTTGTTGCCAAGTGCGAATGCTTTTGTACATCTCAAATTTATCTCTGTATTGACGATGAATATCTCGCTAGGCAATGAACGGGCGGAAGCTATAATTTTCATGGGTTATTTATATTTCTGGATTAAAATTCCCCCGATTATTGAAAGTATTTCATTTTAATAATGTAGTTATCATTTTTTTAATGCAACGTAGATCTAAAAGTATTATCATACAACCAAAGTATTTGTTTCAAAAGTATTTTATATTTCCACCAAAACTTAATACAGTTTATCATAAAACTAGTTTACGTTCAGTACAAAACTGAATTTGTTACCTCACACTTTATTTAAATAAGCTCTGTTTTGCTGTTGACTTCAGTCATCAGAATTAGAAGCACAGCAACTAATTTTTCCATTTCCCACTGAATATGTAAAGAAAAAAAGTGAGCTGAATTGTATCAATATTTCTTTATTATATTCTGGTAATTCTGTGTTGCGTATAAAATTAACTTTAAGTTTTAGTCGCTAATTAATTTATTGATTGTTGAAATTATTTAGCTTGGTCTGTTTGAAACTTGAGAAGCAATTTAAAAGTTAGAGTCTTCGTATTTTTATTCGTTGTTAACCTTTCTCAAATATTAGTAAACTCAATAGTATGCCCCATATTTCATGACTAAAATTTATAATTACGCCATTTCCTCATTCTGACATAAGCATCAAAGATCAAAATCTATGTAACTATGCTTCTTGCTCTTTCTTAAAGATTTAGCCATGAAGTCAGAATTATGATCCAATTTTCAAAAGTTTGAATTGACTTCCGTTTGATATCTAAAAAGTCAAGAACTTCGTCAAAATGCTTTAAATTTTCTAAACAGTTCTGGATTTTTAACATACTGTAATTACCTATGAAAATCTATGTTTATAATTAAAAAATAATTTTCAGCAAGTGTCATATATTTCTGACGACTACATGAATAAAATATATTTAAAAATTAACCATTAAATTTATATTATTTAAAATTTATATTATTTAAAGCTTATATTATTTAGAATTTTAATCATTGGTATTAGCAGATTATATGCTATAATTTTATTTCTCTCAAATTCCATCTCACTTATTTCAGACCTCCAATATAAATTTGTGAAAATTAAAATTTATTTTTCGGTGATCAGTAATAAATTTGATACTTAATCCTGTGTATTAATACATATCATATTGTAAGACAGTCTAAAGTAATTCTGTTTTGTGCATAAAATTCACTTTTTCTGTTTTGTGTTCATAATTTATAAACATATTGTAATTTGTAGACAAGAGTAACTGGGTGAGTCATGGGTGAAATTTTATCATTAACAATTTACAACCTCATCTAACTACCACAGGAAATAGTATTTAGGGGTAAAAACTAAATAAATAACTTCTGTATAATGAGTGTGTTTTATTGACAAAATATCCCACGTGAAATTATCCAGTATTAAACTGATGAAATACTAAAATTTTACAATTAAAGAATTTTCGTGATAGCAAAGACAAAATAATATAAACAATACATTTATATCTTGATAGTTAGATTTTAAGAATCCTGTGAATTATCTCATTATATATACATTTTTAATTCATCAGCCAGCAAGACTTAAGGCTGCTATGTACTAAGAAAAAAATAGTATTTCCCGTTTCCTCATCTTGCAGACTCTTGTGGTGGGAGGAGTCCAGTTGGCAGTTCAAGAATTCCACCCCCCTTAGAATTGACATTTTGAGGGATTGTAATGGCTCTCTCTCTATAGGGGGGTTAAGCGCTGCCCCCAAATTGTTTATTTCAAATATATTTTTGTCAACTATTTACTGGTACATAAATGCTGATAATCAAATAAAATTGGTATTGTCAGATAGCCTGAACTTTTCTGCAAAGCGCTACAGAATTCATTTTATAAATTTTGTCCACCGAAGGAATTTATGAGCGTTTAAAACACACTATACCAGATTTTTCCCCGAATAATTTAAATTTTAAAATATTAATTGCATTTAAAAAAAAACGAAAAATGTACACAAATGTAAAATTTCTTTCTCTATAACGGAGTACAATTTTTAAAAAAAATCTTTGAATCCAAGTCGGCAATCCGTGGACAAATTTTCTCCATAGGTTAACATTGAGGTGAGCGAATCCAGTGGGATTAGTACATAGCAGCCTTAACACTTAAAAACAGATATAATTTAATCTATTCAAAAGTGTAACACCAGCTAGCTAGGTATGAGAGACAAGTTGCATAAGCAGTTAATAGAAACAAACAATTTCGTTTTATGCAATAATACATTTTAATTTTTTTAATTATGACTGTCGTATTGCTTGTATTAAATATTTAAATGGGCGTGATTCGTAGCTTAAATGGGTTAGTACAAATTTTTATTTTTTAGGAAAATGGTATTTGGGTGCGTTAATATTTATTTTATTAAATACAACCCAAAACTCTAGACATTACTGGCAAACGAACAGGTCAAATAATTTTGTTACAACAAATTATCAGTAACCATAAATTAAACAGACTCGGTAAATTTAAAATAAATCATAATTTATTTACAGCAAAAAAACTAATATTTACAACTTATGCTACGAACATTTATAATCATAAACCTTCTTTGCAAAAACATTCAATCTTCAATTATCAGCTTTATCAATATTTCAAATTTTAAGTTTACACAATTGTTTAATTAAAATATTTATCAATTTATTCACCTCTCTACCTTTATAGGATTAGGGAGAGTAAAGACTTGAAACTACAAATCTCTAATCTGACCCTAACCGAAATAATCTAAAAACTTATCCTATTCGTCTAACACATCACAACTAACCCAGAACCGTGGGAACTGAACAAATCAAAATAATGCAAAAACGACACTCACTCAGTTTGCTGATCTTTTATGATGGCTAATCTTCCATTTATTACGATGGGTCGGGGGATCACAAACCTTGCTTGGCATGGGGCGGTCGAGTCTGGCTTTATGATGAGGGAACCTTCTCGTTATCTGGTAGGATGTCTAAGTCGTCTCCGCTCTATAACTTTATCCACTCTTGTCTCAAACTAGGGTGCGTGTTCCACTCGACGAACTCTCTAAACGTCTCTAAGTAACTTTAGATGCGGGGTCCACACGACGAGCTCTCGATGACGTCTCTATGTAAAACCTTAGAGGCGGGCTCCACTCTAATAGTTGACAATTTGCGTCTGCGGCCGGCTCCACTCAGCTACGGCCTATTTGTATCTTTTTCGTAAATTTATCTGTACGAGTGACTAACAGCTTCGCTCGTCAAAAGAAGCTTCGAAAACCCAACACAGGGGTGCGGGAACCTTACAGCTTCCCCGACGAAATCTCAATCTAAACAACACAGGGGTGCGGGAACTCTACAGCTTCCCCCTCAAAAACTTCATCTCTTTTTTTTTACTCTGATCCATGTATATATTTCCTTTCATCCTCTTTGTCTAAATTTAATCCCGCCTTCTCATAAGACCTCTAGCCATTCCACGTTCTGCAATGTTTTTATTCGTCTATCCAAAACTCAAAATCTTCGATTGGATATCTCTCTCTCTCCAAACCACACACACCCCCACCAGGCCGACAGCCCAGACCTCCCACATAAGCTGCAGAAGACCTCACCCTAGGACCCCGTAAATTGTATCACAATCGCGTATTCTATTTTAACGTCATTCGTGGCTCCAACCCCGCTATCTTGTCTGGGATCGGAAACCACAGACAAACCGCTTTCGTCAACCTTCTCTCTTGCCCAAACATAAAACCCCCCACCCCCAGTTAACGTTTATGGTCAGCTCATCCACTTTGAAAGGGAAGTGAAATATTTGGGTATCTTCATGGATAGTAAGCTTACTTGGAAGAAAAATATTAATAATAATATCTGCAAATTTTTTAAAGCTAGAAAAGATATCGCCCACCTCCTGTACCAGAAGGAGATGAGTATAGAAAATAAACTTCTGCTTTACAAAACAGTACTTCGACCTATACTTCTTTATGCAGTACCTGTATGGGGGTCAGCGGCTAACAGTCATGTCCAGAAATTGCAATGCACACAAAATAAAACCTTACGTCTAACCACTAAAGCCAATAGATATAAAACTAACTACTCCCTCCACAAAGATCTAAGTATTGAACCCATTCGCCTGACTATAATTAATCTCGCCACTAAATTTTATAATAGTGTTTACTCCACCCCTAATGAAAAAATTGCCAATCTTCCTGATTATGACAATAGAGAATTTAATCGTAGACCTAGAGCGACTCTAGAGCTTGACACTGGGATTACTCCCAACTCTTCTTTCCCATAATTTAAAATTTCTTTTTTCTTTCTTTATGTCATTCCGTTTTCCTTAAATTCTTTCAAGACCGCTTAATTCCCCCCCCCCCATTTTTCCTAATTATATGCAGTCACATCCTCTTACGCTTTTTTTAAAAAGGTAGTGTGTCGTTGGTGTATTATGCCTCTGCGAATCCTCATGGTCAAATTGTGAGCCGTCCTCCCTGATAATATCTTCTTCTAAGCTCCTGGATCCTGTTTCGTCAACCAATCAGGTTGCGGGACACATTTTGCTCTCGACCAGTAGTTAAGCTTGATCTTTTTTAACCTCTGTAATGCAAATTCATCATCTTGCTTCCTTTTTCGGACTGTTTTCAAGCACGGGTTGCTTGATAGTTCTTTCCCATCTCGGGTTTGATCCCAGCGTTTAATATCTTTGCTGCTCGCGGTCCTCTGTGGCTCGTCTTCGACTTTTGAGAGTTTAATCTTTATATTTTGCTTTTTATTTTATCTGATATTGGGACACTTTTTTTTGGACATGTCTTGCTGATATAATTTTGTGTTAAGTTTAACTTACTAAATTCCAACATTTTTATTTTTATTTTTGTTACTTCTTTAATTTATTTTGTAACTTTTTTTTTTTTACTTGATTCATTTCTTCTTGGACCAAGCTTCAGTGCTTCCCATATCCATACCGAGGGTAAAGGGCTTTCTTAGCCCTATTTGGAACCTAACGAAAACTTTTTGTCCATGTCCATGTCCAAACATAAAAGAAACCGTCTTACTCTTTAATTAAAAGTCTTCTACGCCGGTACACTTCTCCAAACATGTAATGTTGCCGCCTTTAAATATTTCTTCTCAATATTTCAATAACTTTTATCCCAATTAAAGGCGCATCATTACAATGACCTATAGTAGTATATAAACGTCACATTTCGCACTTAATTAAACGATGATTATTTATTGATTTTGAAAACCTTCAGGAAAGTTCTTCGAAAGTTATCGTGAGTGGGAGAATTTAAAATGTTTCAAATCAAAAAAGTCGAATTTATAAATATCTCTAAATACTTACTGATCTCTAACAGAGCATGTTGAGTTTTTAAAAATGCAAACCAAGATTTGAGAAAAAAGAATCAGCAACAAAATTAAACACAATATGGTAAGTTTTAATTTTTCATTGATGCATGAACACAAGCATGTATTAATCCCGACAAGTCGTAATAGAGCGTCTATAATTGAGAAGGCTTACGAGAATCTTAATCCTCTCGTTTCATTAAGTTGAAATTTTCGCACAAAAAAAGTACCAATATCTTTCGTAGACACACAACTCGTCACTCTCACAAGAATACGAACTTTTCTAACAGTCCCAAAATGATTTGGCATCTTTTTCGTACAGTTTTGATAATACAAGGTTGCCATACACGGGTTATCATAATACACTGAAGTGCCACTGAATTAGGGATAGCAAAGCCTATGCAAATTGTGTAGCGCTGCGCATCATGTATGCGCAAGTGAGGGCGCTGTGGTAACTGCATATATAGCACGTACTGTGGTTGTTCTGAATTAGTTGTTGGAATTGTCAGTATGGGTAAACTGCCTGATTTAGACGCCTTCGATCGCGGACAAATCGTAGGTGCCCGACGCATGGGCCATTCAATTTCCGAAATCGTCAGACAGCTAGGATTTTCAAGGTCGACAGTGTCAAGAGTATACCAAGAATGCATGTATGGTGGAAAAAAACTAGCGATCGGGCAAACTGCAAAGAACAATTAGCCTGGACAGTGCGTGGTGAGAGACGGCTCAGGCGTATTGTACGTAGTCAGCGAAGCCAAACATTAGCTCAAATTACCACCCAGTTTAATGACGGTGCCAGTCGTACAGTCAGTAAACGGACTGTGCAACGCTCGCTTCACCGTATGGGTTTCGGGAGCCGTCGACCTACGAGAGTACCATTGCTCTATACTCGCCATCGGGCTGCACGTCTTGCCTGGGCAAGAGAGCACAGAGACTGGAGTGTAGAGGACTGGAAACGAGTAGCATGGAGTGACGAGTCTCGATTCCGACTACTTAACGCCGACGGGAGGCTGAGAATATGGCGTCAGGCTCATGAAGTCATGGATCCTGCATGCCTGGATGGAACTGTACAAGGGCATGGTGGCTCAATCATGGTCTGGGGTGTTTTTTCGTAGCACAGTTTGGGATCTTTGGTGCGTGTACCAACCTCCCTCAATGCAATTCGGTACGTAGAGTTGCTGGGTGATCACCTCCATCCGTTTATGCTGTTCTGTTATCCGCACGGTAATGGAGTTTTCCAGCAAGACAACTGTACCTCTCACAAGTCCCGGTTGGCTACTGGCTGGTTGGATGAGCATTCCTCTGACTTCTCTGTCATGAATTGGCCACCTAGAAGCCCAGACTTAAATCCTATTGAGCATCTTTGGGATGTTTTGGAACAAGGCGTGAAAGGCCATCACACAGCACCAATGAACCTTACTGAATTATGTTAGAAATACATCTTTAACAGATAATACAAAAATGAGGAAAAAACTCAAGAGAAAAACAAAAGAACGTCAAACTGTTAACATGTTTATTTGAGAGAGAAAAAAAAAGAAGGTTGCCACTCAGCGATTACAAAACTCAGGTATCGTTAAGTTGAGGCGAAATTGTAGCACTGCTTTGGCATAAATACAGTCACATAGGAAATTAATTTTTAACACTCCTCCTTGCCAAAGCATGGCTAAAAAAAAACTATGCATTAACTTTGAAACATAAAACATATGGTTAACTGCTTCCCATACACAAAAACACTATAAACACATGGTTAGCTGCTTCAAAAACACTATAAACACAGATTAGCCAAATAAAAAACTGTTTTCACTACAAACACATCAATTATGAATATCAATAACTAAAACCTAGGTGTTTTCTTAAGTTTACTAAAATTTTCTTCGAGACATTTTTAGTGAAAAGGTCAGCAACATTATTAATCGAGGCTATATACTCTAAACAAATAACATTCTGTTCAATATAGTCCCGGAGGAAATGATGCCTTATGTCGATATGTTTACTGCGCTCAGATGTTGTTTGATTTTTCGCAATAAACATAGCCGCTTGGCTATCTATTTTCACAGGTACAGGTGTAGGGATAAATTTCTCCACACCAAGTTCCTGCATTAGACTTCTCACCCACAACACTTCCTTTGTAGTATGGGCTAAAGCCAAATATTCAGACTCAGCAGAAGATAATGCAGTACAACCCTGCTTTTTACTCGACCAAGAGACTGCAGCACCACCAAAAATGACCACATATCCACTGAATGACTTTCTGTCCACATGGTCTGCACCCCAATCTGCATCAGAAAAAATTTCCATTGCACTTCCAGTCTTTCTGAAGGTGAGGGACAGGTGCTTTGTCTCCTTGAGGTACCGAAAGAGGTGTTTAACGCTTCTCCAATGTAATTCAGATGGTCTCTCATTAAATTGGCTCATGTAGGCGGAGCTGAATGCGATGTCGGGACGTGTTCCACAGGCAATGTACAGCAGACTTCCAATGGCTTGTCTATAAGGAATCTCGTCACTCTTCTTTATGTTATACCAGTCTGCATCGTTTACTTTGTAGTGTTTTACACTGGGATCTAAGGGGGTTGATGCTCCCTTAGCTGAGCTTGCTCCAAAACTTTCCAGGATTTCTTCAATGTAGGTTGTTTGATCCAGTGTTAGTGAACCATCAGCTTGCTTCTGGATTCTCATGGATAAAATTTCATTTGCTTCTCCAAGGTCTTTTGCTTGGAATTTCTGCATAACTTTATGCTTAAAAGTGCTTATGGTTTCTGAGGTTCCAACAATAAGCATATCATCAACGTAGAGGCCTAGATACAGTGTTTTCTCTGGATGATAATAAATGCATGGATCACTTTTTGAACGCAACAATCCTAGTTCTTTCAAGAAGGTGTCAAAACACTCATTCCATTCTCTTCCAGCCTGTTTTAGGCCATACAAACTTCTTTTGAGGTGACAGACGAGATGTTCTTTACCTTGTTGTTGCGTCCCTTCAGGCTGCAACATGTAAATATCTTCTTTCAATGTTCCATTCAGGTAAGCTGCGGTGATATCCATTTGATGAATTTCCATGTCCAGCTCTAAGGCAAGGGCTAAAAGGATTCGTATGGACTTTATTTTTATAACAGGGGAGAAAGTCTCAGAGAAATCTCTACCTGGGATCTGTAAATAGCCTTTTGCAACCAAACGTGCTTTAAATTTAATCACTTCTCCTTCTGCACTTAATTTTCTTTTGAATACCCATTTGCAACCAATAGGTTTGGTATTTGGTGGTTTTGGAACCAATTCCCATGTTTGGTTGCTGTGAAGGTTGTTCAACTCTTCCCTCATAGCTTCTCTCCACATTTCTGCATGAGGCGACTTCATAGCTTCTTCCAAGGTGAGTGGATCCTCAATATTTTGGGGGGAAGCTTGCTCTTCACTGACCACTTTGTATAAAATTGGATCTCCAAAGTAAGTTTTAGGTTTCCTTACTCTATTGCTTCTTCTGACTTCAGGAGATTCTTCTATATCTGCTGTTAATTGTTCAGGAACAGAGTCTTCCGAGTTTTGCTCGGTATATTCAACTTCAGTTGTATCATCTGATAGAGTTTCAGGGAGAATTACACTGATTTCAGGAACTTTATCATTGGAGCTAATGATTAGTTCATCTTCCTTTTCTGACTGGCTCCTCCTGAATGGGAAAGCAGTTTCATCAAACTTCACGTTTCTACTAATAAAAAACTTGTCTTCTTCTACATTCCATAACTTATGTCCTTTTATGCCTTCAGGATAACCAATAAAAACACATTCTTGAGCACGTTTCCCCAATTTCCCCTTTAGCTGTGTTTTGTCAATTTGTGCGTAAGCCTTACAGCCAAAGATTTTTAGATTATTAACTTCGACAGGCTTTTGGGTCCAAAGTTCTTCTGGTATTCTTCCCTGGATAGCTTGTGATGGACATTTGTTACGTAAATAACAAGCAGTAGCCACAGCATCTGCCCACAGTTCATTAGGGATGTTTGAGTCGAACAAGAGGCATCTGGTCATATCAAATAATGTATGGTTCATCTTCTCAGCAACTCCATTTTGCTGTGGGGTTCTGGGAACAGTAAGCTGTCTCGAGATTCCATTTTTAGTTAAGAAATCATCAAATTCCTTACTTGAATATTCCCCACCATTATCACTGCGTAAAGTGGTAATCTTGAGGCCATGTAGGTTTTCAACATTATTTTTAAATTCGATAAATTTTTCAAGGGCTTGGTCTTTTGACTTCATTGGTTTCACCACAACATACCTTGAATAGTCGTCAACAAAGGTAATAACATATTTGGAACCTCCTTTTGATGTGGGTGTTATAGGTCCTGAGACATCACTGTGGATTAGTTCTAGTAACCTTGAGGAATGTTTAGTTTCCCTAGTTGGAAATGGTTTTCTTTTCATCTTTCCCAGAATACATGTTGAACAAATGTCACTTCCTCTTGCAGTTTCTTTACAGTCGTCGTTCGAATCGTCTCTATTGACAAGCTTCTTCACTGCATTTTTGTGAAAGTGTCCTAAACGTCTATGCATGAGTTCTTCATGTTTGGAGATGTGTGCTTTATAGATCTGTTGTTCTTCAACTTTATACAATCTTCCACATTTATGGGCAGTAAGGATGATTTTATTATTTTGTTTGGGATTTCTAATAGTAGCCCTACCATTCTGAAAAGAAATGGTCATACCCATGTCTTCAATTCTTCCAACTGAGAGGAGGTTACTGTCAAGATTAGGCACATACAACACATTTGCTAAGGAAATGGTTTCTGTCCCACACTCTCCTGTGGGCCTCAAAATGATATTGCCAGTTCCTATCGCTTCAATTTTTTCAGAGTTTGCTATTTCAACTTGGGATTTTATTGAAACCAAATTTTCAAATTTTTCTCTTTGTGAGCACATGTGCTCAGTGGCACCGCTATCAAGGTACCAATCACAGACAGGTTTATCACCACAAGTATCAGTAAGTAGTGCTTGATGTACATCACTTGACACTCTTTTGTTATACGATACGGTCTTAGGAATAGGACATTTTCGGGCAATATGTCCCCATTGGCCACAGGCGAAACACCGAGTTCTTCTTTCATTATCTCTAGGATATTTTTTGGATGTATCATGTCCTTGTGTTTTTCTGCTGTCTTTCGTTTTTAGTGCTCTTTCACCGACAGCTTCTCGTTCATTTTCTGCACTGTGACGGAGCAATTTCTTCTCTTCTACTATTAGGCGTGACTTAACGATTTTTGTGGACAAAGTATCTTCATCTCGTTCTAGGTTTAATATTAAGCCTTCATACTCTTTAGGTAAACCCATCAACATGACAAGTGCTACTTCTCTGTCCGTGAAGCCGTATCCGCAAGATGACACCTTACGATGCAATTCCATAATTCTTCTTAAATAGGAACTCATACTTTCACCAGAATTCATTCTTACATTAAAGAATTCTCTAAGTAGTTGAAGCGTATGTAGCAATCCAAACTTCGTATGGATATCCTTTAGAGTTATCCATGCATCTTTCGCCCTTGTACAATCGGCGATATCGTCCAAAAAGTTGTCTTCTACAACGAGGAACAGGAACGTGAGAGCCTTTCCGTTAATTTTACTCTCTTCTGCTTTCAATTCTGATCCGTAACCAGGATCAATTGCTTCCCAACAGTTCTTTTGCACTAGCGCAGCACGAGTACGGATACTCCATGCCGTATAATTATTCCCATCTAGCTTAGGGATCTTCAATTCTTCCATGCTGTCTGTTAGGCCTAGCTGCGCACGGCGAGTTTCGATTTCGGCTTCGTCAATTTTTCGTAGTTATCTGTTATTCCTAACTCACGTATAAAAAACTTCTTCTGAGCACTCGTGCTGATAACGTGTTAGAAATACATCTTTAACAGATAATACAAAAATGAGGAAAAAACTCAAGAGAAAAACAAAAGAACGTCAAACTGTTAACATGTTTATTTGAGAGAGAAAAAAAAAGAAGGTTGCCACTCAGCGATTACAAAACTCAGGTATCGTTAAGTTGAGGCGAAATTGTAGCACTGCTTTGGCATAAATACAGTCACATAGGAAATTAATTTTTAACAAATTATGGACAGCTTTAGCCAATATTTGACAAGCCATTCCCGTGGAACGTTTCCAGAAACTTGTTAAATCTATGCCTCGTCATGTGGCAGCCGTTATCAAGGCCAGAGGAGGCCCAACTCGTTACTAGGTAGGTATCCCTAATTCAGTGGCACTTCAGTGTATTTGAATACGGATATCGCCTTCTTGGCAGATTTTGGCATAGAAACATTCGAAACTGAATAATATTTATTGTTTTTCTCGTTAAAAACGGAATTTCCAGGCCTAATCTTTTCAAAAATCATAGATCTTTAATATTTAAAGGTTTACATAGTAGGAAATCCGCTAAGTATGAATAGATTTCGAATAAAAGTATCCGCAAAATAGTGGCCATGTTAATCTCCATAGGGTTTCTTAGTTTTGTTCTCCAAAGGTCTCCAAGATGACCGCCTCACTCCGATGGCGTATTGAGAAAGGGAATGGTGGTTGAGCTCAAAATAAGGTTATAATCGCAATAGAACAATTCATATAAACTATTTTTCTTGAGAAAATGATCGAGAGATAGATGTTCTAATCTTTATGATAAGATAACGGGATTCACTGACATTTTGAAAGAAATTTTAGTCTGTCTGTGGAACCCTGTACCTCACTACTATATTTTTTCCTATCCATTAGCTTTACAAATCAATTACTAGACAACTTACAAATCAATTATTTTTTTTCATATTATTAACGTAATACGTCTGTGTTATCCCAAACAGTTATCTAAATATTTCCGATAAGAAATTATTCAACCATTAAATTTTTCAATTGTTATAATATTCAATTAAAGATAAGAAAAACTCAACTATTGAGTGCATTTTCGATAAGTGCTGATTACCTCTTCTTCCTTATATCACGAGAATTTTATCTTTAAAGATTAGACTATTTTGTAATGTAGCATTATAACCACTGTGTATCATTGGGCGTTAATTTGCCTCAAAGGTTCGATTTCCTTGGTTTGTTAATCTGTTGTTTACACCTCGGTAGGTAAAAATGAAAGTTCAAATTCGTATTAAATCTTTTTGATTTGTTTAAATTTCCCATTTTAATTATGTATATTTTTGTTGGACACAATATTATCTATATTACGCTTAGAAACAACAGAAATTTTCATTCCAATTTCGATTCTTCCCGTATAACCAAATGTTGAGAGCAAATTGTTTACTTTTTATCTTTTTTTAATGGTTTTTAAATACATGTTTAGGAACTGTTCGGCTTCAATTATGAATTTCGTTAACGTATTATTTGTTGACAAAGAGATATGAGAAAATTTATTTTATTGCGTTGTAATAAATATATATCTACAAAATTTGCAACTTAATATTGAATATTTAGGTGTATGATTCTATTATTGTCATGTTATGTTTTCTTATAGCGATTAGTCATGAATTTTCTTCTCCAGTGCTTGTAAATTTTTCAATTTCGTGCCCGTTGATCAATCGTCCGATCATTCGTTCATTTCAACTTTTAATTGGCTTTGAAAATTATGACGTTTTCAAGTTACTCCTGAAGTATTTTGGTATAGTTTGCAGTCCTTTTCCCAGCTTCTTACTAATACAGATGTTTTTGAGAATGATGCAAAAATATTGGTTGGGCAATCAAAATTATTTAAAGAGCATTCGCTCTTAATGAAACCTAGCAAGCAGTTAATTAAAAATACTTATGTTTATGTAGTTAATGTATGTTTAAAAATAGTCAAGGTATTATCCATCTGAGAAAAACTACACATAAGCAATATTAGCATGAAAACTAGTTCTAGAAGTCATAGTTTGGGCAATCTGTATATCTCTATATATAAAAATGAATGTTTGTTTGTTCGTATTTTATGTGCTGCCGTACCGTTCATCCGATTGCGATGAAACTTGGTCAACTTATTGCTTGAACTTGTGCGATGGTTATAGACTATTTTCATTCCACTACGACGTTCCATTCCTGAATTATGTTAGAAGTATCAACGGATATTGAAAATCGCCAAATTTCCCCGGATATTTTTGTTCAAAGACATTGTAACATTTCATTGTTGCCAATTAAATTGTAACATTTCCGTAAAAATAAATAGACATGAATTAAAAATGTGATTTATTCATATATTGGCGCATGCAAGAATGAATTTGATATATTATTTTCATGTACGTTGCAACGCCGGAATGTTTCTTTTTAAAAATGAAAATATGATGGAAATCATTCATTTTTAATGAATGTGTTATCTATCCATTTCATGAATTGAAACTATCCCAAGCTACCTGTTCAAACTCAAATATACTGCAGGACACGTTGACTTAGCTAGTTGACTTAGCTAGAAACACATGTGTTTAGCCTTGACGCGATGATTTATATAACTGAAGTGACATTGAAACATAGTAGATGATTTAGTTTTGAGAAAGAATTACAATTATGAAATACGTGTATATTATAATTAAGAAAGTCTGAAAGTGGCATTGAAACGTAGCAGATGATTTAGTTTTGAGAAGGAATTCCGAGCATGAAATACGTGTATATACTTTTTCTATAATAATTACCAGATTTGCTGTGTTTTAATATTGAATGTGATCTCAATCCATTCAAACATTATTGATTATTTTTCTATAATAATAAATCCATTCAAACATTATTGACTAGCTGTAAATTAATGCTTTAAAATGCCCAAAAAGAGGAGAGCAACTTTTAATCCTGCAGAAGTAAGGGGAAAATGTCAAAGATTGTTGAGAAATGAGCAAGGTGATGAAAAAAAAACAGAAGAGCACGAAGCCAACAGAATTCGAAATGCAGTTAGACGAACACAAGAATCTGAAGAAAAACATTCCCCAAGCACGCGAAGCCAACAGAATTCAAAATGCAGTTAGACGCACACAAGAATCTGAAGAAAAAACATTCCCAAGAGCTCGAAGGTAACAGAATTTGAATTGTATTGATCCGAAGCAGTGAGACTGATGAAGAAACTTTTAATGCATCGAACATACGATTGTCTTCGAGCTTCAACATCGAAAGGAGAGGAAAGCGATGAACAACAACAGCACCGACAACAAACTAATGCTATTTGCTACTGCAAAAGAATTTTAGCGAAAACTGTAGAACATCATAACATGAGGCTAATCATTGAAAAAAATAATAACAGAAACTGAATCCTGAGCGAAGCCGGGTAATACATCTAGTTTTTAAATAAAATTTAATTGTTCCGTTACTAACCACTAGCTGACAATATCATGCATTTAAAACTGGTTATATTTGGTTGTGCAATATTGTAATTTGTCTACTGTCTGTACCTTGTGATAAAGTAATCCAGTTAAGGGGGGGGGGCATAGGCATAGCGTCGGGGGACACATGCCCGCCAACTTAAATTGAAATAAATTACAAGGTTAATAAAGTTCCGTTAAAATCGGAAAATTGTAGAAAACGTATAAGAAAGTTAGTTTTTCCCGCTCTTTCAAACTGTGAAACTGAAGATTCCAATTATGTCTTTAGCCTTAATATAGTTTTTAACAATATGATCCATAACAAAAATTCGATGCTAAATTTTATTTCTCATTTTATTTATATTATATTTATTTTTCTCATTCTATAACTTCTGAATACTACTCAAACATCAATTCTATTGTTATTCAATTTAAAAAATCATATTTTATATTTTAAGGACCATCTGGCAGTCAGTGTGCTGAGGAGGGCCCTAACTGAATTCAATTTGTGCCCCCCCCCCCCCAAAGTTAAAAGCACGCTATGCACATGGGGGGGTGCTAATTGTGTTCAAGATCATTAAATTTTATTTAAGATATACAGTGGTTGTTATAATATATTCTTTGTTTTTATGGTCATCTTGTATAGTTAAAATAGCCCTAGAGGAGGGTCGCTGAAAATAATGAAAGTCATTGCTCAGTTAGAAAATTTCTGATATATTGCAGGTCATGCAGTTGACAGTTTTGTAACCCTTGATTTTCCCTATAATGTTAATTCAAAAAAGTTTTTCAAAGCTTTTATGTTCGTTTGTACCAATTGAATGTCATCTAGGATTCAAGTTGCAAGATCATCTTGATTTGAGAATACCTTCATTAGCTGTGATATAAGTTAAGTTTCAGTGATGAACAAATTGAGATTTTCAAGCCAAGTATATACATTTTAGAACTAATTTAAAAGTAAGAATATTCATAATATTCCAATAGTTAAAGAAGAAAAAGATTTTTAAAAAGCACACATGGGGAAACTTGGTCATTTTTATACTGTTTTGTATTCCATTTTAGAAAATTTTCTTGCGTGATTTGAAGCATTTAAAAAAACTGACGACACACACAAATATATATGTAAATAAATATACAAAAAGATATTTTGGAACTGAGACTTTTTTTTAACTTTAAACTTTTGATTAAAGTATGATAGAAGTTGTTAATATTGAGTAAATCGTCTTTTGTATTTAATGGTTATATTAACCTTATTTAAACAGTTCTTGTATGATTGTAGAATTTAAGAAAAGTGTTTAAAATCTTGTTAAAAGTGTAATACTATAAAAAATCACTAGTTACAGTGAGTGAATAATTTATTCCTGACAAAAGTATTATTTCTTTTATGAGACTTGCAGATAATTTTCATTACCATATGCTATTAAAGTAATGCTTATTACTTATAAATTTGTTTGAATATCTTTTCAGAAATCACTTTGAAATGGTTGTCATTGACCTCCCAAAAGAATATGGGTATGTCATACTGGTAGGGACATCCTCAGTTATTATAGCAATGTGGCATGGAATTCAAGTATCAAGAGCAAGAAAGAAGTTTGGCATTAAAGTTAGTTTGTATTAACAAATTTATCAATTCAATTTAAATAATTTTGAAAATAGGTTGTAAAAAAGGTTGGGCCCCTCACCATAATTCTAAGGGTATTTGGATTGGTCCTGTGTAGTGTAAAAGATGCATTACCTTGTTAACTGGATATCTTTTAAACAGTAATGCTGCTCAGGGCTCTGTGATGGATGAAAGGTTTATTTCTCAAGCTTGTTATTATTTAAAGGAAGTCGTGTAGAAGCGTATGCATGATACATCTTACTTGAAAAAATAATATTCATTTTGTTATATTTGTAATTTTATAATTTTTAATGATTTGAGTTAATTTGCACACTTTATACTGTAAATATGTTCAATGCCGCCTTTTATTATTATTATTATTATTACAGTACAACCTCCCAAATCCGGAATCGTTCAGGACACGGCAATTCCGGATTTGAGAGGTTTTTAAATAACACTACAAAATTTTAGGAGAAAAAAATACACTAAAAAAAAAAGTATAATGGTTTGATTATTAAATAAACCTAAATACAGAACATATAATTACATTATAATTTAAACATTTCAGTCAATAATGTTTGTTGTTTTAATTTCAGCTTATTATAAATTTTTTCTCGAATCCTATATAGTGACATAATTTCATGTTCCGAGATAAAATTCCGGTGTTCTAAGCCTAATATTGTTTAATCTAATGATTTTATCAGGTCTTCCGTTGACATTCTTTTGTTTTCGGGACATTCTAAATCAATTTCACGATAGCTGTCATCATAACCTTTGTTATTTACAACACTGAATAATTTCAGAATCGCTCATGCTGTATTTACACATTTACGATCGCACCACCTGTAACACCGCATTTATACAGTCGCGATAGCGGCGAGTCGAATTGAGGGGGGTGAATGTGTAAACGGTGTTCTCGCCGTTTCTCCTCGCCAATCGTTGCGCTCGCTTTGGGAGTGGTTTTCTGGCACGAGTCAAAGTGGCGAATGGCGTCGGGGGTCAAAGGTGAGAATGGCGACGGGAAATCTTGTTCACAGCAAGAGGCGGGAATGTGAGATCGGTCACTCGCGTCAGTGCAGGTACGTGACTAATGTCTCGCAAATGTCTTGCGGGTGGCTCGATCGTGAATGCAAATGCGGCACAAGACATTAGCGAGACATTAGTCACGTTCCTGCATCGAAGCGAGTGACCGTTCTCACATTCTCGCCTCTTGCTGTGAACAAGACTTCCCGTCGCCATTTTCCCGTTTGACCCCCGGCGCCATTCGCCACTTTGATTCGTGGCAGAAAACTGCTCGGCCAGAAAACGATCGGACATTTTCATCGATGTCTAAGACTTCCTGTATGACCAATTATCCAAGTTAATGTTGCCTCTATTCGCACATCCTACTAATTCTGCTATTTCAGCTTCTTTCTCAGATACTTGAAAGCCCTCAAAATCGCTGCTGTGACTTCCTTGAAAGGAAGCGCATTTTTTTACCGATCATTTTGGTATCGACATTTATTGGTAAAATAGAAAAGTAAAATTGGCCATTTATTAAAGCATTCCGGATGTGGGAGGTTTCCGGATTTGGGAGGTTGTACTGTATTATTATTATTATTATTATAATCTTTAATCTTTAGGAATGGAGTATTTCAAGCTTTCTCGCATTATATTATGATGAAACAGATGCTAATTTTAAATTTGATTTAAAAATTGGCATAATCGCCCCCCCCCCTCCCCTATCATAATATAGCATTATGATATGCTATAAGATAGCATACTGACATCTTATAGCTTCAGGAAAAAGTAATACCAAGATAAATTTTATCAATACTTTTCCTTGAAATGGAAATTGCTTCTTAAAAAATATCCCTAGCCGTTGATTACAACTGGGATGGTCCTTTTTTTTATACATTGAAAGAAGACAAAAACATTTCTTCTCAAAATTTTCATGTCAATAATGGATTATACTGATACTCTGAGCACATATTAACAAATAATATTTGTATGTTACTGATGTTTGATTAAAAATTCAAATGTCATGATATTCAAGATATACAGTTGGACCTCCATATATTGAAGTCGACGGTTCCCGAAAAAAATTCAATATATAGAAACGGTTATGCTTAAAATATTGGTGATACGTTGTATTGCAAGAAAAATGTGCATTTTCTTCTAATATACGAAATCACTTTCATATCAACAAATTTAAATATGAATCACATTACTACAAATTACCTACATTCATAAATGAAAATTATTATCGATTAAAAAATATCAATAAATTAATTATACTAGATTTAGTTATCAAACCAAATTTACATACCTTTAAATACAAACGCAATTGATTTACATTTTTGTAAAAAACTTTCGAATGTCTTGTTGCACAATAAATTTAGAAGAAAATTCATCATAAAAGTGTTCACACTTAATAATTCCACTAAATACTGCCTCCGGGACATTTTCCGCGAATTGAAGACCACAACAGATTACATCAAATGCTGCGCGCATTTCTTTTTCGAAGGATTATCAATTTCTGCTTCAGTTAGAGTCTCTTCATCTTCTTGGATGTCAGTTTGTTCTTTCTGAAGTGAGTATATGATGTCGTCATCTGTGGGGTAATCGGAAACACAGTCTTCATCAACGTCTAAAAAATCTCTAAGGGAAAAATCTTTACGGGACAGAAAAATCACGTGCCACGTTAAGAATCTTTTGGGAAAAAATTAAATATATAGAAATTTCTTTCGTTATATAGAGATAGTTTCTCTATCTAATGAAAACGGGGATTCACCAACTGTTCGATATATAGAGACTTTCGATATATGGAAGTTCGATATATAGAGGTCCGACTGTACTTACCTCTTATGTGTTGTACCATCTAATTTGCCAATTAGTTTTCATACAAAACTAATATCTATGCTATGAAGTGTCAAGTAAATAAGAAAAATCTTAGGCTTGAAAATAATGGGCATAAGAGATTTAATAGCTTTAACAGTTTCTAATGTTTTCTGTTGAAAAACATGGAAACAGCAAAAAATATTTTATTTCTACTTCTATGAAATGTAAAAATAAAAAAAAATTATTTTTGCTGATGTCAATTTATTTCTTCGAATTGACGGATTATTTATATTCAGTGATTTTAGCATTATACCCCCCCCTTCCCCCACACAAAATGATAATAATAATTATAATAAATAAATAAATAAAAATAAGTGAAGAGGGAATGCACTCTACATGAGGGAAAGGGCCATTTTAATGCTTTAGAATTTAAAAAAATTAGGTCTTGATAGATGTTATACAATTTTGAAAATTAAGGTCTTTTAAACTGGTGAGAATTCTCTTGTCAGCTCTTTTTAGAATTGGATTGATTCCTTAAGAAAATATAGACTAGCAAAATAGGGTCGAATTTTCTTTTTAGTTTGCTGAGAAAAATGAGCAATTTGTCTTTAAAGGGTAAGAGTTTTTCGGTTTTAAAGAATTGTTCAGTAAAATTAAATCAGCACATCAGTTGCAAAGAGTTAGTTTGGAAAACTTAATAGATATGGTTTTGAAAATACAGAATATTTGCTGATTAGTGCTACCTCTCTCACACACACTGGAGACCAGTAATGGTTCTGAAAAAAAGTGGCTATTTTTTAGAGGTTGCTAGCTAGAGAAGTTTCACTGTATTTATTTGTACACTTCTCAAAACACAATACAGTGTTTTAGTATGCAGATTATATCTAGGCAAGCAGCAGTATTTAGAGTAGGATGAATTTCTATAAAAGGTGTAATAATAATAATTCTCTAGTGTAAATAATTCTTTTAATAAAACTATATACTTATCTTTTAAGTGTTTAATTAGCATTGTAATATATTTTTTGGTTCTTAAAAATTATCTTTCTGTATCTATGTTAAAAAGTTAATCATTAAATATAAGCTTATTAGATTCTAAACACTCATGCATATTACTTATTCTTTTTTTTTTTCTATTACTGAGATTTTTCCTTTTTGTGTATGTGTAGACTAAAAAGTAACAGTTTTATTTTGAGAATTTCTTTTAGAAACTTTTAGAAAAGCTTGTCTGTATGTTCTACTGGATAATATTTTATGAACTTTTTGGTGTTGTCTAATGCAGAGGCACTTGTCTTGAGACATTTACCCTTTGTTATTCACAGCAATTTACTGGCTACTTTATTATGGGAGTAACCTTTTAGGTGAGCCAGCATTGCTCCCTAAAAGGGGGATAACACATAAACGACCAAGCTTATTTGGGAATTGAACCCAAGCCCATTGTGTAGCAGCTTAGAATGCTAACCACTACACTATGTGGGTAGCATATTTTATAGATAAAGCAGCTTTTATCCTTTCTTTTGTTCCTTCGTATCCTTTTATTCAAAATATATTCCTTGTTTTGAATATACACTCATGGACAAAAAAATTAGCGCACCAAGAAGGAGTCGTCAAAATGAAACGAAATTTTACATACGTAGTGACTACTTTGATATAAGTAAATGATAAGAAAATCAAAGAAAAGGGATAATTTATTTCAGAGAAAAAGGCAAAAGAACGGAGGAGTTAATACTCCGTTGGACCCCCTCTAGCGCGAATGCACGATGCGATATGATCGGGCATTGAGTCATACAAGTTCTGTATGATGTCTTGAGACATTTCGTTCCATATTTGCTATAACCTTGCCTTTAGTTCATTCAAACTCGTGGGATGCCCAACTCGTCGTCCCAAATGATCCCAGATATGCTCAATTGGAAACAAATCTGGGGATCGGGCAGGCCAAGGAAGGGTAGTAACAGTGCAGAGACAGTCTTGTGACACCCTTGCCGTATGAGGCCGAGCATTGTCTTGTTGAAAAATGGCTCCTGGGAGCCGTTGCATGAGTGGCAACACATGTGGTTGCAGGATTTCATGAACATACCGCTGGGCTGTCACGGTGCCACGGAACAATACTAGGGGTGACCGTGTATTGTAGGCAATGGCACCCCATACCATCACACCAGCTGTGGGAGCAATGTGTCGCTGTACAGCAAAGGCAGGATTGAAGCGTTCACTACGGGCTCTCCACACACGAACACGATTGTCATCACTGCCGAGATTGAATCTGGATTCGTCGCTAAAGACGACCTGGTTCCATTCCGCTGCAGTCCAGTTTCCTCGTGCGTGGCAAAACTCCAAACGGAGGCGTCAAGGGCAGCACACGTAATGGGTGCCGCGATACCAACTGTCCTTCAGCCAGGCGCCTTCGTATGGTTCGAGAAGACACAGAGGCCCCTAGTGAAGGTGCTACCTGTGCCTGGATGGCGGCCGATGAAGCAGTTGGCTGTACGCGTGCATTTCTTACGATGTGGCGGTCTTCTCGACGACTGGTCTGTCGAGGGCGTCCTGAGCCTGGTCTTCGTGTACATGACATCTCTCGGGTCCACTGGTCCCAACACCTCCTCACAACACAATCAGAGCGGCCTAATTGACGAGCTATTCGCCTAGCTGACCACCCAGCTTCCATCATCCCGACGATTCTCCCCCTCTCAAACTGCGACAACTGCTTATATTGTCTTCGAACACGGCGTAATGGCATGTCTATCTCAGCTCTTCCTTTGTAAATGATTCAGCACACTGAAACAAGCTTTGGTTACCTGTTTTATACTCCACAGAGTACGATGTTCAACGCCCTCTACCGGCTATACGTAATGCGCAATCACGCTGCATTTCTAATCATTTGCATATCTCCCTGACATGTACCTTCATTGCAAGTTTCGTTACGATCCCTCAATTATTTCTTGGTGCGCTAATTTTTTTGTCCATGAGTGTATTTTGAATATGTTAAAACTGTTTAGAAAAAAAAATGCCAAACTTGAGGGCGACTCAAATTTAGTATTTTCTCTTTTCAACAAAATGCTCTCTAAATTAATTTCTAACAGCTACATATTTTCAGAGTTATTAATATTTGATGCAAGTTTAACCCCTTACCTGTGACATATGTTTCAGAAAAAATGCACCAAAAATGTAAATTTTTTTTCCTGCTTAATTTTGTGCATTATATCAAAAAAAAGGTTAGAAATGGTTATTTTAATAAAATACAAAATTTTAAATGAAATAACAACTATAATTATTTGACACCCTTGAAATTTCCTATAATTGAAATTTTTTTAATAAAATTTTCAATTATCAGAAAATAAATCAAATGGCATGGTAATTTTAAAGCTAAATGTTATAAACAAATGTTAAACAGTACAAAATGATTTTGAATATGCGAATTTCACAAATCCTTCACAGTATGATATTTCAAAAACATGGCACTGCACACAAGCCCATATCACACTCTTTACAATAAACTTGTGTCTCATGTCATATTTTCTTTCCTTTTTTATCTGTTTTAGAGCAGCACACAAAACACAGTCTGGTTCGATTAGTCTTTTTCTCCATTAGTGGAATGTGCGGAGGAAAGTGACAACCTGTAAGTCGCAGCGAGTTAATACTAGGATGCCCTGGTCCTAGTAACTTAACGTGTGGCTTGTTCATTTGAACAATTTATTCTATAATTGAAATTCTGTAGTTAATATTATCTTTCCCGCCTCCTGCTGATTTATACATTATGAAAGAATTCCATAATGCCTGATCTAAAGGATGGAAAAATATTTAAATATATAAAAGGACAGCGAGTGGTTATTACAAATTCCAACTAATAGTGTGAAATGCTCATTATCAATTCATGCCTTTATAACTAACCACACCCTCATTCCTCACCAATGAAATAAATGAACAAATACTGCCAACTATTGTGAAAATAGTAAAACTCCATATTAAATGTCCATTCAAAATGCATCATGGAAAAGAAACACTAATTTCTCTCCTCCCTGAACTGAGCTCGGGCATCACAAATATTGCCCATTGCAATTTTCCAAACTGGGTTCGGGCATCATTGGTAAGGGGTTAAAAGCAAAACTCTTCCAATTAAAATCTTCGATGAACTATACACTTTAAATAGGTTTAAACTAGTACAAAAGAATTTAGACAATGATTTTCTAAACTGTCTCTAAGTAAAGATTTTTAAAAAATTCTTTAAAAAATCACTGTGTACTGGATTGTGTCTAAGGTGGCACTTCTTCATGTAGATATAGCTGAATTATGTAGCAAAACTCTGTTTCCTTAAGAAATTTAATATTAAAAATATGGTTATCAGCAAAGGTTTGTTCCATTTACAAAAAATTATTTAGTGGATGTGGACAGTTTTGAAACTTGCAACCTCAATTTGAAAAAAAAAAATTAATTTGACCTATACAGTCAAGTTTTTAGTTAATGTCTTTAAAGTATTACTTAAGTAAATGCTGTTGTGATATTTAAAACTGATAAGTTTCATGTGACTGGACATGATTTTAATAGAAAAATTTTTCTTTCTAGTATCCAATTATGTACAGTGACACTAACAATGTATTCAACTGCATTCAGAGAGCTCATGGAAATTTGTAAGTTTGTGTGTGTGTGTATATATATATATATATTTATCTGTATATTTTTAGTGTTATTTAATGATTGTACTTATCAAAATGCTTGTTTTATTTTAGCCTTGAAAATTACCCTCAGTTTTTATTTCTCCTGTCAGCTGGTGGCTTGTCCTATCCTGTAAGTATATTGTTTGACCTTGATGTGTTGTCCCTTAAAAGAATATATAATTGTCTAAAGGGTGCAGTGGCCCAGTTGGCAAGAGCAGTGTTCCAGTGATCTGAACATCTCTGGTTCGATGCTATCGCTGACAAAATCCACCGCCATGTACACTAATGGCAACTGGTGCACATAAAATCTGTCATGGCTGCAGTCTCCTCTAAGTTCTCAAAATTAACCTCTGGAGGTGCAGGGGCAACTGTACTGGTCTTGTCACTTGACTCGGTTCAAAATTATGGGTCTGGTCCGTTAGCCAAGTCAGACTCCGACTCATGTGGTGCTAACTTAAAAAAAAATTGGAGCCGCATCACTCAGCCCAATAGCCTATAATGGCCTTGATCTGATGTTGCTGTCAGTCAAGGGGCATAAGCAAACAACAACAGTATAAATGTATATATCACATTTAAAATTTATGAAGCTTTCAATATTTCAAAGGTAAATACTCATGTATCTCTATTAACCATTACTTAGCATACAAATAATAATTAAAGGGTCATTTTATTGAGCAAAAATATATTGAGCATGTGTGTAATATATTGGATTGGATAAAATATAAAGAAATTTATAATTCCATGCACAGTGGAACCTCGATTTATTGAATCTCAAGGGGAATGAGAAAACTTCGAATTATCGAGGATTTTGATATATTGAGGTTCAATTTAATAATAATATGGGAGTGTTAGACAGGTTGAAGGGGAAAGACTTATTTATCAAGGAATTCAATCATATTGAGGTCCCACTGTATATGAATCATGGTTTAAGTATTAAAACTGAAATTTTTAGTGACATTAATATCTAACATATATCTTAAAATGGGAATTGCAGTATGCAATGATCAATTTATTAAGTCCTGGACATGATTTTAATTAATTGATCCAATTTTATTTTTCATGACATTTAAGTTATGAGTTCTTTTTTAAGAGTAATTGTGATAGCGATTAAATTTGTATGTTTTTAAAATAAAAAGCAGTTTAGCATTACTGAAGTACATTAATTTTAATCTGTGTGAACCACTACTGAAAAAGAATTGCAGTTTGTGCTTTTACAATCTAGTGTTTTGAATTTGATATTTTTTTTTATCTAGAAACTAAGTGCAGGGGCTGGAGTTGTTTATCTATTGGGAAGATTACTTTATGCTCTTGGTTATTCAACAGGAGGTAAGTTTCAATTATACAAACAATTAATACATTAATGTGGATAGCTTTCTCTAAATGACAGTTGACATAATTTAAAGAATTTTTTTTATACTTTTGAAAGTTTTATTGAATTTTTCTTTTTCTGAAATTTTTAAAAGCTATGTGTTTTTGATTATGCTTTGTCATTTATCTATGAAGAATTCTAAGCAAACATAATGAAGAAATTTGGGTTTAATATATTGACACACTGAATGTAGCGCTCTAATTACAAATTTTTCTCATAATTTTTTTCTGTAAAGAATTGTGGTTTTTGAGATTCCTCAAATTTAAAAAGCCAAAAGTGCTCCTGTTCTACTTAAATTTGATTTTTTTTCCCCAGACATTTTTTGTGTAATTGCTTAACATATTTCATTGGACTTTGTTAGTCCCGATATTATTTCTTTTTAGAAGCAACTCTTTTCCTTTATCACTTAGTTAACTAGATTTTGTATCATACATGCATGCAAGAGATGATTAAAATCAGTAAGGCATGATCTGAGAAAGAGGTCATTAAGTAACCTAAGATTTTTTCTAGTTATTAAAAAAAAAAATTAATTTCCCTTCATGACTATTTTCTTTTTAATACTTGGTATGATGTATAGAGATCTGCCAGGGTTTTTCTTATTTTTCAGTACAAATGAAGATGAGAAGAAATCCTTTTTCTTTGTGTGTTTACTTCATTTCACGTATATAGTTTCTATTATTGTTTTCACTTTTCTCACTGAGTTCTTTCTTATTCTTATGTGGTTTTCAGTAAAGTTATCTGAATTTTTAAAATCTAGCGTGCTATAAATAATGAGGATAGATTTTTCACATCTGATTGTGTTCCATATCATTTCAATATGTATTCAAATGTTGATATGCTAACAAATTTTGTACAAACAATAATTTTAGATGTATTGACAACTACATAAAAGTAAGGTTGATGTGATATTTTTGTAATAAGGATTTGATTCAGTTATTGTGAGTGCTTCGAGACAGATTAGTATATGTAGTGGTTAAATTTGTTTTTCTGTGCCTATATTCTACATATTTTGATTTTAAATCATATTTTATGAGCAGTTTCAAACTTTGTGCTGCCAGAATCTGCTGTAATAAAAAGAAATAATTACCCACAGACATAACTCTTCAGAAATTTATTAAGTTAAATACTTTTTAATCATGTTTAAATTTAAAATGTATAGTTTTGATCTACATAATGATAGCTAACTCAAACATGGTAATTATGCATGCAAAGAATGAAACTAATTTATTCCACTTCTACTCTAGTTCTCTATAGATTTTGAATTTCTTATGTATTATGACTCTAATTTCTGAAAAATATATTCATCTAACTGTCCAATATATTATTTTAAGATACTATCTTTGTAAAATGGAATTTAAAAATTGAAATGTATATTCTTTTTTTTTTTTTTCAGATCCTCAAAAACGTTATAGAGGTATGTTCATGCATTTAGGATCGCTGGTACTTCTTTATACTTCTGCACACTTTGCTACAAAACTTTTAGGGTGGATTTAAAAGAGAAAATTGTACTGCTCTTCATAAATATTTCTTAATTTTGTCATTGAAAAAAGAGTGTCACTGTATTCAAAGTTATGTATTTTTATAACAATAAATATGTCAAATGCTGAGTAATAGTTTATTTACATGTTTTGAGCTTAATATTCAGGACTAGACATTTTCTGAACAAAACTTTTACGAAGTTTTAGAGATCAAAGTATTTAATTCTTTTCTTATCTCGCTCAACTTTCTATCCTGGTGCTTCATTCTGGCATTGATATCAATAGTCATACTATCTAGCTTATTTTCAACAACATGAACACTATGCTGTAATTCTTGTATATGGCATAACAACTGTGTATTTGATGGAATGTTGGCACATGACAGAGTGCCATAATGTAAAGCTGATATCCCTGAAACTACTTTTTTCAATTCACGAAGTTCGGCTTTTATATCATTGAGCTCTGTTGTGTGCTTTTCAAACATATCTAAAACACATCTTTCAATATCAAATATTTTTCTTTCTGCATTTGCTCTCAATGTACTCCCTCGGCTGACAGATGAGAACTGGCCAATGCTATAATAATCCTCATTGCTTGAGGAATTCATTTCAACAACTTTTTTTGGCATCACAATAGATTCGGCAGAGTAGTAGCTAAGGACACTTTTGTCATCATTTTCTACTTCATTATTACAAGGTTCTACTTTATCTAAATTAACCTCAACTGCTTTTTCACAGTATTCTTTTTTAGGAGGTACTGGAGTAGGAGGATCTTCTAGAGGATCACTATCATAAGTCTTAGGGGTTTTGACTGGGGTGCTTTTTGGCAGAGTATGAGCTTTCATAGGAACACTTTCAGGCACTGTCACTTTCTCGGGAAGTTTGATACGACTTTCAGAACAGAAACGACTCTTCAGGGTATTTCTCCTGCTGTCAAAACAACTAGCAAAATCCTTCTCTTGAACAATAAATCTCTTTTCTGGACCTAAAAGGGATTTCAAAGCTATAACTCTAAATGTCATGTTGCAACTAATATAACCATCATCAGGAATAGAAAGTGAGGCAGTGCAATCTTCACACGACTGACCACTAAGCAACCAAAGTAATTTCGTGTGATTGAAAGTGCTGATAGCGATACCTTTTGGTACTTTTCCTTTCTCTAAGACCTGTGAATAAAGGAATATAAGATAAGTTACACAGTTAAAATAAAATAATTTCACTGTTGGGTAAAAAACTTTAATATAATGCATAACAATATTCCTTCAATCTCTAATAATACCGAGGTTAGTCTTTGTTTAATAAGTTTATATTTAACAATGCAACAGAACTGATTTTTCAGTGTTTACTCCAAAATGTTAAGCAAGAAAAAATTGCAGATTTTATTCAAATTCAACAATAATTATATATGGTTATTCAAAATTTACATATTACAGCTCATAAATTTACTCTCGGGCAACTGCTTTATTTGTGTAAAGTAATATTTAGATTTGATTTTTTTCTAAGGCAAATGCAATTTTGCCTATGTGTACATATGCATCTACCTACCCAAAGGAGAAATGGAAAAGTTATAAAACCCAGTGACTGCAGAATACATATCATTTGGAAGCCTATAAGGCAAACCTTAGTCAACTAAATCTATATGCACACAGCAGTGCTTGAAAAAAAAAACTTTTTAAAGAAACCTAAGAAAGGATTAAAGTAATTACAAAAGAATTGAAAAATTTTATTAGTATCTCTAATTATAATTTGAAAAAATAAATGCTGTTAAAGTAGCTAACAACTTGAGGATTTTTTTATTTAAAAAAAATATAACATGAAATTTCCAGAATTGTTATTTGTAGAAATGATACTGAACCATCTTACCAAAAATAGTTTCTAAGGAATTTTGCCAAAATGTGATAAAAGGGGATTGATTTCTTTTACTTTTTATTCATTCTAATTAGAGGAAAGAAAAGAACTTTTGAGGAAGAAAATTTAAAAAACATTGAACATCTTAAAACAGTAAACGAATGCAGAGCATTCTATCAGAAAATCAATCGTAGTCGCTATGACTTTAAATCAAGCTCTTGTCTTTGTAAAAACAAACAGGGTGGAATTCTGGCCAGCAGACAAGATGCTCTCAATAGATGGGTAGAGCATTTTGACAACCTTCTGAACTCTGAGAATAAACAAGACTACCATAGCCGTAACACACTGGGTATCAATGATGCTGAACTGATTCGCCCTCCTGATAGAGATGAAATTTAATCAGCAGTCAAAAAGCTCAAAAACAATAAGTTGCCTGTGCATGATCTTATTTCTGCAGAGTTGCTTAAAACTGAAAGTCACCAGCTTTATGAGCACCTACATAAACTAATTTTAAAAATATGGAATTCTGAAACGCTACCATCGGAGTGGAATATTGGCATTTTATGCCCCATCCATAAGAAGGGAGACCCAATGGTTTGTTCAAATTATAGAGGTATTACTGTTCTATGCACTTGTTATAAAATCCTTTCCAATATCCTATGTCAGAGACTTGGACCATTTGTTGAATCTGAGATGGGTAACTATCAATGTGGGTTTAGAGGTCAAAAATCCACTATTGACCAAATTTTCTGTTTACATCAGATTCTTGAAAAATCAATCTAATTTGATATTGACACTCATCACTTGTTTATTGCCTTTAAGTCTGCATTTGATAGTATGAGTAGGAAGCACCTAATAGATGCAACGTATGAATTTAAAATTCCAAGTAAACTGATTAGACTTGTAATGTGCACAATGAGTGGCACCAAATGTAAAATCAAATTTTTTGGTGCTCTCTCAGAAGGCCTAAGTGTTAATAATAGTGTTAAACAGGGTGACTCTCTTTCAGACCTTCTCTTCAATATTGTACTGGAAAGGGCTGTTCAAGATTTAAATATTGACACTCGTGGAAACATCCTTTACAAATCAGTTCAGCTCTTGACTTACGCTGATGATATCAATAGAGTTGCTAGAGCATACCAGCCTTGAGAGAAGCATTCTCCTCTTTAGAGGTGGCTGCAAATTGTATGGGATTAATAGTAAATGATTCTAAAACCAAATATATGCTTATATAGAAAACACCATCTGGTGATACAACCAATCATTTGAAAATTGGCCCTCATGAATTTGAAACTGTTCCTGGTTTTAATTACCTTGGATCTTTAGTTAATGCAAAAAACGATTTCATTTCTGAAGTTCAAAATTGTATCTCTCTGGTCAACAAAACCTTTGGACTTCAATATTTATTGAAGTCTCAGTTTCTCTCCAAAAAAATCAAAGCTTCTTATCTATAAAACTATCATTAGGTCAATCCTAATGTATGGTTCAGAAACTTGGTCTCTAACAAAAAATGGAGAATACAGAATTGCAGTCTTCGAGAGATGGGTTCTCAGAAGCATCTTTGATGTCTAAAAAATGGCCTACGGTCAAGGTATTTTAATTCAGAAATCTATAGATTTTTTAAGGAGCCCAATATTATTAAAAGTTTTAAAATTAAAAGAATGGAATGGACCTCTCATATTGCTAGAATAGATGAGAAAAATCCAGTAAAGAAGATTTTTGTTGCAAGGTCCTTTACTAGTCAGAAAAGAGGAAGGCCAAAACTAAGATGGCTCGACTCTGTTGAATCAGATTTTAGAGCGATTGGAGTGAGGAACTGGTAGATCAAGTCTAGAAATAGGTTTTCCTGGAGGAATCTTCAACAGAAGACCCTGGCCCACCCTGGGCTGTTGTGCCACATATGATGATGATCATAAAAGGGGATTGATTTCTTTTACTTTTTATTCATTCTAATTAATAAGGAAGCAACAATATACACAGCTATAATACATATTAAGTAATAAGAAACAACACTCAATAATAAAATTTGTATGTTGAATATTTTAAATTTGTATAAAGCATTCCATTCTAATAATAAATAAGGTATACAAGTAAGACCTATTTCTCATATGCTAATACATGATTTTTACTTAATTTTTTAGTGTAATGAAAGCAAGTCACCTTGCAAAATATATAAAATGACACATTTAGTAATTCTCTTACCATTTCAGCAATTTTTGTTATGGGAATCTTTTCTATGGAGAAAAATTGAATACGTGAACTACAGCTGCTGGCAACTATGCAAAGTGCATTTGTATTCTAGAAAAGAAAAAAAAAATTCTAATACAATGAACTGGCACAACTTCTTGAAACTTGTAGACATCTTATTTAGTTCATACATAAATATGCCAATTATAATAATTTAATGAAAAGTTAATAGCATAAAGATATAAATTATGATGGAATTTCAAAATAATTCTGATAAAAATAACATAGTGTCAGCTTAAAAAATAACAAATGCAAACTAACAGCTATTTCTTACTGTAATTGATTCATTCAGAAAAGGCTGAAAAATGTTATACAAGGTAAAGGGAGGAAAAATTTTTATATATGTTGACACACAGAAAATATATAAATTCAATTACAATATGATCTATTGAAAACTGAAGGTTTAATGACATTTTTTACTCTTAAAAATATCAGATAACTTTTTACTATTCAGTTTTAGCTTAAATGCATCTTAGTTTTATCTGTGTGATATGACCACCTGAATTTTAAAACATATGTTCATACATTCTTATTCAACAAACATTCAATAATATTACCGGAATAAACATCAAATGTTACCCCATTGATATTTTTTTTTTTAATCAAGATCTAGAGCATCATTAAACTGAGACCAACCCAAAACTAATAGTAAACGTTAGGTAGCATGAACTGCAATGAGAGCAAAAAGCAGTTAGCATGGTTTTACAATGGGCATACAACCTTCAAAGATTTAATTATGTGCTGCAAATTCTCTTAGTCAATGATATGAGGCAAATTCTTTTATATTTTTAACCATTTTCTCTTAAATTATTCAATATTACAAATGGATAATTAACAAATAAAGGGGAAAAGTTAAATCAGGTGCAGCAAATTAAATCTTCCTGCAACACATATTCACTGATTGTGTGTGTGTGTGTGTGTGTATATATATATAGTGAAATAATCTTATATATAAATATGTAATGTAAATGTATTTTTAATATTTAGTCTGGATATTCAATAATTCCAAATCATTATCACTGATAGAGATGTTAAATAATAATTGGTAAAAACTACTCTCTGTAGGCAACTATTCACACAAGCATGAGATAGATTTCAAATAAAAAGTTTTTTTTTTCTTTATTTCAAATTAACAGTTTAAAAACTTACCATAGAAAATATAAAGAATGGAGTAAGTTTTATACAGTTTTTAAGAATGCTTGAAAAAAAAAAGGGGTGTTAAGTGTTAATACAGGTGGCACCTTATGTTCACCTTCCATTTTAATTGGTTACTAGTTTTAATTTTTAACCATTCAAAATATCTATCATATTTTGAACATACTTAGAATTAAAACTAAGTCTTCATTTATTCACAGGTAAAGTTTTAACACTGAAAAGAACACCTTTTAAAAGCAGAAAAAAAATCTGTGATTTTAGCAGAGTACAGTATGTGTACTAAACGTGCAACTGGAAAATATTTTCACCATCAGTTAAAATAAGTTTCAGATTTTGCTTTTTCTATTTTCAATTTTACTAATGTGCAGAATTTATTATGAATGCTAATAAAAAGACCATTGAGGAAAGTATCAGTAAACTACAGATAAAAATGAGCAAATTATAACTATTTATATGTATCTGTAGTTCTTATAAAATAAAGATATCTTAAATTTAACCTTGGGTTGTATAGCAAATTTTGAATATATATATGTATATGTATATTTGAATACAGAAATCAACCTAAATGAGACAAAATGTTTTACAAATCAAAAGGGATAATTTTTAGTAATAAAATCAATGAATTAAAAACAAAATTATGCCATTTAAATGCTTTGATCACTTTGTAAGCATGCATGAATAAAATGCTTTAAATCTAACAGATGTTTGGGGTGTTAAATCAGAGGAGGGCTCGATTTTCAAAAGCTCAGTTTTTATGTACTTGCCTTTTAAACGATATTTTTTCTATGGGGATAATGAAGCACCCCAAGTATAATGCATCATAAGATTAATTTCTTTGTAATATTGAGAGACCTTAATATGTTACTTCTTATGTGCAACATACTTATATTAGCCTTTGTGAGGAATTTTCTAAAATCATGTCTATGTAAGATGATACAGGATTATTCATAAAAAAAATTTTCCACTGTGGCAGAACTTGTCTTGAGTACATTTATTTGCCCATATAAACCATAATTTTGTTGGCTTCTTTATTATGAGAGCACCATATTGGTGAACCAACATTGTTCCCTGTGAGAGGCCAGCAAAGGAACATCCATATCTTACCAACTTGGACTACCCATTCCAACTGGGACTCGAATCCAAGCCCACAATGTAGAAACTCCTGATGCTAATCAGTATTTAATGTGGGCAGCTTATTAAATATAGCAACAAGAAACAAAATAATCAATAAATCCCTTTACACATCAATCTAACTCTAAACACTTTATCTCTAATTTTGCATACAAGTTGGGCTCTTTAGATAATTACCTATACAGAGAAATGTATAATAGTACACATTCCTGTACACGGGCATTGATATTGAAGAGGTAAAATAAAGTAGATTTCTTACATGCAAATTTATTCAGGATTTGAATACATTGCACTGGCTAATTTTTTTCATCTTCCCCTCAAGTTTTAAATATTATATGACATTTGCATATAGGGGAGGACAAAAAAATATATAGATATAAATAAAAAGAATTCTGATTTTGAGCTAGAAAACAAAATAAACAAATAACTGCATAGTTATATAAATGACTAAGAGTTTTACTTAATTTACAATAAAATAAAAACATAATAAATTATAAAAATTACAACAAAAGATCCTCAACACATTCTGGGTGTGTTTACTAAAACTTCATTCCCAACAAGTTATATTGGAGAATGATTTTGCACGATAAATCCTGAGTTGCCACCTTAATCATGAAGTAAAAACTATACATCCGATGATATGTATTCACACAATTCAGCCAACCTATAAAAAGTGAAGTATGCAATAATCAAAACTACTGAATAATTCTAAAGAAATAAAATAACATGCATAAGAAAAGAACATAAAATAAATTTTGAATATTTTTTAATAAAATAAATTTATAAAAAGCTTGTACATAATACTCTAAAGCATGCAAAGATAAACTTTCTCCAAATTAAACAGTAAACTACAGCACAATGCAATTGAAATAAAATTTCTATATCTTTTCTAAGCTGCTAGCAAACATAAAAAAAAAGGAAGTTTTAAGAATAAAACATTTTCAATGAAATTTCTAGTTTCTATTTGATGTTCTGGATTGCCTTCTTACCATGGATAACCTTAAAATCAATGTTTTTAAAGAGTAAATATAAAACTAGGGAAGCAGAGAAATGAGAGCACTGAGTGGCTGAAAATTCATACATATATTTCGTTAGGCAATTATTTTATTTTATTTATTTATTTTTAATTAAATGGAGTGGTTTGCTAAAGACATCAAAAGGCATAATTCTACTACCTAATTAGAAAGAACAATTGAGTGGGAAAGTAAAAAATTAATATAAAATTTAGATAAAGTGTTGAATATGTGTGTGCTTTTTTCAATGCAGAAGAAATTAAATCAAAACAAAATGTTTTGGATTCCCAAAATATTTTCATAAGAAATGTAAACGAGCATTAATAATATATATATTTCAAAGACTTATATACATGCTTTTTATCTATTACATCTTTAATTTTTCAAGTCAGAACAATGAATCTTACCATATATCTACAAATTAAGAAAAAAAAAGCCACTGCTGATTAAATATGGATCCATTATTATATAAAAAAATTTATAATAAAAATGTCAATGTTGTTTATATTTAAACATAGTATATACATATTTGTTATTTTTCAAAAAAATTACATTGAAATCTCAAGGATAATTGAAATCTCAAGGACTTTTTAAAACCATTAATATACCATACTGCTGAATCCACAACAGAATTCTGCTATTAAGCTTTGGAAAAATTCTACATAACCACATGAAACACAAAGTTATGGAGCACAAATAACTATTCTAATTTCAATTTATAATAGTTAATATCATTTATTATCACAGCATTTGAGTTTTTTTATCACTTATTATCACACTAGGAATAACATTTAAAAATTCATACATGATATAAATGTTTCACTTGAATTTTTAAATGATAGTAAACAACCTATATTATTATTATCATACCTGCTGTGATTTGTTCATTGTTATTTCCTTTATTTTTTTTCAAAAACTGTCAAAAATTAAATCCTTTACATGCTCATGCAAGCATAATAATTCCACATAATACTTTGAAAAATTTAAGAAACCTACTTACAAGAGACTTAAGATAGACCTATTTAAAAGCAGTTCATAAATTGTAGTATTAAAATTTCTAACATATAGTAGTGTTGACATAGTGAACATATACAATTTCAAAATACCTATTAAACTGATATATAAAATGAAATCTTCTGCATAACTTAAATATACACAGCTAATTAAAAACACAGTACTTAACTTTAAATATAATACAAAATTATAGATTATTTATTAAGAAGGGAACCCTAGAAAAATGGGCATAACTGATACATTTAACAGTAGTTAGAACATTGTCTGCACTACCCTCTTTTAATTAGTTTATAAATAATCCAAACTGGCAAGAGTTATCAGTGTTTCTTCACTTCTTGCCAAAAGTCTGTTAAACCACAAAATGCATGTAATACACCCTCATGGAAGGAGCCACAATTGCAAATTTATAACCTCCAGCATACCTGGCAACCATTGACCAAAGGGTCGAGTATGCTGGAGGTATATACATTTGGAATTAGTTATAAATGTACAACACTGTACACCATTCATAATCAATTTTTAGAATATGTAAAAGTTTTTAAATATTCATGCATTTCAAAATATTCAAAATGTAGAAAATTGTGTGTGTATATATATAATGTTGACATAGAAAACCAAGACTTAAAGGTAGACCAAGTCAAGAAACAAGAATTAAACAGTTTGATAATTACATGTGTTTTTCAACAGTGCCCACATTAACATTAAATAAAGGATTGTTTCTGAAATTTGTGATCTTCAAGGTAATCATAATCTGACACTAGACAATCCATCAGGTGTCCAAAGTGTCAAGTCACACTTTGGTTCTCTGTTTTAACTTTTATTATTCTTCTTACATAAGAGAATGCAATCTGTGCCTTACTATGCAAGTATTTATATTAAACTTCAAATAATTATTTGCAATAGTTAAAGAAACTAATTTTTTCCAATTTAATATACGTAATAAAAGATATTTTTAACAACTTTGAACACAAACAAAAACACTCCTCCTCAAGAAGCATATGATTTGCCAAATGATTAACCAAATTCCCCATTTATAATATGCATCTTCATCACTTTTTATTGTCTTCCAAACTGATACAAAGTATTTTTTTTAACCTGTAAATCTATCTTAATGGATTTGACAGTCATTAATATCTTTGTATAATAAGACAAGTTTGATTTTTTTTTTTCTACACCCATGCAATCAACAAATAGTTGTCACAAAAAGCTAGTAAGGGATAACTTTCATAAATAATTTTATAAAACTGGACACATATCATCTAGACATACATAAATAGGTTAGGCATTTTGATTTGGGCAAAAATTGCCAATATATTCTGTCCTATTCATAGCAAAAAAGTCAAAACCTCTGTGCCAACTGAACATGAGAAATTTAGTATTCTGTGCATTCATTCTTCACGGCTCATAAAAATAACAGTCGTTCACTTAGCTACAGAACAGCACAATTTCTTTAATGAAGACATTATGTGAATTTAAAGAGTTTCAGAACTTTATTTTTTTTAAACTGATCTTTGATTTTCAATTCATAAATTTATTTATGAAACTGTAATATTGTAACAATAACTGCTAAGAGAGATAAAAAAAATTTATAATTTGATTACACCATGTAATAAAGTCTATGAACTCTGTATTTATCATTATTTTGAAAGTATATATATAAGTGAAAATTAAAAAAATTGTGTATTGGTGCCTCAGACATAAAAGTAAATGAAAATTTATCTAACTTAATATCAATGAAAATAAAACAGCTGCTTGACTGATTTTTCTTTAAACTTTTTACTTAAACACAGTAAGTTAGCATTGAAATTACATGATTTGATGATATTAGACACAGAAAATAAAATAAATGCTGTAATTTTGCTGGAAGACATTTCAAGGTCATCTACTCAAATGATTCAGAAAGATCTATCTCATTAACCTACAGGGACTTTATATCCAATTCAAATCAATTAATGCTTTGATAAATAAGGAGTGTACTTTTTATACTGCATAAATTTCTGTTAGATATATATATATATATGTATATATATATATATATGTGTGTGTGTGTGTGTGAAAAAATGCTGTATTTTTTTCCCGACCATAATATTTGTTTCAAAATTTTTATTTTCAAAGATAATATGATTGATCTAAGTGTACTTTAAGATTTATTATCAAATAATTTAGATGTATCCTAAATAATCAGAACTTAGTGTTGTGCTGACATTTAAAGTTTTAAATATGAAATTAAATTAGTGTAATGACATTTAAAAGTTTAAGATATGAAATTATTATTACTATGATATAGGTGGCTGGTATATTATAATTTTTTTTTTTATTGGCTGGAGAACTTTTGTTTTAAATAATAGAAAACTAAATATTTTTTAAAGATTCTACTCCTTTTCCGTTTCAATCCTGTCCCTTCCAGCTATGGGTAATTCAATACTTTCAGCAGTGCCATTTTGTTGTGAATCTGTGAACTCTCCCATGATCTCAGGGATTAGAACACCAGAACATTGGAATTTTAATGCTTTTAGCAAATCCCTGACTCCCCAGAAAGACCACCGAAGATCGAGATTCCGCGAAAGGGAGAAAACATCTTGTTTACATCTGCGGCGTGCAAGGATACAAACAGAGGCTTGGCGAGACTCCCCAATAGGAGAAGAAGAAGGAAGAACTACTTTTTCCGACGCGGATGTTTTGAGTAAAAAAGTGGCTCCGGAGTTGATGGGGAAAAAAGTCGGAGAGAGACAGACAGATTTTTACCTTGAGAGAGCAGAGTCGCCCCCCTGACACCTTGATTGAAAAAGATGCGTTCCTGCAAGATGACGGAAGACTTGAATTCGCCAAGAGGCCAATAACTTGTTTAAATTGAGCATGCCCTCCTATAAATTCCCCTAAACTTTAATCTTTCCTTATGGCCTTTCTTTCCTATTTCATTTCTTTATTTTTTTTCTAGACTGCAGTCATTAAACCGGTAATATGCATTTTATTTGATTTTTTTTTAAATTAAAGTTTTAAATTAAGTTTTTTTTATTTTTTAAATTTTTTTTGTTCTAACCAGCCACAAACCAAATTTTTTTTAAAATTTCGTTATTTTTTAATTCATTATGAAAATATATGTGTGTCATCGGGGAATTGTGCCTCTTACTTATTAAGTTTTAAATTTTGTTTGAGATTACGATAAGAGTAATAGGAAGTTAAAGTTTAAATAAAATTTGTGTTTTACCCCTAAGCTTGTGTCTCGTCATCAATTCTTTATTGAAGAGTAAGTTTTAGTTATTTCTTTTTTTTTGGTTAATTACAGAATCGTTAAAGTACTTGCTACTCCCTTTAGAACTTGGTTATTGCAGTTAAAATAAAATTCTTATTTTTTTTTAGGTTTTCACAACGCGCCTCAATCTAACGTTAATCCTTAAGATATTCTAAATTCATTTAAATTAATAATCTATACGTTAAAACATCAGTTAAAATTAATTAAAAAAAACAATAAAAAATACAGTTACAACATTAGTTTTAAATCAAGTTTTGAATATTTGTGTCACTGAAAGCTTTAATTTTAAGCAGCAACAAATTTAAATAAGATAAAAAATATAATCTAAAATGCAATCTTACGCTGATGACTGATAATCGTTTTTATTCATAAGTCATTTTTACTCTTATCTCTGATTCTGTTAGAAACTTGTGAAAAGTCTGCCCTGATCAATATTTTTTCAGTAATCATTACAACTCTTGCATAGTGGTATACAACAGATGACCTTTCTGATAAGCATTACTCAGCAAGAACTATGGTTATAAACATAAGAATATAAATAAGAACTACCAGAAATTAGCAGAGATGACAGAAATACACAAACAAAAACAGTATGTGCTGAATGCTTGATACTGATTCTCTATCTGCACAATGGTGCAGAAATTTCCCATTGAAGTGGTCAGGTTATTTAATGAATGATCATACCCTACCCTATGTATTCATGTCTATATATCACATATAACATTTATATAACATTCTTAGGCTCCAATCTACATATATGTAGAAGGAAAAAAATTACTAATAATTTTCTTAATAATGGCTAATTCCAAGTCTCTATTTTTATATAAAAAAAGACAATTTTATAAAAATAGAGAAAAAATATGTAATTTTAATCATATATGTAATTGTAACCACTAAGTTACCAGCATAACATTTCAGTTAAAGGATTTGTTGTTCATTTACTATAATCAAAATGCAACAGTATTAATACTTTTAATAAAGGAAGAAAGGTACAGAAAGAATAAAATTGGTCATTTCATTAGATAAAACTAAATGGTCTTAGTAATGAAATAATTTTAAAATTCTATTTATGAAAAACTTTCATTTTTTATTAATCCTTTCTAACTATGGCAAGGGTCATTAAAATTTAATATTTAAATTATAAAACTAAAAGTTGCTTTTAACTATAGTAAAAGTGAATTAAAATATGTTTGGTGCATTAGAGCAAAATTTGAGATACCTCTTCAAGACATGAAAAGATAGCAACTGAATAAATAAAAATCAGACATTCAAAAGCTAACAATTAACTATATAACAACCAGATTGATTTTCCTGAAACTATGATACTTTGGATATGATTTGTTTAAAAGAAATAATTCACATATAACCACATAATATTTTTTCAGCAAACAACAACTATTATTATACAAGGAAGAAACTTGCAAACTAGATGGAACAAAGATGTATTTTAAAACCCATTTTTTATGATCAATTGATTATTGGTTTGTTTTTTTAAGTACTATGGTCATCTTTAGCTACACAAGGTCAAAACAAACTATGACCAACAATTTTGAGCCATATGGCCATTGCCAACCCTTAAAGTAAAATATGGCAATAGTAAGTATCCCTCTTAGCCTTTGAGATGGATTTTTCCATTACCAGCTTTCAGATTGAAAAGTATTTTTGATGGTGTGTGGGTCTTTAAAAAGTGCTTTATTCCATCCTTATTTTGGTATTCAAGAGAGATGCTTTTTAATACCAAATCTGAAAAGAAAATGATCTGCCACAAATACTTCTGAAACTGAAAAGTAAGCAACAGAAAAATCTGTCAGAGAGTTCACAGGCAAATCTTAAAATGACTTTGTATAATTTTTTTAAGTCTTCTCTAATTTGAAGAAAAGAACTTCATAAAATAATTAAATTGCTAAAATTTTATTATAAATGTATAACTTACAGATTTTATAAAATTATTAAGGCAATTAAAGCACTGACATAAAAGCCCACAAGAATACTGAACTTCTAACTTCATTTTAGTGTATGTTTTTAACAAACTACTTTTTATAACTTGAAGTAGAGAAAACAGAGAAGATTTAAACAGAACAATGCTAGATTGGAAATATTCTTGGAAGAATTCAACTGTAAAAATGCTTTCAAAGGAATACAAACCATGAATCCTTCATCATTATATTGATGTTATTAAGCAATTCTAAGAGTCAATTATTGAATTGCATCATAGAAATGGATTAATTTACCAATACTTTAAATCTTTTAGCATCTATACACACAATGTGCAGTGTTAAGAAAGGACATATTAAATGTCCTCCCTCCTTATATTGTCTCTTAGAAACATTATAGATGAAATTTCATCTTTCAGATATCATCATTCTTATAGATGAATTTTAGCTTTCTCCATAGCGTTTTACTGGATAAAAAATCAAAACTCTCCAAGGTGACATTTGTCACTGTAAAATTTACAAAATTTGGTGGATAAAAGAATTGTGTATGCATGATTTTTTATTAAAATTAAATATTTTACTAAAAGTGAATGGAAAAATATAATCTTATAACTATTCCATAAAGAGGCGATTTACAGACAAATACAGGAAATATAATATACCTCATAAAAAGCTGAAAAATTAAACTTAAAAGCACCAAAATTTGTTAGCTTTAGATAATAATAGATATTAATGAACACAGTTCATTTCAATTTGTTGAATTTCTTATTTTTTAAATTTTTTACATCTTAGTTATTCAAAAAGATTTTTAAAAAAACCACTGCATTTCAATAAAATAGGTAGCAGGGACCTCAGTTTATGTATTCATTTACATTAAATAAAAAATCATTAACAGCTGAAATATGTTTTATATATCTTAAGAACAGTCTTATTTAAATACATCTACTAAATAAATATTATTTAGAGTACAACATAAAATTAATTTACATTTTTAAGCAGTCAGTAGCAGATATTGAAGGTTTATTTGTTTTGAAAATAGTTTGGAATTCAGGACTATGGAATCAGAAATCATTTGTTCAAAGAAAATGTTCAAAGCAAAAATATTTTTTAATCACAGGAACACTCAAAAGAGTGTTACAAGCTAAATAACACAGACTCTATCAGACTATAACTCAGTAATTTATTAAATACAATATTATTAAATTTTGCATTTCCTAAATACTTGCTTATAAATACACAAAGTACATTGAAATATTTTCATAACTTCACTTAAATGCTCAGCACTATATTGTACTGAAACAACAAATTATATTCATCAAATCAAACAATATAAGTCTTAACAGAACAAAATTATACTACTCATATTTTGACTCGTATTTTGAGAATATGAGTAAATATTTAGTATTTAATGAAATTTAATATTAAATAATGTCCATGCCTTAAATGGCTAACAGCAGCTAATTAGATGCCTTAAAACTTCAATAATCCTCTATGGACATTCTCTTGCCCCACATAACCTCCAGTCAAACTTAGCATCGTATTTTATGAAATATCAGTTTGTTAAGTAAATGTTCAGAATATAAAATACTGTACTCTTGAAGAACAGTATTATTTGTAAACTTCCCCATAATATAAAATGACTCAAGTTACCAAAAGGTACCCAAATGATCAAATATAAATATATAACATCCCCCCCACACACACCAAAAAAAAAATTAAAAAAAAAAAATATATATATATATATATATATATATATATATATATATATACACATTAAAATTCCATTAAAATTCTAAAAAAATAAAAAATTGTTCAGAAAGAGGTTTTTTATTCTTTTTATACAGTTAAAATGTTACTACGTAAATTCAGTAAATTTCCAAAGATCCATGTTTTAATTAAAATTAAATCTTTTATTTAAAAATAATTAGATATTATTTCATTATTATCCCATAATAAATACAAATTTCATTATTGTCCCATACACAGTAAGAATTTCAATACATAAAATATAAAAAATTATTAAATCAAAAGAATTACCTCATACACCATGATATTTGGAGTCAATATTTCCTCAATATCTATTTTAGTCATGATGTAAGGTTTGCCATCTATAGCATTATATCCAATTAAGAGCAATTGCGAATTAGCTACAATAGAGTTCTGAAACAGAAAAAAATTATTATAAAAATAACTTCCTTCATTAAAAAGGCAACGCACAGTGTACATTCTTATAAACCTTAATTCACTCAGTGTTTTGTTATGTTATATAATATATATATTAAAATCTGCAAGTAAAAATATTATGTTCTAGCTACCATGAAAATATACAATATAAAAGAAACAATGAAGTTTATACTAATCAATGGATAATTCTAATGAGCAGTAACTTTTAAAAGTAGAAAATAAAACACATACAGTCGCTCCCAAAAGTGTTCGTACACTTACGAATTTCAATGAAATAGGGGTCTATCCATTAATTAAAATGAATATTTCAGAATGGGTATTTAATAATAAGATCTATAATCTATTCTTAACAAAACTACATGAAATATTTAGAAAACATAGTAAAACTTTATTTTTAAGAAATCAGTAATCAAAAAGTAACAAAAACTTTATCTCACAAAAGTCATCGTACACTGAAATATTTTCGGATAAATTCATAATTAAAATTATCGTCTAGCTCTTTATTTTTATTTTTGAATTATGGGGGCATTTAAAATATCGTTTGGCTTTAATTTTTGCTTGCCTACTCCGTAATATTCTATTTATTATTTAAAAATGGCTCGTAGTCGTAAAGAAACAACAAACAGCATTCGAAAATTAATTGATTTTCATCATAATAGAGGTAAATTAGTTCGGAATATTGCTAAATTACTTAATTTATCCCATTCTACTGTGCAGTATGTGAAAAAACGCTTTAAAGAAGAAAATTGGATCGAAAACAAGGTAAGAAAAGGCTGACCGGCAAAGTTAACAAAACGTGATCAGAGATTTATAATTAGAAAATTTGTGAAAAATTCAAGCTTGAGTGCTGTAAAAGTTTCTACAGAATTCAATGAAACATTTTCTACTTCAATTTCACCTGAAAATTTTTGACAAGTTCTCAGAACAGCTGGATTACATGGGCGTTCTGCCCATAGAAAATTTTTTGTGAGTGAGAAAAACAGAAAGTTTAGGCTTCCCTTCGCACTATCAATGATAAATAAGCCCCAAACCTATTGGAATAATGTCTTATTTGCCGATGAACATTTTTGGTGCTGATAGGCATATAATTGTATGGAGAAGAAAAAAATGAGGAACTTAATCCCAAGAACTTAGTAAGAACAGTTAAGCATGCCGGTGGAGGTATCCTTGTGTGAGGGTGCATATCAGCATCAGGACTAGGAAATTTGGTATTTATTGATGGCATAATGAATCATGCTGTTTTTATAAATATTTTAAGAGACAATTTAAATTTATCAGCTCAAAATTTGGATATTGGAAACAACTTTGTTTTTTATCAAGATAACGATCCTAAGCACATGGCTCTCAGCGTTCGCATCTGGTGTCTCTATAATTGTCCACAAGTTTTGAAAACACCACCTCAATCGCCAGATTTAAACCCAATAGAACATATATGGAGAGAACTGGAGGTTCGAGTACGAAAACACGACATTCACACGAAAAGCGAACTAAAAACAATTACGATGGAAGAATGGATGAACATTGATGCAAAAATTACAAAAGAACTAAAGCAATCTATTCCCAGACGTTTAAAAGCTGTTGTGGATGCTAAAGGATATCCTACTAAATATTAATTTAACGAAAAATTAGAATATTTACTAATATGTAGAGATTTTTTACAAGTGTACGATGACTTTTGTGAGATAAAGTTTTTGTTACTTTTGGATTCTTGGTTTCTTAAAAATAAAGTTTTACTATGTTTTCAAAATATTTCATGTAGTTTTGTTAAGAATAGATTACAGATCTTATTATTAAATACCCATTCTGAAATATTCATTTTAATCAATGGATAGACCCCTATTTCATTGAAAATCGTAAGTGTACGAACACTTTTGGGAGCCACTGTATATAATTTTAAATTAGAACAAAGAAAGCAGTAATATTTTTTCATTGCATTACACACATGAATAAATATTTACATGAAAGAGTATTGAACATAGCTTAAATTTAAAAATCAACTATTAGTCACTGATTTACTTAAAATAGACAGTTAAGCTATGCAAAGTAGTGAAGTGTTTAATATACATTTGGAGCAAACTAACTAGTGGTGTTACAATTAATAGACTTGACAGTCTATTCAATAAAGATAGCTAAATGATCTTACAGAGACTAGGCATACCATCACAAAGATATATCCCCAAAAAACTCAAATTACCTGAGCGATCAATCAGTAATTCTGTACAAATATTATTGGAACTATAACAGGTATTACATTTTATTTTATTTTCAAAACCAAATTGAAAATCATTAAGTCTACCATTTATTATAAGATAAGAACCCATCACTTTATTTTAAAAAATACAACATATTTCAAGTGGTCACCAGAAGACTATTTATTTTCTACAGAAATTGTGCCAAAGGGAAAATCAAATTCTTACATAGAAAGTGGAATGCATCCTGTGTACACTAAATATAAATATTTTTGAAATTTCTTACTCCACTACGTGTGGGCATTTGATATTGGCTATGAAATATTAAAATTACATGTGGGTATGTTAAATAAAAAAAATATACCTGCTTAAATTTAATATTTTTTACAGCTAAATTATTTAATAATCTTCCCTCATTGACCACATAATCTAAATCTCTCTGAAAAAATTTGAATTCCTACATGAAAAGTGAAAGGCATGCGAAAAAACTAATATTCATCATTTCTCAACTCCATCTAGGTAGTCATTTGGATCTCTACCCTTGATTTATAAATTTCTCTTGCACTAAGGTTCTCCGACTATAACTTTGTTGTTCATACACTTATTTTGAACTTTTTCACACACATAGTTATGCTGGGTATCCAATGCAACAAATAAGTTCTAGGGACCTCAACAATGAACATTCAACCTCCAGATGCCATGCCAACATCAATAAGTTTTTCTGTCTGCCAGGATAAACTGTCCAAATGCCATCGTGGTATGATCTAGAATAAAAGTTATTACTGCTAAATTTTGATGGTCCAATTATGAATAAATCTCTAACTGGATGCCGTTTAGTGCTTAATTATTCACCTGGGCAGATTATAGGAGAAATCGACTGAGCACATTCAAAAGTTTAACAGACACACACATATAATAACAAATATTTTTTACAAACCATATTTGGCTTAAAATCTCAGAACCACTATAATATTTATTCAACAAAGACCAAACCAACTGCCAGATTCACATTGCTTTACATCAATATCTATATTTAAAAAGCTAAATGAAGTCTCAATACGACTATGTGCAATTTTTTTTCTGCATATTCAAAACTATTTTTAGAATGACTTTATTTGTCTAAAGCAGCGGTTCTCAACCTGGGGGGCGCGCCCCCCTGGGGGGGCGTAGAAGAATTTCAAGGGAGGCGTGATTAAAAAAGTAAAATCAAAAGTAAAACTAACTGTAATTTACAGTACTCAATTTTGCGGTCACAATGTAATCATAACATATTTTCGACATACGAACACGAATACGATAATTGTCGTACACGATAATTGTCGTAATTGTAAAAACACTATAATTGTCGCACGTCTGGACGTTGAAAGTGACCTGAGGTGTGCTTTGTAACAGTTACAACCTAATATTCAAAATCTTGTCAAGGACAAACATTGTGAGCCCTCTCATTAATGTTGTGAAAGTGACTTTTATTACATGCCAACCTCATCTAGATCCTTGATTACCTCAAATATATTTGATCTGTATTTAATTCTTTGATTTCATATGTTATAATAATGATATGGTCCAAATTAAGATATGTGTAGTAAAATTAAATTTTTTGTATGAAATTATCAATTCTATATTTTCATTTAATAACCGACTTAAGTTTCAAATTCCGGTTGTACTACATGCATTGACCACATATGGTGGTAGTGGTGGTGGTGGGGGAGAGGGAGGCGTGACCTCACATAACTGTTCAAAGGGGGGCGCAGAGCCTGAAAGGTTGAGAACCCCTGGTCTAAAGTATCAATTCCAGAGACAAATTTTTAAAATCAGAGACTAATATTAACGTTAATCACGAAGCAAAGAGACCAAATTAAAATCTAGGAGTGATAACATGTATCTATGAAATCTATATCTCAGCTGCTTCTTTTTTTTTTAGTCACTATTTCTTTTCTTTCACATAAAAAGATTCTGATTAAAATTAAAATTTAAAACGAAATTAATGATTTTAGTGTGTAAAACTTGAAGCTGATACTCACAGAATCATTCGTAACAAGTTCAGAAGATGTAGAAGCAGGTGCATCATGAGATATATTTTCTACTTGAGGTCGAAGAACATCACTTAAAGGCAATTCTATGGCACATAAGAGACGAGTTTGGTCTACAGTTTCTAAGCTGCAAACTCTGAAAAGAAAAAAGAAAACAGTTTTACACATGTACCAGTTCTACCATTTCAAAATAAGTAAAAAATAAAGCATACCTCCCAATAACAAATGTGAAAACAGGGTCACAAGGATCAGAAGTATCATAAGTGAAGTTATAAAACTGAAAAAGAACAAATATTATGAAGCTTTTCAAAACTTAAAACCTGCACATCTAATTTTAAGAGTTTTAATAATTTTTTTATAGTTTATTAGGCTTAATAAATGTATATAAATTGCTAAATACCAATTTAAAACCCTTGAAATGGTTTTTATCAGCAAAAAACAAAAATATTATAAAATAGAAAAAATAATTAAGGTGAAAATAAGAAAAAATTGACTTAAAATTTATATTCAAATATTAAAAAAAAAACCTTATTTGAAAATTACATATTTTTGTATATGCTTATAATAATTTGACAGCCCTTCCTTCAACATAAGCTTTCATTCTTAAGGCAAAGCTCTGTATATTTGGTATGTCTAATTAGAAGTTCCCATTTTCTTTTAAGAAAAAAAGAATTACAAAATGCTACATTCTCTAATTCCTTAATCATCAATTCAGTGAATGACTATGAATTTTCAACTTTATGGTGGCATGCTTATATATACATATTCACACATTAAATATAAAGTGGAGCACCTTTATAAATTGCCACTGGGACCAGAGAAAAAAAAACTAATAAATATCCTATTAAAACATTGAAAGTTCTAAATCATACTTTACTTATATAATTCAAATACATCAACCCTTCATAACACAACTCGTCCAAGTAATTTACAAGTCAGAATTCAAGATATCATTGTTAACACTATTTCAGCATTTTAATAGAATCTTGAGTTACAAAATTCAAATTAGCAAAGCTCATAGTATTTTCCTAATACCCTGAGATATCATATTTTTATTTCCTTGCATTTTATTCCCTGGCCTGACAGTAGTTCTAGATTTTTCAGGAATTCCAGTTATATACAGAATTAACAATGAAATCAAAAGTTTCTAAGTCTAAAAATCAAAAATAAAAACTCAATATATTTTTATAGTATCCAGAATCTATGGCAACCCAGTATTCAGGCTCTGTATACCAATTTCTTGATATTCACTTTCTATTTTCCAGTGTTATTTCATAAAATAACACTCAAATCATGAAAATTATAACACTTTTAAAACAAAATCTCAATGTTAAAATACATAAAAAATATTTTTCAATTAATTGCAACTCACCAGTAGTTTAGAATGTGTGGCAAATATTAATAAAGATCCAGAATAATTCCAACAACATGAAGTGAACCTATAAAATATAAATCAATCTCACAAAGTTAAATCTCATAAACCTCAGTTAACAATAATCAAAATTTATTTTTAAAACCGTAAAAATGTTACCTTTCAGTACCAGAAAAGCTTTTCAATTTTTCCAGCGTACCCTTTTTCGAATCATTGCTAAATATAAATGCTTCATTCTGGCAAACAGTGCAAAGCACATTTTGGAGTGGATGCCAAGACAAACCTTAAAAAATAGAAAACATTTTTAAAAAATTCAGTAACATAAATAAAATAAAATAAAAATAAATATAAAAATAAAAATAATTCATTTTCTTGCATATGTTGTACGTGCATATGTTTGTTGTACATAATGTTAAAAACTTTCCATAGTTTACATACATTTTTTTGTAAAGCCACTGTCCTGAAACCCTAAGAATGAAAATTACATTAAAATTAGTAATGAAATCCATAATTACATCAAATTTTTTTAACCTATTACTAAGAAGAATTTTATCTCAACAATGTTCAAATGGCATAACAGATTTGTTTTAAAGCATAATAACTATTTCAGAATTAAAAACATTCTAAAATTTGTATGCATGAAAAATTGTAAAAAGTCAAAAGTATTTTTCTGTTTTGGAATAAAATGGCATAAATGTGATAAACTATATTAATATCATTTGAGATGAAAAATTAATTTAGGAAATTAAATAACATATTCATTACCTGGTTTGTAGTAATTTATAGATCATGAAATAAGTAAATAAAGGAAGTTCATTAAAGTAAGCCAATAACAAAAATAAAAGTAACAGAGAAACACATTTTGTGTTGCATAGACATTTTTTTAAGGGGAAACTTGACAAGTTCTAAGCTAACAAAATGTAAACTATTTTATTATAAATGCTTATTAAGACATTTGAGAAAAAAAATACATATGCCCATTGGATTTTTTTTATCTGCCCCAAACATTTTGAGTGCAGAAATCTTTTTAACCTAGCCTATCACATAAAAATAGAGACAGAGAAAATTATCAGGTTATAAACATTACAAACCTTGTCCCTGAGGTAATGGATTTCCACAAATATATGCATCATTTGCCTTAGTGAAAGGCTCATTTAATTCCTCTTCAATTACTTCCCATGCAGATACACGAAGTCCAGCTTCGGAAGAACTGATGACAGCAACGTAATAGCAGTCAAGATAACCAGGACTACAGCTGATATCATGTATAAGTCTAGTGAATAAAATTAATATAAAGATACAAAAATTCAAACTTAAAATTCTCTAGTAAAATAAAACAGATTAAAAACTTAATTCTTAACATAGGATTCTTTATAAATAATAAAAAAATAACATTTAAAATGAACACTTTAAAAAGAAGCCACAATGAAATAAAAATATATCCTGTCAAATCAAATCACACACTAGCTAAAAAATTAAAATGTTCACAATATTAAGATGGTGAAAGTATGAAATTCAATTTATACAAATGTAGCAACTACATGGTCTAAATATGTGGAGGTTTGATTATTTTAAAAAATTTAATGCATAGTGAACAGACAATTTATTTTGTAGCAGTAAACTTATACACATGGAAAGTATGACAATTTGTTGAAATTCAAATTGGCATAATCACATTTAACTAGAGCCAAGATTAGGAAATGAAATTAGTTTTATTTTTAAAAAGAATTTTAAAACATTCAATGAATAGAATAGGAATGAACCAAAAACAAAATAAATAGAAACAATCTGCCTAAAAGTGAAACTATCAAAAATGAGGAAGGAAATCTATACTTTAAGACAGATATAATTATGTTCTCAGATGGACTGTGTGCCATAAGAGGGAAACTAATGTATATAATTGCCTCCTAGATTTCACCTATTTAACAATAAGAGAATTTCAACTAGAACTATGAATAAACAGCTAAAAAATTTAGATATTGGTAGTCACATTTTACATAAAAAATAGTAAAGTTACAGTGACACCAAAGATCAGCTAGTTTGACAATCATAGAATAAAATAAATGATCTTAGATGTTGTGTGGCACAAGACATAAAAAGTTATCGATACATCATATCTTGGAAACATAATACACACTTCAGCAAGAAAGACTGTAATAAAGATTAAGTTTTGTTAGTTCAAAATTGGATTAACTCAAATCAAAATACAGTCACATTAAACTTATGTTCACTGTGTTTTTTATTAAACTGACACTACTAAGAGCCATCTGTAGCGTGATCTATCAGCAGGAATTTCACAAAAACTGATAGAGGGACTAAGGACGACATGGGAAAGAGTTTCCATTTAAAAAAAAGTTCCAAAAGTCGCAGATAGAGGATGATATGACACTGTTGTCGACACACCTGAGAATTTGCATAAAATGCAAGTAAAACATCAAAATACAAATTCATGACTACGTAGTTGACAGCAGAGGCTTAAAAATGGATCTAAAACCTTCCTTTTTTTTCTTCATAGAAAAAAAAGGTTGAAATATGATTCTTTTTTACTGCATTATATTTAAAGAACTTTTTTTTTGTTTCATTTTCCTTCTAATTTAACGAAAATTATAATGAACTCTACAATCTGTTTTAGTCAAGCAAAAGATTTTCTTCAACTTGGCACAGTAAAAATGGCCATTAGGACAGTTTGAAAAGAAAATATTAAGAAAGAAAGAATGTAATATTTTGTACAATTGAATATACTTATGAATTGAATACCTAAAGCAAAATTATGGCAGCTATACATATTTCATACATGACTGAGAATATTATTTTTGCACTCTATACTGTGGATTAAAGTATTTTTCCGAAATAACAAAAGGACATAGCAAATAATTATAACTGTAAATTAAAATAACAGAGTATTTTTTTATTAAAAAATTTTCATTCAGAAAAATAACCTTAAGTATTTTCAAACTAAAAAAAAAAGAAAGTTAACATGTTATAGTGAATTTTTATTCATATAATTTTTTCATATGAATGACACAATAATTAGATTACCTTTTTCATTTTATGTTTTCCTTGTCAAAGTTAGCATAATAAACTTTAGAGCACTTAGGTATTGAATGCTTTGGTTAGCATGCTGCCATATTTTAATGAACTTTCTTTTTTTTTTTTTTTTTTTTTTTTTTTACATTTCCATTAGCCAATCGGCAAGACTAATAAGCCCCTTCTCTATTGTTAAAGGCTCACGACTAAAAGATGTTCCCCAGAAGTTACAAGTGCAATAAGTGAAACTTATTTCATTTTTTAAAATTCTGATAAATTTTTTATGCCACTGCATGAAACTCTTTTAGTCACCATTATCATGTTATAAAGATTAAATAACATAGTGTCCAAAACAAATCACTTAATACTGGTTGGTAATAGAATGGAGAGGACCAGACTTATGTCTTTAAAGATTCTGTTTAATGTTTGTAATGATATGTAATTATGAAAAAGTTCTGTGGCCTTTACCATATACAGACTAAAACAGTAAACCTACTACCTAAATCAGAAGCTTATTTTCATTTGAAGCTCATTGAATTTCATTCTTGGTATTCTCAAGACTAAGCAAATAGTAACACAAAAAGAAACACACTCTACAATCAAAATGCAAATGAGTTAAAATACCACTACAGAGAGCAACATTATAAAACCTCAAAATTGTTATATTTTGATGAACTTTCTAATCAGAATGTTATGATAGAAATTTTTAAAAAAGTAGCCATTTAAATTGAAAGGATAAAAAATAATTTCACTCCCAAAATATATAAAAAAACACTAATTAATCTTTCAACTTAAAAATTTAATATATGACTTTTTATTGCATTTTTATAATTTTATTTAAGCAATAAATTAAGAATTAAAAATCTGAAATAAACATATTAAGAACATAGGAAGCCAAGCAATTTGTTTATTAACACTTTTTTCAACATTTTATTGTCACAAACAGAAAAAAAATATAGGAATATGAACTTTAACACATTTTAAGCATAGTTTATATTTACTGATTAAAGCATTAATATTGATATATCTATGAATTATAATCAGTGACAAAGCTCACTGCATTTCCATGCAAGACAGGGAAGGGGAGGGGGGGCGGAGAGAGAAGTAAACAGTGTAGATATAAAGAACTGCAATTACCCCGATTTAAGTTAAAAAAAACTATATTCAACCACAAATTTAATAATTTTTAAATAAATGATTTTTTTTATTGAAACAGGTTATTCTATATGAGTGAAACCAAACAAAACAGATATAATACTTCCCTACTAATATATGGATATTACTTTATATGATTTAATACGATGAGAGAGAGATAAACCACATAATGCAGATCTCTCAGTTATTAGAACTCTCTCTCTAAGCTGGAACAATATACTCACTAAGATTGTGTTTTTGTAAAGATGTTCTCTAAAATAGCCTACTGAAACTTTGGAAAATCTATTGACAATTACATACTTTTATAGACACGTTTACATAACTACATGATTTTTAATTCACTACATGTTTGTTTTCCCTGCGATCTCAACACCTAAAGATAAATAACCACTCTTGAGAATGAACAAAGATTAAGAATACATCCTGTTTGGTTAAGGATAGACCTATGTGCTTCATGCTGATTAAAATAATTCTAAATACAATAATATTTGCCCTTATTATAAACTGCAGCAAATTTTTACCACTTAAGATATAAAAATGTAGTTTATAAATGTGAGGTAATTCCATCTAATAAAAGACTGGAGAACATTTAACTAATGTGCATATTTTTTAATAAATTTTTCTTTAAAAAAAATAATCAAACCCACATGATACACTATACTGAAGAGATGCTGATGCAGCAATATAAGATAAGGCTTGCTTTAAAAACATGATAGTATATTTCTTAAACTCAAAAATTTAAATATTTATACATATGTTACTTAAGAGAATACCTTAATTTGATTTTAAAAAATAAAAGCTATGACAATTAAAATCCTTTTGAAAGCTTTGAGAGTTTAAAAAAAAAAGGAAATCAATCATGTTTGAACTTAATGAGTTATTATCCTGTAGCATCTTTACATCAACTGCCACTCATCATATCTTTTGAACAGAAATATGGGTACTTTTCCATTAGCCGGGCGAAAGTGATAAATTGCCAAACATGGTTCACAAGTTGCATTTTCAGGTGTTTAGTTTATTACTGTAGTTCTAGTGATTCATGTGCATCAATGAGCAAAATATATAAGTAAACAAAAATTTGATTCATTAAGTATTTAGTTAGAAAGCCAAAAATTTGTAATGTCCTTCAAAATGTCTTTAAAGGGATACTTTTCTTTGTCATTGACACAAATTCAGCTTGGTATGATTGCAAATGGTGGTGTGCCATTCCTCAGTGATTTTTTATATTGCCATTAGGTGGCTTCAACATAGTCACTCAGTCTTTTGTGTGATTGTGAAGAAAGTAAATATAGTTTGTGGTTTTCAATTGGTTACAAATTTTTGTTCACATGGATTTGTCATTTTGGGGGTTATTCTACTGAGTCTCTAAGCATAATCAAGTTGTCCAGCATGATTCATAACAGCTGATATGCCCTCTTTTTACCATGTTTTTATTAACTTGCTTTCTTGTTTGTGTGTGTGTGTGTGTATGTGTATTTGTTTGTTTGCCAGGTACAAATCTTGCAATCGATTTTTAACTAGCTAGACATTTGAAACTTTCAGAATAGCTCAGAACACGATGACAATGCATTATTTTAATACTTTTGGCCATCTTTATTTCATATTTTAAAATACATTACGTAAAAATACGAGAAGCCTCTGGATTCAAAAGTAACTGCGCTACAGGCGTCATCTATTAATGTAATAGTGAACCAAGCATATTACATTTTCATTACAATGGGATAATTTTTATTTATGCCCACATGCTAGATTCAACAGAAAATTTAAAAACATGGTATATAAAAAGTCTTTTTATCTTGTAATTATTCCAGTGTTTTGTCTGTGACATTGCTTTTCCAAAATTTAGCAAATCTCTAAGTTATTTAGCTGTTTTCATAGGGATGTCAGGTAGGCACACTTTGTTGCCAATGGTGATACTTATTAGGACGAACACCAAATGCACCTGGCTAACAGAAAAGTACTGAAATATGTAAGGTTAAACAAAGAAAATGCATAAAAAAAGAAGTTTCTAATTTTCTACATGAAATAAATTAAGGTATTTTACCCAATATTATCAAGCTTTAAAACTTTTGGAAGCAGGTAACTCTGATCATCCATCGATGATACAGGCAGGAGAAAAATTGATGCCCCATCACTGTAGAGTAAGCCCCAGACCGGATTAACACCTTAAAATAAAGACATGAGTAAAATAATCTTAGTCAAAGAAAATGTTCAGTAACTGAAGAAAGAAAATTGGCATTTATAAGTTTAATATAATATTGTGAACTCCTATTATATCTATAAAAAATTTAATATTGTAGTACGTAGAAACATTTATTTCATTTTCTAAGAAACAAAAAAAAAAACTGCCAATCTTCATAATAAAATGACAACTATCATATACAACCAGAATGAAAGATTACATTACCTAAATAAGCTAGCCTATACAGTGTTCTATCTACATTAAGGCCAGAAAAACTTCCCCACAGATTATCAACTTGCATCAATGCAACAACATAAGGACTGGAATCTTAAAACTGCCACATTTAATTAATATTAAAAAAATTTCAGAGATATGTGTTGTATACCATATAGTAAGTTTTTTTTCCTCATAACTGAGTATTTTTCATGCTATCACTTAAAGCATATTAAATAGTAAAATAATTTTATAATTTTATATCAAACTAAAGTGGTTAGTAGAATAAAAATAAAAATGATTTGATAAAAGTAGAAGGAAAGTTTTCATATTCAAAGTTGCATACAATGAATGTGAAATTTTTAATACGGAAAAGTTAAAACTATAGCTAGTCACACTTATGAAGAACATATACATATATTACACTTTTCAATTTCCAGTTATGTCTATTTGTGAATGTAAGTATAGTTATGAAGTATATATATATATATATATATACATATATATATATATATATATATATATATATATATATATACATACATACAGTCGGACCTCTATTTAACGAAGTCGCTAAACCCAGAAAAAAAGTTTGTTATATGGAAAATTCGTTAAATAGAGATTTACCTTTTAAAATACTTTAAACTACACAAGACAGATTTTAAATTCATAAACACTAAATATTATTAATAAAAGTAATTATTCACACCTTTGTTTTGTAAATTAATGTCTATTTGTTTTATATATCTTACCCATCAAACAGAAATCTTCAAGGAACAAGAATAAAACAAAACATTGTCCGTGAATACACTGTATTTTCAATAAAAAAATTATATTAAAATTAATGAATTTTAATGACATTATAGCATTTATTATACCAAGTAATTTTAAGCTTGCATTACCCCATGCATCCTTAAATTTAATTACTGATAAAGTTTGTTAATTTTGTCCGAGTTTTTTTGTTTGAAAAAGTGCTTTCCTCTCATAAACCAAAAACCCCTTCAGGCGCATTTTCTTCGAACTGTAATCCACGTCGGAACGTGTTAAAAGAAAGTTAATGTGTTAAATGTGTTAAAAGAAAGAATTAGTTTGAAATGTTCAGAAATATTTTGAGAAATATGGAGAAAAAAATATTGGATCACAAGAAAAAGTTTGTTAAATGGAGAATGCACTTCGCTATTTAGAGGTTATTTTACGAAGAAATTCGCAAAACGTTCTTAGTTCCAAGGAAAAGTTCCCAAAATAGAGGTCTGACTGCATATATATATATAATAACAAACAGCAGTCTTATATTAGGGCAATTTTTTCTTCTAATTATTGTCAAAAGAAAATAAAAGGAAAATGACTTTTTATGTTCTTTCATTACTTTTGTCTGGACAATACTTAGAATTTTGAGTGATGTTATTCCTTGTCAAAAATACTAATTATCCAAACAACCGAAGTCAAATACTTTCAATAAAACTTGTACCTCTTAACATTTAATTTTAAGAGGTACTAGGTTAAATCAGACTAGATTAGAATTTAGTAGGTTAAATCAGAAATATATCAGTTAATAAATTAGGTATTATTTATTTTACACAAAAACTCAAAGCATATATTGACCCAATAGTGATTTCATTCCTAATTGTTTAAATAATATGTATTTTCCTAACTTTTAAAGTTTTAAATGATACTTAAGAGACTGTATTTCATAGAATTGACAACAAAAAAAAATCTGTTAGAATATTAATCAATGCAACTGCCTTTTGATCTTATTTTTTTAAGCTAGCGATATATATATATATATATATATATATATATATATACACACATACATATTTGTTGGCAGTTGTGCACCCAGGGGGGGGGGGGGGCAAGGGGCCCTGGGTGCGCCACCCCAAAGAAGCCTGGAGGGAGCCTGGGTATCCCCCCAAAGAAATAGAATTTGCATTATGAATATTGATTTTGCATTATAAATATTTTTTACTGTTTTATAAAACAAGAAACTTAAGATTCAAACCAAATGTTGTAACTTATTATGTATATTTAAAAAGACCTTAAAGCAATTAGAAAACGAATTTTTCATATCCCAGAGCTAAAGTTCTGGGATATGAAAATGAAAAATGCAGAATAAAAATGAAGAATGCAGAAACTTTTAAGGCCAACTGTCTCACAAACCTTAAAAATTTTGCAAGATTTGAATTCGTGAAAAAATAGGTAAATGGGTTATAAAGTTGGGTTTAACACTAACGTGTCATATCAGTTTTAAAAAAAAATGGTATCTACTGAATGATTAATTGTTGAAATCTTAATTACACAACGATATTCCTGAAATAATTGATGCTCAAATGCATTGAATTAAATTCCTTAAAATGTTTTAAGAACACATTATACCTAATTAAATTCATACATAGAAATTAAATCAATTAATATGAACGAAATAAAAAAATTTAATAAAATATCAAATAATTTAATCTTATGCGGTAATCTAATATCCAAAAATTTATTCACATGCCTTATAACTTTAAACACAAAACAGAAAGTCAGAATTTTTAAAATTAAATAATCCGATCATACGATATTAACTAAATACAAAAAGTAAAAAGCGGATAAAGAAGGGATAAAGAAAAATAATCTGAATTTGACAGGAGCAGATGGATAACAAAAATTTAGGTTACACAAATTTCAATATTCAAGATATTTCCTTTTCATTTAACTGAAACGAATATTTTCATAACATTTTGAATTACTTACAAACTACTAATAAATGGAGTATAAACTGAAACTTACAATTTTTCAATAAGTTAGCAGACGTTGTTTTCAACAGCCAGCAGCCGACATCCATATTACAGTCGACCTCATAATGTGTTCGGTATTTTCTGAATTATCTTAACCGCGAACTTAATTTTTTTTGTTTAAAAATTTTTTATTATTCTGACAGTTATATTATAAGAATAAAGGATGTTTAATCATTTTTAATGGATGTATTATTTAAATTTATTTTTGAAAAGGAAATACCCATAATTTCCCTGCTGCAAAAAAATATTGCGCAACTCAACTTTACTTACTTCTAGTCGAAATTTGCAGTGTTTACATATTTATTTACTTACATTGCCTTTAAATTGAAAGAGAGATAACTTTCTTTTATTTTCAATTAGTATATTTATGTTACTTTGTTATCATGTTTATACCGTTATTTGAATCATCCGGATTCATACTGCTCTTTTTTGACAAGATGGAACCCCAGTTAGATTTTGCATGACCTGGCAAGTACAGTGATTCTTAATGTTTAATTTACTTTTTCTCAAATTTCTCTTTGTTTGTTATTTACTCTTGTTACATTTTTATATAAGGAGGCGTTTAAGCTTTTTTAACTATGTGCTTTTACCTACAATTTCTATTGCAAGTACTATGTATTTATGTCTTAGTTATGACATTTTTTTTTGGTTTTTTTTTTCTGTTTTTCTCATAGATGTTTGTTTAAACGATGTTTTCTTTGCGCATCGTGAATGTTGATTCATACCAAAGTGCTCCGACCAAAGGATATGACATCTGCTATTCTGAATTTCGGGGCTGTGAAGTTTTTAAAGTCCCTATTATTCGTATATTTGGCATTACACCAGCAGGTAATAACAATTAAAAGTATTTATTGATTTACATTAGTATTTGGTTGCACTAGAATTTAATAACTTTGATTTCGTTAAGAATCTTATTTTAGAAAAATTTCCAAATGTGTAAACTTTTACATTTTTTAGATTAAATATGCAAGAATGGTGGATTAAAACTGATGCTTTCTCAAATTTTGCCTAGGGCATATTTTTAACTTTTATTGTTATGCATTTAACTTAATTGTATCGATTTCATGACATTTATTAAATATTTAATGTGTATAAATGCTTATTGAGAAATTTACTTTAAAATCAATTGCAGTTTGTATATGAATAAAGAAAGAGGCATGAACTCTTTATTACATGGAAATATCAGTATTAGGGAACAGAAAAAAGTGTAATAATAGCTCTTACCTAACTGTAGAATATAGTATAATTTATGTGCATTCTTTAAATTTTTATCAATTGTTGCAAGTTATGCTGCTTTAGATTATTAATTTCTTCACAGTGTTTTGAACAACTATGCACACTATACTGAACAAAGTATTAATACTTATATGTATTATAACATGTATAAATACCTTTTAATATGTACTATTAAAGGTTCTATCATGTACACACAGATCCCTAATCAAATGTATTCTTTCAGTATACAAGATTAAAAAGTTTTAAAACCTCTACATAGATAGTTTAGATGCATCTTCGAACTTCTGTTAGCAATCCATTGAAATTTTAATAGTACTTTTTAAATTAGTTGTTTTGATCATAATTTTATGCTTTTAAAAGTCAAAATTTAGCACAAGTACCTACTTTTTTTAATTTCATTGCTTTTGATATTTTCTTTATTCTCTTCCTTAAGTCACAAGTTTTGATCATTATAATATTGTTAATATGTACTATTTTCTTTAAAAAAAGGGGTTCTAGAATGTTTTGCCATCAGTCTTTTATTACCCAAGGATCCCAGTCACTTTATAAATTTGTAGGTTCTTGGTTTTCTAATATTAAATACTTTTGGCTCTGTGCTCCTAAATAAAATGCAAGAAAAGTAAATTAGAATATAATTGTATACTTCATTTGTAGTTTATGATGGTCTCTCTAGCCAAAGTTAACTCATAATGTTTTCAAATACTTTTAGGTATCATGTTTTATGATTCTGTAAGTTATTCTTATTTTGCCATTTAAGTGAAAAATTGGGGAAAATCAAAAGAAACAAATTTTTGAACTTTATCATCTAGCATTTCAATAGACTTTCATAATTAACTCAATTATTGCATTTACTTTTGATTATTACATCATAAGTTTAATATTTATTTACATATTCTTATTTTTTATAAAACATATTGAATTACCCATAAGATGTGATTCTAATTTGATTTCATCTAAGCAATACATTTTTTAGGATGTGTTCTTTTGAAAATAAGACCACATGATTATTGTAGTTAGATGACAGAGAAAAGAGTGAGAAAAAAGAAGAAATCACGCAGCCTATAGGGTTAAAAATTATAGAAATCAAGGGAAAAACAAATGAAAAAAGTGATGGTATACTAAATTTATCTATGGAAGAAACCTTAAATTCTACTTCAGCTGTTATCAAATATTCAATTGGTACAGTTCTGGAATTTTCCATGTTAGTTTGTTAGTGCTTTAGAAAAGTTTTTTAAGACAACTTTTGTTTCTTGCAAATATCTCAAGTGAAATTGACAACATTGTCTAGTGGTTAGAATCACAAGCTCCGAGGGTGTGGGCATGGATTTTTATCCTAGCTAAGGTATGGACCTTTTTGTGCTGCCCCCCCCCCTCTCATCTGAAGTGATATTGGATCCCCTATATCAGAGGTTCTCAATCTTTCAGGCGCTGTGCCCCCCCCCCCCCCTTTGAAAACTGATGTGAGGTCACGCCTCCCCGTCCCACCACCACCACCATATGTGGTCAATACAAATAGTACAATCGGAATTTGAAACTGAAGCTTGTTATTAAATGAAAATATAGAATAGATAATTTCATACACAAAATTTAATATTACTACTCATATCTTAATTTGAAACATATTATTATTAGAACATATGAAATCAAAGAATTAAATGCAGTTCAAATATATTTGAGGTAATCAAGGATCTAGGTGAGGTTGGCATGTAATACCAGTCACCTTCACAACATTAATGAGAGGGCTGGCACTGTTTCTCCTTGACAAGTTGTTGAATATTAGGTTGTAACTGTGACAAAGCACACCTCAGGTCACTTTCAACGTCCAGCTATGCTCGATATTTTGACTTTATGTAGGCTAATGCTGAAAATCCAGATTCCCAGAGATATATGGATGAAAACTTCACTAAAAACCTCAAAGATCCCAAATCAACTTCTAGGTAGACAGGGAAATAGCGTAACCAAAAATTTTCAACATCCATGTTTTCGAATTCCACGTTTGCTTGAGAATCACAATTTAGGTTGATTGCCTGCTCCTAAATATGATCAGGAAGTATATCCACGTGGATTTTAAAAGGATCTCTTGTCAGCAAACTCCCAGTTCTCTGAACTAATATCTAGAAAATAGTCTGCAATTTTATTTTGCAATGCTACCAAATGCCTGATATAAGGTCCTTCAATTCGTTTATCTGTTGCAATGGGCGATTTTTTTTATCATTGAGGAGGTCGTTCAATCTTGGAAAGGATGAAAAGTTTGGCTCTGAATTCTGAAGGCGGTGTTGCCAAAGAGTTATCTTTTCTCTGAAACCCTTAATTGCATCATAAGTCTTCAGAATGTTTTTTCTGAGATTGTAGCTACGACAATTATCGTGTGCGACAATTATTGTGTTCGTGTTCGTATGTCGAAAATAAGTTACGGTTACATTGTGACCGCAAAATTGAGTACTGTAAATTGCAATTAGTTTTACTTTTTTTTTTTTTTTTTTTTTTTAAACACACGCCTCCTCGGGGGGGGGGGGGGCGCTCCCCCCAGGTTGAGAATCGCTGCCCTATATGACACTCCCATAATAAAGAAGCCAAAAATTTGTAGTTTGGAATAGGCAATTGTAGAAAAGACAAGTGCCTGCTGCATTTTAAGAAAGCTACACTGGCATATGAGGGTAAAAATCAAACTAAAAATTCCATTATTCCTTTTTCAAAGAAAGTTCCAAAACTACTGAATTAGGGTAAATTCATATCTTCTGAACCTTGACACCATTTGTATCCTGTTGGTGGCATGAGGACTATTCCTCTCCCTTCCCACAGATTACTAGTTCCACATATACATTCCCATCTGGTGTAGATTCCCATCGGGCTTGCGGACTCAGTTTTGGTTTCCAAGCAAACCAAAATGAAATGACACACATTCTACAGATAGAGTTCAGAAACTATTATGGCAAGATTTCAGTTCTATTGTCCTTCCAGCATAATGTATCATCAAAGATAAAATTTCTTTGTGTAACCCAAAAATTGGCCACCTACAAGAATATTTACAAAGCAGATAAGATTATAAATAGCAGATTTGGTTTTATATATATATATATATGTGTGTGTGTGTGTGTGTGTGTAGCTGTTTACTGTTTTTGTTGATGAATTCTGATAGTGTATAACACTATAGCAAAATAAAGATGAAAATGCTTTTAATTCATTCAATCTAATAAACATAAACTTTACAAACTATAGTTTTAAAGAAATTTTTTTTAAATTTTGCAGCATAGTTCACTAAAATTTAAAGGAAAATAAAAAATTTTAAAAAGAAAAGAAAGAAGAAAAAAATAAACACTTGCTACTTTATTCTTATTTATGTTTTATAGCCTTGAGAATGAGTTGTACAGCAGAAAATAAGGGTTAGTCTAGGTAACTTTTCCTATTCTCTTTTCAGTGTCTTGTATTGGCTAAAAAGAAAAATCTCATTAAATGTCCTTAAAAATGTCATAGACAGTTCTTAGAAAGTCCTGAAAAACTACTTATTTTTTTCCCTTTCCAAAAGTTGTATGAACCTGGGAGTATCAATTTGTATATAAATATTTTATTGTGAAATTCTTGTTCTAAATTTAATCAACCTTGTAGATTATAATCAATTTATAAACATTTCTTTCTTTAAGTATAAATAACAAATTGATTTAATGAAACACCATGAATAGCCATGGAAGTAATTTTAGGAGAATTTGAAAAATCAAGTGCAAGCATTTGCCACTCATCTAATTAAAAATTATTTTTAATAATTTTTATATTAGAAGTTGTTTAGAGTAGTTCATGAACTTATAATTTACCTATATGAAGATAATTTGACATTTTCTTTTTAAACATGTTAATAGAGAATAACTTTTGTTTAAAATAGGAGCTCACAGCTTTTTAAAATCCATTGTGTGTTCCTGTTTTGTGTGTTTCACAAGTTTCTTGTATGTTATGATTTACATTTGTTTAAAATATCAAAGGTCAGAATATACTTCATTTTTCAATGTTAATGTTGTGCTTGTTCAGTTCTAAATCAAACAGCAATTTAATTTTCAAGATTACTTTAATTTCTTATATACTTTAGATCAGAATTCATTACAAGTACTTTTACATTTTAAAATTTATTCTGTGAACAAACTTGTTTTGTATAATTTATTATCTTTTAAAAAAGGACACTAAGCATTATTAGCTTAGATTTTGTTGTAAATTTTTTCAACATTTGTCATCTCTTTTGTCTTCGATCTTTACAATTTTAATTTCTAAAGCAAATTCTATTTTTCTTCGAAACTGTAGGAATTTGATAAATATTAGTACTGGGCAGTACTGGGATCTTATCTTAAAATAGATATTTTACTGATGAAGTTTACTCCAGTAGTATGAGGAAGTCTCTCTCCTTTTTTTTTTCTTTTTTTTTTCCCTTTTCCCAGTCACTTTTCTAACTTAACTCTTCCCATTTTTTTGACAGGCCAGCAACATAGGAATTTGGGTCTCTTCATTCAATGATAATTTAAATTTAGGACATAAATGCCCCTTATAGTTCGTTTGCAGCTATCATGGACTACTAGTTTTCTTCTAGACCTAGTTCCCATACTTTAGGCAATCACGTCTTGCTATATGCTTGTCTAATTAAGCTTCCTTGGATACCATCCTATTTGTCACTTATGTAATTTTTATCAAATTGTTTTATCTTTCATTGACTGGTTGGCAATGTGCAGATAAACACAGTGAATTAAAATCTTATCAATGGTTTAAGAATTAAATATAATGTTTTGTAGGCATAAAATGTTAACATTATTTAAAACTTTTATGACAGCTATGCAGACAATTAGCTGTCTTATATGAAATGAAATAATATCAATTTTTTAAACATGAAGAATTGTTCCTAATTAGATTGCGGTTTTGACTTTTCTTGTTATTGAGTATTTGTATTGTGTGGAGTTTTCTGGATTGCTGAATGATTCAGATCTCAATTCATAAATCTTCATACTGTTTGATAAGCTTTTAGAAGGGTTTTTTTCCCCCTAAAACTTTTTATCTTTATTTTTTCGTTTGTTAGTTTCCTAATGGAAAAGCTCTAACTCTGGAGACATTTGTTCAGATACTGCAATTTTTGTTGACTACTTTGTTATAGAAATATTCACTGCATAAACCAATGTTGCTCTGCTTGAGGGGATAGCACAAGAAAATCCATACTTTAACTAGGAATCTAACTGTAGCCCATACTTATCGTATAGCTTTTTATTATTACCTTCATACATGTGGATGATTCATTTTGAAATCAATTTTGTCATAATAGGTGATCTTTTGCAATCATAAATTACTATCATCATAACATAATATCTTAAGATTTGGTGCCCATATCTGTTACTGGTATGGACCAACTCATTTCTGAATGTGTAAAATTAATTGGCAAATAAGTGATTTGTACAAATAAGTAGTTGTGTTTTGAATGAAAAATTACTTTAAAATCCTATATTGTGAAGAGCAGCATAAATTATATATTTTCCTGGTTTAGGAAAAAATTTACTAGATTTTTATTAAGAAATCAAATTTTGTTTTTCTACTTTTTATTGATTCTTTTGGTTAACCCTTTCTGTGTTTTAAAAATCAAATATTTACTCAAAAGATAAGTTAATTGCAATTATTACTTAATTAAATAATTCAAATTATCTCAATTTGTTTGTAGAATAGTGGTCATTACCGTATAAAATATATAACTGCTATTGCATAGTAGAGTTTTCAAAGTTTTATCAAAATTAAATATGATTGTTAGATATAAACCAGTTATGGGATAGTTAATTTGTGATTCTTTATCATTAGTTATTCTTTATCTTTGATAACCCTTTAGGGCCAGCCACATCATCAGAACTTTTTTCTTTACTTTGTCAAAATTTCTAATAGTATAAAATTATGTATACTTTCATTCTAAAGAAATGAAAAAAGTTTGCTAAAAAAAGTTGAGGGCTACACATTTCTAGAATCTATTAAATCATATAATATCTAGAAGAGAGATTGCCAACAATTTTTAAAAAGTCAGTATTTGTATTCTTTCAGAAGAGGTTTAATGAGTATTTCAACCAGTTTTCTGTCTCTGCTGAGTGGTGTAGTTTATACTTCCATAAATGTGTTATAATGTAGCTATAATGAAGAAAAGTTGGGGCTTAAATGTAAAAATTCCTTCCTTATTATGTTATTTTAAGTTCTAAGTTTATTTTATTATGTTCTATTTGACAAAGTATACCTTTCTGAAATTTAATATCATATGCTTTTGTTTATTGTTTTTACGGGATCTGATAATTAAATATAATATATTAAAAATTAATCACAAAAATAGAGCATATTGTGAATACAATTTTTCAATATAAAACTATACCTTTTTAATTGTTAATGTGTAAATAAATCTCCACTTTTATCCAGTTATAATAATTTTACCCAAAACTAAAAAATCAATGCCTGATTTTTTTTTAAATGTAAATTATCCACGTTTATCATAAATTAAACAAATTGGATTTAATACATAAATTTCAAATGATAATATTTTGATCAGCAGATTTAGTCCTTTATTTAAAATATTTGCTTTTATAAAATGTTGAATTTGAGTCTGAAAATTTTAATTATTTAAAAAGCATTGTAGCTGTGTGGATACTAGCCTCAAAATTTGTTGTAAATGATACTTTACTCTTTTCAATCTAAAATTTAATTAGTAAAACTCTCAAATGTTCTTGATTAACTGTCTTTTTAACATCAGTCTGTTATATATTCAACAAAATATTATGCATGCATATACATATATATATATATATGCATGCACAGACACACACACACACACACACATATATATATATATATATATATAAATGGGTGTATATGTTTGCCATTTAAACTAATGATGTATTTCAATCATACATTAGTGTGTTTTTGAATTATTCTGAATATTGTTTCTCACACAGTGTATTTCTTTATTAGGTCAAAAAGGATGTCTGCATGTTCATGGGGTTTTTCCCTACTTGAGCATCCGATGCAAGGATGTGTTTCCAAACATTGAAGCTAAATCTTTACGGAAATATATGCAAGAGCTTGCTATGGATATTGATAAAGCCCTGAACATAGCATCTCGAAACAGTAAATCTCATCGACAGCATGTCTACAAAATTGTTGTTACTGAACATAAGTACGATTAACTATTATTCTTAATCTTTATTATTGACTTAATAAATACATAATTTTTAACTAATATAGAATAGTTGTAGAAGTCATTTCAATTGTAATATTGCAGAGTTAACCTGTAAATGGTAACATCTGGCGGAATCACTCTAACATCCATCCATGAGACTAAGTTGGATTTTGTAGCTCATTACTTATGTAATTTTCCAATTTTCATTTAATTTCAGCACTGTATTTGAGTATTATTGATTTTTTAAAATATATTTACACTTGGTTTTAATTTTAATATAACTTTATTCAGTAAAAGTCAGTCTAATTTGTTTTAGAATTTCAATAAGATCTACAAAAGAAAATTAAGTTATTAGAAATAGATTAGAATAAAAAAGTAAACTAGTGACAAATATAAACATGATTAAAATAAAATTTCATCCAAGTTTTACAAATTTTATACGCAAATATTACATATCTTTTTTGAACACTCCATGCAATTAGGTGTATCACACTTCATATACTTGTAGTTCATCATTCTATTTTTGTGTAAGGACAGTACCTAAGGTTTTCCACTTCTCTAACATGTCACTTTTTAAGGATTGCTTACTTAAACTTTCTTCCTGGTCATCTTCTGGACGAACAATTTCCAATATAATCTTTTTTAGTTGTCTGATAGACAGACCAAATATGTACCTTTAAAGTAATATCCATCTCTAGAGTGGAGTGAGTTTTCTTGGAATTGTAAATATAAGGCAATAAAGTAAATAAAACTCAAAGATAAACAAACACAACCAAGGTCATGGAATAATTGAAGCATAGCTCGAACATGAAGGTTTCAAATCGATAATTACTCACCCTAGCGAGAAAAGTATGAACTCTGCCTACCCGAGAGATGGATGTTACCATTTACAAGTTGATCATTTTAATAAATAGGAAAATTAATGAATTAATGACATTTATTTTACAAAATGGTTTGTTGATTACTGATTACAGAATGATCTTGAAATAATTTAGTCTTATCATGAAAGCATATGAAATATTTTATGTTCTTATATCACTTGAATGCTTATGTATGAATTAACACATGTATAGAGATGTGTAGACAGAATATTGGTTAAAGGTTTGGCTTTTGAAAAGAAGTTCAATAACGTTATTAATACTCAATCTGGAATGTGTGTAAAGAACTGGCTGTTTTTGATTGAAAATTTATATAAGAAACACCATTGGACCATAAACAAAAATTTGTCTTATCAAAGTAACTCTATATATTTTAATATCTGCATTGCATTAATGTCTGAAGTTGTATGAAATATATTAGAACAATTATATAAATTTTTAGATAAGAAATAATCCTGTAACTCAAATGTCATCACGTGTCAGTAATATTTTGTTTATTTACTGAAATGTGTCATTCTTGATGTTATATTTATGTATTTTTTACAGACCTTTCTATGGATTTCATGAAAAAGCCGAGGAATTTCTTAAAATTTATTTCTACAATCCCTTTGATGTCAGTAGGTGAGTTTTCCTCTTTTTATACATGTACCTTTTTTTATATCATAGTTTTCCCTCAGAAAAAATGTGTTCCTAGTATTATGGTGTACTTAATACTATAGATATGTACATATTAAATTTGTATAGCAGTAAACTGCTTAAAGTTAGAAATAAATTTTAATACAATTGTATTTTCCTCTATTTATGTCAGGACTGCTGAGCTAATGACCAATGGTGTGATATTAAACAAATTCATTCAGCCTTATGAAGCTCACATTCCTTATATATTACAGGTAATATGCGTCCTATAATATTCAACATGAATGTAAATATTTTTGAAATAAAAATTTATTGAAAATATTTTTCTTTTTGCAGTTCTTTATTGATTACAACCTCTTTGGTATGAATCTAATTAATGTATCCAAATTCAAATTTCGTGCTACAGAAGATGACTTAGTTTCAGCCGTTTCTCCACTAAGAAATCAAAGCTTGTCTCATATCTTAGATGAAAGCATTTGTGCTTTGAACAAAGTATGGAATATTGGAACCTTAAGCAGGTATATTGTTATTCCTTTAGCATGGAATAAATAATAATAATGTATACCTTTAGCTTGTATATTATATTATGATCATAAAATAGAGAATTATTATAAAACATTTTTAAAGAAAAGGTATTTATTCTGTAAATATTTATTGTGCTCTTGTTCATTCATCATGATTCCTTTTTGTTTCTGACTAAATACTGCTAATTAATTTTGTATTGTTACTAATTACATGCTAATTGTTACTAATTGCATGCTAATTGTTATTCCTTTAGCATGGAATAAATAATAATAATGTATACCTTTAGCTTGTATATTATATTATGATCATAAAAGAGAGAATTATTATAAAACATTTTTACAACAAGGTATTTATTCTGTAAATATTTATTGTGTTTTTTTTCGTTCTTCATGATTCCTTTTTGTTTTTGACTAAATACTGCTAATTAATTTTGTATTATTACTATTGCAGAATTATTGCTTTTTAATTCTGTATTTTATAACCTGTGACTAATACTGTTTTCATAACTTTAAGTCAATAAATAATTTGTCCTGTATTCATTTGATTATTTTCTTCTATTTTTATTATTTTTTATTTTTAGCTCACAAATTAGTAGTCTTCCCAGACAAACAATATGTGAACTAGAAGCAGATTGTTGTTCATCTGAAATTATGAATAGATTAAATGAATCTTGTAAGTTCAGTATTTATCCATGCATTTTTGTTTTTTCTCAGTTATTTAATAATCTTTAACTTACATTATTTTAATTGCATGTTCTTTTCATACAACAGCATAATTATTAATTTTTGTTATGTGTAACTCAGTTTAAGTGTCTTTAATTGTAGAATTGAAGTGCTATACACTTGGCTATATGTTTATAAAATTAAAGGGTATATTAGGCAAATAACAAAAATTTTGCAGTTTCAAATAATTTAGAATAAAGAAAACAAGGAATAATAGTTGTAAAATTCATAAGTTGGAGTATCAGTTGTCATTTGTGTATAAGAAGTTAACCTATATGAGAATTTTATATAATGAAAGGTAATATATAAATCATATAGGCAGGGATATTTTAAGTATTTAAGTAACATGCTGATTAAAAAAATATATTAATAATCAAAATTGTGTAAATATATAATGAACGTGAATTTATATGATTAATAGTTTAATGTAAACATGTAGTATGATTTCTTTTTTTTTTTTTTTATGCCATATAATTATATGCTATTTTTTTATTAAAAAATGAAGAGGTCTTTTATTTTTTTAATTATTTTATTATAACTTGTTTTTATGTTAAATGTTGCATACATTAGTTTTTATTAATTTTAATGAAAAAGACATGTAAATGGTCTTCTGTGTTTAAAAAAGCTTAAGAGTGCATAATTTTTTGTCTGAAAGTTTAGAGTTGTAAATAAGCAACTGAATTAATTCAATTCAGATTCACTCGTATAATTACCAAGTAACAATGGCAATAGGGTGAAGAAATAATTTCCATTGATCAGAAGCATTTCTATTACTGCTAAAAAAATTAGCTCTAAGTAAGTGTTTAATGATATCAATTTGGTAATTAAATATATTTATCTTTTACAGCCCACACAGTCAGATAAAATGAAATTATTTACATATTTTAAAAAGAAATTACTAAGCAATTTTTGCATGTATATGTGGATTCATATTTTGACTTAAATTTCAGTTTCATCTGGAAAAAATCCTGGACTTTTAGCTATATGGGAGGAAGAAAAGCAAAGAAGAAAAGCTGAAAATGATACCTCACTGATCACACCTGTGCCTAGCCAAGGTAGTATTATTTAATTTGTATTGAGGATTATTGTGAATTGGAAAATACTTTGAACACATTATTCAACCATTACTTCCCAATTCAAAGTTTATTATTGGATAAAAATTTAATTTTCAAATTTTCTTACAACTAGGTTATGTAACTTACTTTGTTATATATCCTCATAAGTATATTTTGAATATTGAGGATTAATAGTTAATTTATTTGTAATTTTTTATTGGCTCTTTAATAAGACTTCTTGAACATAGTAACCAGTTCAAAACTGAGCCCTGTTAATATGCAGGTTCTAATGTATTATACAGTGTATCAGTATGTAAAAGTAGCAGCATGTAACACTTATGTAGTTAAATAATATTTTAGATATTTCTGGGCAATTTTGAATATTAAGGCCAAATTTTTTGTATTTACAATTAAAATGAAGTTTGAATCAAACCTTTTTTCAACCTTTAAATATTAAATAATAAATATTGCTGGAGAATTTCTCAAATTTGGTCTGAAAGATATTCAGTACAAGATTTTATTATTGAATAGTTGTTATAACAAGTCATCTCATATAAGTTACTTTTGTATCATTCATTAAAATCTTGAAGCAATAACTTTTAGGCCATTATAAAAAATTTCTTTAAATTTGACATCAATCTTATAATTTATTACTCTATTATTTGCAAATTTTATTGTTTTATAGCCACCATAAAATTGAAAGGTTGAGAATTTTGCTTTTTAAATTATGTAACATCATGCATAGATATGTTTCTGTGTTTGTAGATTTCAAGTATTTTTTCCTTTTTCTTTATTATTTTTTTAATGTAAAGCTAAAACTTGCAAAAAATAAGTGTGTTTTAAGTAATATATTGTATGAAATGTATGTATAAATGTTTTTTTTAATTTTATTTATTTATATGTATAATAGAAAGAGCTGATTTCATTGAAACTGAAAGTGAAAATTTTTACAAGAAGAAGCTGAGAAAAATTCTAGAATCTTTTGATGTGTAAGTATATTTACACCCACGTACATATATATATATATATATATATATATATATATATATATATATATATATATATATATATATATATATATATACACACACAGTTGGCTCTCTGTTTAACGACTTTCAAGGGACCGTGAAAAATCATCCTTAAGTAGAGATCGCTTTTAAACAGAATTTGTGAAAAAATAACGTTTCCCTTCACACTTTACAGGACTGTCAATATATTTCTTAATGTATAGACGTGTTTAAAAATGTTATTTTTATTATCATTATTATTTTATTCACAAATAGTTATTTTAAATTATATTGAAAAAAAGAGTACAAAGAATACAATAAATTAGGTTTTAACAAAGTCAAAAAGTATTGATGATTAATTTTTCGCCTTGTTTTCGTTATTCTCTTTATTTTCTAAAATGTTACATGTGTCATCTTCCATATTCGATGTAATATAGCGTCGGAGAACATCCAGAACAGAAGTTGCATCTGTCTAAGACGGTGGCAATGTCTCGTTTTCCGTGTCTTCAACTTCACCTTCTTCGTCTGACACTGTGTTTTCGTTGACTATATCTTCATAAATTTGTTCTACATTTCTGTAATCTGTTGTTAAAACAGATTCATCACAATTGTAGATATCTTGAATTGAAACATCCTCATCTTCAACAAGACTTCTCCATTCTTCAGGGGTAATGTCAACTTCGTTGATTTCTACATCCGTACTTTGCAGTTCCACTACAAGTTCTTTGTGAATTCCAGCAACGCGAAAGCCTTTTTTGTTGTGGATGAAGAAACTTCTTTCCATGCTGATGTTACCATGTGCATTGCTTTCAATCATAAATTTTCCAATTTTCATACTGTCAGCCGAATTGTTTATTAATTTCCTAATTAAAGACTTTCTGTAGTATGCTTTCACACTGAGAATGATACCCAGGTCTAATGGCTGCAACTTTCTAGTGCAATTAGCTGGTAAAAAATGAAGAGTCAAATCTGTAAGTCCAGCGATATTTGGAGTATGTGCAGTACAACAGACGATTAAAAGTAAAAATTTTCTTTTGGTACATTTTTGCATCAAATTTTCTAATCCAGTCAATAAAAATTTGTGATGTCATCCACGCTTTATTGTTATTCTGGTACTCACTAGGTTTTCCTGTTAATATTCTCTAAACACCTTGGTTGCTTTGATTTCCCTATAACTAGCGGTGGAAATTTCCCAGATCCATCCGAATTAGTGCACAGTAAAACAGTCAATCGTTCCTTACTGTGTTTTCCACCGAAGAACTTTTCACCCATATACGTTAAAAGTTTTATTAGGCACAATATTGTAGAATAGGCCCGTCTCACCTGCATGAATATGTTCTTCTCATCATATCCATCTAATAACCCCTTCAGCACTATTTTTTCATCTATGGAGCCACTTTCGCCAGATATTCTTTTAAATTTAAGCCCATATCTTTCTTTGAACTTTGCTAGCCAACCAGCCAAAGCCTGAAAATTTTGCATTCCAAACTTTTCTACCAGAACAATAGCATTTTCTTTAAATATCACTCCCGAAATGGGAATGCTGGATTCTCTTTCTTCATGAAACCATTGCAGGACTGCCTTATCAAACTCTTCTGATTGGCCAAATTGAATTTTCTACCGTTTGGATTTCGATGCCAAACCAAATTTTTGTGCTGCTTCAAGAATTTTCTCTTTGATAGCTAAAATGCCTTTAAGAGTAGACTCGGGTACCTGAGATTTTCTTGCGAATTAGACATTTGTTATTACAACACTTTCTTCCCAGTCTTCAATAATTTTCACCTTTTTGTGTAGCGTAAGATACTTTCGCTTTGATGCCATTTTGCTCTGCTCACCTCGTATTTGTACTGGAATGAGCTCCTACACACAACCATGAATTCTCTAAACATGAACACCTGCATCCCAGGAGTGAACTTGGGCTGCTATTCGACAGTTTGTAAGTCACATGACAACAGATGGTAGGGACAATAAAGTAATTCAGCTCCCGCACTAAGAGCTCCATGAAAGAATATTCAATCGTCCGAGAAACAGTAATCCCACCCCACCCCGTTTTTCCCACTGCAACAAGTCTATGATTGCAACATTGCAAACATCAAGGAAATGTCGGGTCTGTTATTGAAACCAAACTTGTTTTTCCCCACAGAAGGTTCACAGATAAAATGTTGAAGAAAAAGTTTATCATGTAAAAAAAAATCGTCGTTAAACAGAAACAATTTCGTCTTTAAATAGAATTTATTTGTGTCGGAGGGGCCGGGACTGGGAAATATCATCTTTAAATGGAGATCGTCGTTAAGCAGAGAGCCAACTGTATATATATATATATAATAACACCATTTTATTGTGTTTTATTCAAACAGTGTTTGAATTATAATACTGCTGCATATACAGCTGCTGATTGATTTTGTATGTGTGTATTATATTTCCTACTGTTTGTTAAGCATAAATTCTACATTTTCAAAAAAAAAAATTAAACTGATAACTCTTAAAATACAGTAAAATTAAATATATGTGTGTGTCTCATTTAATGTTTATATGAGGTATTGTGAAATCTTCTTTATACATTTCGCAGCTATACATTTTTTGCTGTTAGATGTTATTATTATTATGCAGTCTAATTTACTTTTCCAGTTAAATTGTAATTTCTTTATTAATTAGTTTCTTTTATTCATGATTTTTTTTTTTTTTATTGTTAGCCTAAGATATTTTAATCTGTTTTCAACTGTTTATTTTTTGATGAATTATCTATTTTTCATGTGTATTTCATATACTTAACTATTTAATATGTTACAATAATCTTGTTGCTTATAGCTATTATGTTGTGGCTAGAGCATTCTGTACCAAGCCCATAGAAGTCTTTGGGGCAGAAGGGCTTCTTTTTTATGCCCCCAAAAGGGTTAGAGCTTGATTCAGCCTGTTGCCACCACAATTTTGACCAATCAACCCCAGGGGTGACATCTGGTGGGCTTGTCCCCTCCTATAATCAATCTTAACTCTACCCACACTTGTAATCTTAAATATGATCATGAACTAGAAAAGCTATAACATTTTAAATGTGTCTTATATCACCTAAGTTCAATGCCCTTTAGCCATACTGGTGACTTTTTCTGGATCTTTAAAAAATAGTTTTTAATTTATTGTAACAGGAGTGCTGTTATTAAAATGTGTTGTGTTTTGTTATGTGGTAAAAATTAACTATTTTATGCTGCTATTGTAATTCAGTATAGCTGACTGGATATCAAAAATAATTGTATACTTAAGAAAAAACTGTAAGAAATGGAAAAATGAAAAAAGTATCCAATTCTAGATATATAAGCATGGTCACAGGCTATCTTTGTCATGCAGTTTCTTTTAATGACTATGGAAGTCTAGATGACCTTGTTACAGTGATAACAATATTCTCATTATTACATTTGTAAAAAACCCATGCATGAAAAAGTATTTGATTTATATTTAATTGTACTTCTTTGTTCATGGATCATATTTTTTTTCAGGTTTAAGGTAATTCAAAAAGAGAAAAATGACCGTTCTTCAAAAGGTATTCATGCATATATTAATATTTGTGTGTCTGCATGTGTGTGTGCGTGTGCATGTTTGTTTGTGTTTGTTTTTGCTTTGTTTAGTCAATTTCATTTTAAAGCAGAAAATATTGGCTAATAATAGCCAATTATTTTTTAGACATTAATATGTCGCAGGATTATACTTTAGAAACTTTAAATAAATATTCTGTGTTTTTATTATTACTATAAGTTAAATTATTTTGTTAGTTTATATAATTTAGGGAAGCATTTTGTTTAAAAAAAGTTTTACTCTTTAGTTTTGTTTTGTTTTTAAATTTTAAATGTTTTATGATCAAATTTAAATTAGGAATTATACTATTGTTTAAAGATTTTAAGTAGTCACAGGTGCTTCTCTAGAGGTAGTTTAAGAATGGCTCCATAACAATCATTTGGTGTTCTTTTCATTGGTATAAATAGTATGTAATCTCTGTTGATGTATGCTTTTATAGAAAATCAAAATTTGAAAACCAACTAATATGTGCATAGAGATACCAGTCAAGAGTTTTTGGTTAGCAAATAATTTAAATTTAAAGCTTTTTTGTAATCTATAAATCCTGTAAAAGATTTCTTTCTAGTGTTAGATCAGCTAACATATCCTTTGTCTGTCAGAGGATAATTCAATGTGATTGTATCAAAGGATAAGTCCCAAAGGCAATGACTAGTTAATTATTTGATGTACTTGAAAAAATGCTGGTAAAATTCCTGCTACTTTACCTGCCATTTAAAATTAATAACAAACTCTCATTTAAATTATTTTAGTTTCTCACATTTTAACCTTGGTTGACTAAAGCTTTTTCAAGTCATCTCTTTAACCAGAAAGCTACTTCTTACATCTTATGCATGGATCACTTTTTTCTCTTAAAACTGGAATTAGTTTTCTTAAATCTCTAGCCATTGACAGAAGCTGTAGGCACATTTTTTTCATTAATATAACTGTTCAAAATTTACTTATACTGTCTTACAAATGCACTCTAATATGTGGTATTATTAATTGTAATAAGTTAGTGGCCATTCTATTTTGAACTGTTCTTGTTGTTCCTCGGTGAGAAAATCGTAGGTTCTGATATTTTTCATTGATTGTAAAAATCTATGTAATGCATTAATTCTTATAATATCCCCAATACTTATAAATCCAAGAATTAATTGGATTACAAAAAAATGAGAGTCCTCTTACTGCTAATTACAAAGTTTTTTTTATTTGTTGATATATTCAAAATTCAGCAATGTATTTCCTTTTTTATTGTATTTTTACAAAATTTTGAAGATTTCCTCACTTATTTTATTTTGAAGCTATTTAGCATTACAATTTAAAAAGTGGCTTAGTTTTTGTTATAAATAATATCCAAAATATAGTAATATAGCATAGCAGTTCAGTATGTTATGCACATCCTAACTGGAATATTGAAATAGAGGGCTAAAATCAGTTTTACTCTATATAAACATTGCAAGCTGAATTAAGTGGGGACTTCCAAGTTAGGGGGTAGGTCCAGGCCTAGGCTCAATTAAGCAGTATGAAAGTATGCAACGCTAGGCCTAGGCCTGATACGCCTGATTTTACCACAATATTATGCCATACCATTGAATTTTCAGCCCATGCTGACTCAAACTCAGCTGCTCATCAATATAGGTCAGTCCTGTAGCAGAATCCCATCATATCTTATTACCCTCTGTGGTCACATGTTATATTTAAGGTAGTCCAGTAAATTTTGGACTTGGGCTAACCTAAAAGTTATCGTGTTGCAGAATCTGTGTTTCAAATTATACTTTTACTTCAGTATTTGAAAGTTCTCTACTTATGTGCCCAAAACAGATGTAACTAGGAGAAAATACTAAATTGAATAGAATAATGTACAGGATAGCAGTGGTTAAAAATTAGGAATATTAGAGATAAGGTTTTTGGCATATATATATATATATATATATATATATATATATATATATATATATATATATATATCCATCCAATAGCTGTTTTATATTTATATGACATAATCTAATCTCTTCAATGTCTAATAACCTTTTTCTCTCATTTTTAGATTCAGATATGTCATCTAGTGCTTTAGATTTATGTGAGTAATTTTTTTTTAAATATTTGAAATTATATTCATGACTTGTTTTCAAATTTATTTTCTAAATATCTATGTGCAGTATGTTTTTGAGAATTGTTGAATATTTCAGTACTTTATATAAATTAACTGTAAACAATACCTTATAGTTTGTTTTTATTGATATGTGTTTTGAATATTTGCTGTCAGTCATATTTCCTACTAATGTAAATGTGTTCCTCCAAACTATGATGTTTTTTAGTTATATTTGGATTATTATTTAGTAAACATTTTCATGCTTTTATAAATAAATATATATATACACACAAACATATCATTATCATATATATATATATATATGTATGTATTAATTAATTAATACCTTAACCTTTAGATTACAAAAATAAGAAAAATTGATTCATGCTGATTAAGTTAAATAAGCCCTTTCCGCTTGAATATGGATAGAGTAAGTTGTGGAGAAAGGAAGAGACCATAGCCAGAGTTATAGAGTTTAGAAACATATTTGCTGTATTTTTATGCTAATGACCATATTGATCATTTTGTCATTTTTGTATTAATAAATTTCATGCTATGTTATTGAAGAGGATTAATTTCATTATCACTACTTTAAACAATAGCAACTAAATTACTTATCATTATACATTGCATGCCAAGGTTTTGGCTATCCATAAATCTTACAGTTTGTAAAGTTTTGTTTTGCTTTGCATTTAGTATCTTACATGTAACAATGTACAGGTAACCCTCCTATAACACGGTAGATAGGAGGTTCCTAGAAAATGCCATGTTGTGTGAAACTGTGTTATATGAGACCCAGGGACAGTTCAAAAAAGTGGGGTTACGTTCTGAAAACTTTAAAATAGAGGGTTATTAAAAACAAACATTTTTTTTAAATTCCATATAGGCAACTTAATTTTTATTAAAAATATAAATGTATGTATAACACAAAATGAAAAGAAACAAAAAAATATTATTTTCATTTAATGCGACCTTAATTTAATAAATTTCTTCCTCATCACTCCTCAGTACAATCAAACGAGAATATTTTTTTCGATTGAACGATATCACCTTCACTTTCAAAACCTTTTTCTTCATTTAGATTTTTTGCACCTTCTATCCTCTTTTAAAAAATCTGTAATTTTGGTTTATTTGCTGGTTCTTACAAGGTCATTATAGATTCATGGTATGGAGATAGACAATTTTGCAGCTCCCTTTTGAATTTTTGGCTTCTTTCAGCGGAAGGATCTGCATTCAGAAAAAATGATTCAAGATTTTCAGCTAAGCTTAGGCCTTCTTGTAATTTCATAGGGTTATAAATGAATAAATTATAATTTGTTTATAGATTTTCACGTAAAGCCACTATAGTTCATTATTCCTTCTTGTCATTATTTTAAGGTAATTTAGTTTTTAAATGTGTTAAACAAAAATCATGTTATCTAGTGCTGTAGAAGTACAGTGTTGTATAAAAGTTTTTGCAATTTTTTTATCGTGTTAAAGCGAAACCACGTTACAGATTGCAGTGTTATACGAGGGTTCCCGCAATTTATCTTATTGTGTTAGAGCGAAACCGTGTTGTAAGATGCCGTGCTGTAGGAGAGCTACCTGTACTAAAAAAAAGGAGACAAATTTATCTTAAGTGTATGAAATGTTATAAAATTTAGATGTAAATGCACTTTTATTTTAGGTAATTCATTTTGAGAAAAGTAACTTAAATTTTCACAGTTGCAAAAAATACAATTTTGTTGTTGTAACATATGGCTTTATTGTAATTCAATCCATTACATACCAAGATCTCATCACATACAAAAAAGAACAAACAAAATATAACAAATAGCAGCAAATAGAAGAACACAGAACAGCAGTAGTGGATTAAGCAATACAAGAAGTCCAAGGAAGCAATAGACAAAGCGAGGGCAGACTCTCTCATCAGTCCATAAGATTCCTAGCATCCTAATATAATTTGAAGATATCTCCTTGTCGTTGGGCTTCCATGGTCATAGCGGTCCATGGAGATATCTTTATCAATGTCTTTCAGTATATTCTGACATTTTTCAATAAGGGAAATTTGTGTTTTGAGACATCCCTGATAACTTTCCTCAATCTATTTCGCTCTTTGTAAGGATTTTAATCTTATATGAAAGTCTGATGAGCAAAAAATACAATAGTGATTCAGAGATGCTTAACATTTACTTGCAATTATATTGCTTGTCAGTTTTAAAGATTAGAGGTAAACTTAACTCCAATTTTTGTTCTAGAGGTATTTGTAATCACAAAGATTATTTTACAATTTTTTTATGTATACTTTTGATAAATGCAAATATCTTCTCCAGAGGGAAAATAAAAAAAGATTTATTAAACTGTAACTTTATCTTTATTAGCTTCCACTCAAGATGAAGATATGCTGAATATGATGTTAAGCATGGTCAATAGCCAGTCTGCACAGTTAGATGATGACAGTGTTTTAGGTCTTAATCATCAAAATGATTTACAGAGTGAAAGTATAGAGGATGAAACTCTGGAAATGTCGCAGTTGTTTACAGGAGAACTTGAAGAAATGTGGTCTTCTCAAATAACTGATACTGATGCCGATAGGCATAGGATTGATGCCAACATTTCTGCAAGTGCTGTCAGTGATCATTCAATGATATCAGATGAGAATGTCACTATTCCACAGCTTGATGGTGCTTTCGATGACCAAGACTTTGATCCTAGTAAGTTGTTATATAATATACTAGCTAAATACCCATGCTTCACTATGGAATACATATGTACCATCAATTATGTAATTTAGTTAATTTAAGTTAACTTTAGCAGTAAATTGTTGTCATTCCTCAGAGAAGTTCACCCTGTAATTTAACAAATGTGATCCAACAATATATACGGATTTTGAGTTTTTATTTTGGGGGATTAAGCCCCTCTAACACCCTAACTTTCTGATTGAGCACCTAGAGGAGCCACCATGCAAAATTCTAGCTTCCTAGGTTGTATGATTCCAAAAGATAGAATTACCAGTCAGGGTTTTATTTTGGGGGTTTAAGCCCCTTTTAACCCTCTTAAAGTTTGAATTTTTTCAAAAAAATTTCTTAGTTTGGAACCAGAGCCTAAAAAGAACTACCATACAAAATTTCCAGTTTCCTAAGACTTATGGTTTGAGAGATACAGTGATCAATCAGTGAGTAGTATTTGACTTTTATATACAGTTGAACCTCAATCAATCGTTTTTAAAGGGACTTCTTTCACCAGACAATAAGTGCAGGAAAACAATAGATGTGGGTACATAACAAAGTAATATTATAATTTGGACTGGATGAAATAAACAACACATACAGGAAAATGATTATTCAGATAAAATGATTAATGAATGTGCAACTGTATATAGATTAAATTCTAAAATTATGTTTTATTTATTTTTATCACTTCATCATATGCAACTGAGAGTAGAAAGTAGTTAATTCCTGTTATCTTAAACTTCATATAAATTCATAGATAACTTTTCATGCATTAACATTTAGTGAAATTTGTGTGAATCTATGTACTGGATCTATAAGGTGTTTTGTTTTTTATTATCTCACAACTAATATGGTCTATACTTTTTTTTTCATTAGTTTAAATAACACATCAAAAGTTAAGCAATTTTCAACTTGTAAGAGTTAGTATTATTGTTTGCAGATTTCTATTTTAGATTAGAAAAGTATACTTTTTTCAAAAGTGAACATCTCAAGTCATTATAGTCAAATAGCTTTAAAAAAGGAGAAAAAAAAAGAGTTATCTCATGATTATGTTAATAACATTATTCTGTTGCTCATTAATATTTTATCAATGCTGTTTATACATCTTTATTATGTAGTTACCACATGAGACCACTTTAAAAAAAGAAAACAACAGAATCAACAAAGTATTTGTGTTTTATATTCTCAAACCTGTGGTTTATTCTTTAGCATTATACTGTACTGAATGGATTTTTCTCGTTTAAAGAGAGAAAATTCATTGTCAAGGCTCCTGCTTGTCCTGGATATCCTGTCTAGTATTTAATATTCGTTATTTAGGACTCTGGGAAATTCTGGAATTTGACTTCAGTTTCTAGTAAATCTAGAGTTTTCTCTATCATATTATTCAGAATCCATAATTTTCTTTTTTTTAGAATCCATTATTATTTCTATCCTTTTTTTTAAAAAAAGTGTTAATTGTGTCTGCTCTGTTGTTTTCTGATCTAATAAAAGTTATGTTTTTAATTAGTTATAAATTTAAATAAAAGGTTTGAAATGTTGGTGTTTATCTCCTTTTATTTATTTATTTTTCCTTAAGTGTAGTTCTGGATAAGACTTCTTGAATACTCTGTAGTGCTACACTAAATAAAGTGCAATATATATTGTTTTTTATCATTTTTATCTTATTCTGTTATTATAGTACTAAGAAAAATAATATTGTTTTTATCAGGAATCTTCAATGTTTTCTGTGTGCTTTGAAATAACTTTTTTTTAAAGAAATGCTTTTCTTCATAACCATTAAAAACCTTTGTACTTCAAAAATATACATTTGCCAAAACTAGAAAAATTTCAATATATAATGTTTAATATCATTTCACTGGGATTTAAAAATCATATTTAGAATCAGGAGCTACTTTTTACATTGCCTCAGTATAATTACTGATTGATCAAAGTATGAATTCATTCATAAATGACTTCTGCATATTTTTACATTTCAATTATTGAAAGTCATTATATAATAAAAAAAAACTCCATTCTCTTTTAACATTTTATGTGTAATCATTAACAAACCATTTTCTTTTATAGATAATAAACCAAAAAAGAAAACTGAAAAGAAACCTATTATAGATATGAGTGAAGAATCATTAATAAAATCTTGTAACTTATATCAACCTGTTGTACAATTATCACCATCAGTTATTATTAAGACTGAAGTTTTAAGTCCTGCAGAGAGTAGGCCAGAAAGTGATGTTTACTCAGAATTCATGGATGAAGATTCACTTTCAAGTCACACACCTAAAGGAAACCCTTTTCCAATATGTGTACCTGTATCCAGAAATGCTCACTGCTCCTTAATAATGAATATTTATGAAAATTCTAATGATGTTAGTATAGAACATACATGTGCCAGTCGAAACAGTGCACAGCTTGATTCTCTAGCAGATGCTGAAGATCCATCCAATGTGGTGTTTGAAATTCTGACGAATCTGGTTTACAAAGTGGAATGCTTAACAGAAGGTAAAACATCTTGTTATGAACATTTGACTGAAGAATATAAAGGTGAGAGCTGTAGTGATTTACTTTATCAAGGTTTGAGTGTAGAAGAAAAAAATACTATTTCCCAAATAAAAGCAACTGTCTCAGATTTGGAAGAGAAATCCTTCCCTGTTAGAAAAGATCATAATAATGAACCACATCTCAGTCTTCCTATAAAAAAGAGGATTTTTAGGAATGATCAATGTGATTCGTGTAGTCACTCATTGGCAATGGACTTCTCAAAAATTGGAAAAGAGGTTGTTTTACTTAGGAAGCTGTCAGAATCGGATTTCGTAAATAATGTTAAATTAAAATCATTGAAAGTTGTTATACCTCCTTTACCTCTGCATTCTGTGAGCAATTTAACTGGTTCGGTGAGAATAGATGACAGTTGTAATTCCAAACCCAAATCACCTGTTTTATCAGTTGGTAAAAAGGCTTCTACCGTTTCAATAAAAAAAACATCAAAATCAAAAGACACTAACTGTGATATTAGTAAAAATTCATCTACTGGTGGAATAAACAATCTCAGTGAATTTTATGACGATAATTCTAAGTATGATGCTACAATCATGCATCAACCTACTTCTCTTCCATTAACAGCCAAGGATATTCATTTGAATAGTCTTCAGTCTGATCGTTGTGAAAATCTCAATAACATTGCTCCATCTGTTACAGATTATGCTGATAGTAATGATTTGTCTAAGAATATGAATCATAATATAATATCTAGTAATACAGAACTTGTTACATCTTATGATTGTAAAAACAAAACAAATACCTCAAAGAATACTGATCTCAAAATTTCCCTTAAAATTCCAGTTCTTAGTTCATGTAAGACTGAGGATGTAAATAAGGTTTACCCAGATGATGCAAATGATGCCAGTAAAACAGATCATATTAATGCAGATGATACAAATTGTGCAATTAATGCAGATGATACAAATTGTGAAATTAATGCAGATGATACAAATTGTGAAATTAATGCAGATGATACAAATTGTGAAAATAATGCACATGATACAAATTGTGAAAATAATGCACATGATACAAATTGTGAAAATAATGCACATGATACAAATTGTGAAAATAATGCACATGATACAAATTGTAAAAATAATGCAGATGATACAAATTGTAAAAATAATGCAGATGATACAAATTGTGAAAATAATGCAGATGATACAAATTGTAAAAATAATGCAGATGATACAAATTGTGAAATTGATGCAGATGATACAAAGTGTGAAATTAATGAAGATTATACAAATTGTGAAAATAATACAGATTATACAAATTGTGAAATGAATGCAGCTAGTACAGATTGTAAAATTAATGCACATTGTACTGATCAGAATATAATGTTTGATAATGAGGGTGATAAAATTCTTAGTTCGGCTGATTCTGAAACTGAGAAGGTTGATGTAGCTTCCTCAGATAAAACAAAGGTTGTGACTATGTCTGAACTTAGATTATATAGAAGGAAAAAGTCTTCATTTGGAAGAGATAGTCAATGTAAAGGTATGCCCTTTTTAAAGTCTGCATTTGCTTCTACTAATCCTAGGACTCGAGAAAACAACTGTGCTAACGTAAATATCAGATCTGTGGGCACTACCTCTAGATTAACTCGGGATTCAGCTTCAAAATGTTTTCCTGTTGTGCAGCTAGAGCCTTGTAAGGATCTTATTGACAGGTACTGTAAAAGTGAAAGCACAGACAGCGATTGTTTAATATTAGGAGAAGTAACCCATGAATCAAAAACACCTCCAGTTATGAAAGAGAAAAGATTTTTCCGATCAAGAGTTAGACAGCTTAGGAATCAGAATTTAAGCTCTAATGTTATTATCAACCATAAACTGGGATTAAATGGCTCAAAATTTAGAAATAATAGATTTGCACCAAATAAAAGAGGCAGACAAACTGCTGCCTCTAATTTAAGTGGCCGAACTACTAGTGGTCCAAACTTGAGGAAGAGATCTGCAACTTTTTCTTCACCAGATAAAAAAAAACTTTCACATACAAATGCTAAACATAATCCTGAAAAAAATGCATTAGATAATAAATTAGAACAAGTTTATGACTTTGAATCTCACTTAAATGCTGATGATTACGATCTTGATAATAAGTCATTCTCTAGGTATTCTTTGACGAATAAAACCTTTAGCAGTACTCTAAAGAAGGATGTTAGTGGTAAATTGTCTCTAAAGCTGAATAGAAAAAATTTCAATAAAGCCCAAATTGATTCTGTTCCAGTGTATGGAGTCACTATAAATTCTGATTCACCTAGTAAACAACCTACTCGAAGCAGACCCACCAGGCGAGCTTCAGCATCTGTTATATGCTACAATGAAGATCATTTTCAGACACAAAATGATAGTCAATTTTTAACCAAAAGGTTGAAAAGAAATGCTCATGAAGATACAGGTATATGTGAAAACTCAGTTCCTAATGATAAGGATGCAACAGCAAATTCTGAAGTAATGTATGATTGGTCTATAGATGATATCCCCATTTCACAACTGAATACTTCTCAAGGTTTGAAATGTACCATTTCAAAGAAAAGGATCAATAATGAAAATAATTTACAGGAAGTTGAAAGGTTGCCCATTCCCAAATTTAAAGTTAGGAAAAAATTAGGAATTAAAGTTAGGAAATCTAATTCATTAAATGTTAGTATAAAACTAAAAAGGGCATCTTTTGATTTTTTAAACAATGAAACTGATTTCATAATAAAAGAAAAGTCTTTTCGGCACTCTTCAAAAAGAAAGTCTCAAAAGAAAAATTCAAAATCATCCAGAAAGAAATCCCAGGCACTTACCTCTGCTCTAGATGTTAAACATAAATATAAAAAATGCAAGGAGTCAAAAAATGAAAGCATAAAAAATGCCATTTGGCAGTATTGTAGCTCTCCTTCAAAAAATAAAAATCCTATTTCATCAACATTATTAAAAAATAATTCCCAAGAAGTCAGGTATTGGAAGAAAAAGTTTGATTTTTGTAAACCTAATTCTCCATCACTTTCAAGTTACAATTCTAATTCTACTCCAAAAGATGAAATTTCTGACATTTCAAATTTATCTCCATTTACGGAAGATAATTCTGATGACAGTAAGCGGTCAAAAAGTAGTCTAAAAATGAAGCTGAAGCTAAAGCGTATTTTGACAAGAAGTAATGAAGAAAGAATTGTTGTAGTTGGAAAGGAACTGGAAGGTATTGATGCAGAGAGTGATGAGAATGAAATCAAAAGACAACCTGGAAGTGATAATGTAAACAATCAAGCAGTTTTAGGAAAGCAGAAGAGCTGCAAAAAGGTACTAGGTGCAAAAATAATTAGCAATCAGGGGGATAATTTTAAATTGAAAACAAAATTTAAGTGCCCACTTATGGTTGAAAATAAAAAAGTAGAGAAGTCTGTTGAAGAGTTTGAGAAATGTTTAGTTGAAGAAAATAAGATATTAGAGAAACCTGTAAAAGAAGTTGAGAAATATAAAGATGAAGAAAATAGTAAATTTAAAGAAAAAATTCCGAAGTTTAAGTATAAACCTCTCTTAGCAAGCATTTCAAAAGATTTGCTCTCCGAAACTGTGAGTAATTCTGTAACCACTGCACTTCAAGACAGTGTTTCCCCGAAATCTGAGCATAGCTTCATGATTATTTCTCCTAAAAAAAAATCACCATTGAAGAATGCTGAACTGATTAAAAAGGAATTAGCTTACTTAAATGAAATGATATGTACTACAAATAGCTACACAAACTTTGACACAAATTTAAAGAGTTTATGTTCTGAAATTCCTAATAACTGTAAGAGGACTAAAAGTTTATGTAGTGAAGGAGAAACAGATATAATAGTGGATAATAGTCATTTGTCTCCAACACATTCTAGATTACGAGAAAGGAAGCCATCTACTGGCTGCAAAATATCTTCTCGCAGAAATAGTTTACGTTGCCAAGACTTTAAAAAATATTTTGATTCTGACAACGAAGAGAATGCATTAAATTCTAAAGAACTAATATCTTCAGATCAAGAAAAAGTAAATCTCTTAATCCCTGATTTATATTCAATGTGTAAACCTTGCACAGTACAACTTCATAAACTTTCCAGTTTTGAAATTGAAAAATATGTGCATAGGAGGTTATTTGAAATACATAATTGTGGGAAAATATCAGCCTGTGATCCTCTAGTTGCTTCGTTCCCTTCCCCTGTAGTTGATTCAAAAAGTGCTGATTCTTATATTGATCCCAAAAAGGTATTTGAAAATTTATTTGAATTCTCTTCACCATCTCAGTCTCCTTTAAATTATAACCCTTTTGAAGCCTCTAATTTGGTAATTGAGAATGATATAAGTGTTGGTCCTTTTTCAAATGAAAGTAGTGAGCATTCCAAAAAAGAAATTTTCAAAGCAGCCGTCAACCCACAAATTCCATTGAGGCCTAATGATGTTTTTAAAAGTGTAGAGCGAAAAGACATGGGGGTTCTGTGGAACTTGTCTTATTTTTCTCCACCACAATTAAATATTCCTGAAAAATCTCCATCATCTCTTATTCAGAGAAAGAATTTACACATTTTTGATCAAAAAGAAAATTCTGTCGAACTTGATGACTTACAAAAATTAGCTAGTAGGGTTAATCAATTATGTTCAAAATCTTATAATTTTATGGGATCTGAGAGTGAAAATTCTGTCTCATTGCTAAATGAAAGAAGTAGTAATAAAGATAACTTTAGTAAAGAAGCTAAAATTTCATTTGAAAATATTTTAGAAGGTAATACTAGTAATGTTTTTGGTAATCTTGAAAGTGGACCTTCATTTAGCCAAACACCTACTGAGTTCGAAGTGGAACATATGACTGATAAGTCAGAAAATTTTGAATGTCCTTGTTCAGAAGAGGAAATTACCAAAGTTATCAAAGAAGAGCCAAAATCAGATCAAGACCTTGTATTTGAACCTGTGGAATCTCTGCCTAATGTCCGTATTCTTGACTTTCAAGAGTGTTTAGTTGAAAGTGATAGTGAAATGAATCCTCTTCTCAATGATTCTGAAATTGATTCAGTTATGAGTTCTGCTGATTTAATACTTCCAAACAGTATTGATAAATGTAATTATGAACAATGTATGCAGACTGAGTTATCACTTGAGGATTCAAGTTTAGGGATGCAGAATAAACCTAAATGTGCTTCAGAAGAACCAAAGAGTAATGAAAGTAATGAGGAGTTCACTAAAAGCAACATTGACTCCAGTTTACAGAAAGAATTAGATGCTGATCTCACCTGTAATAATGCCATTATCACTGCAGCTGATACTTCAAGTTTGCTCATTCCATCATATAAGAATAACACTATTCCTGTTTTAGCAATTAACAATCCAAACCAAGATGGGAGCGTGAATTTTACTGCTTTTGAGGAACAAAACTTTGCTACTAGTGGTCAGTTTTTTCCTGTAATGTTAGCCCCTGTTTCTGTGACTGATAATGCTAACTATTTAGAAACCTCCACAATTGCTGCAAAAGAGACTACATCTGGTGCTCAAGAATGTGTTAATTTTCTTGAAGACAATGAACTCCTTCAAAGTTGTTCTGTTAGTAGTACTTCTGACATTGAAAACAAAAGTACTCAAGCATCTAATACATTGGGTATCCCCTTTAATGGAGAAGAAGATATTCTGAGTATGATTGTCAAATCCTGTGATATTGGGGAAGAGTTTGATGTAAATGTGAATTCAGTGGAAGAAAGTGATGGTGGAAGTATTTCTTCTGCCGCTCTTTGTAACATAGATAGTAATTATGTGATGTCAGGATCAAACTTCATTTTAAGCTCACAACCTGATCAAAATACATTTCATGCTAACTCTGAAAATGCTGTATCATCTTCCAGTGAAAATAATTTGGCACAAAAAAGTGCAGAAATAGTGGTCATTAAAACTGAACCAATTGATGTTCCTGATATGGAACAAATTGTTTATGAATTCCAAGACAAAAGTCACACTCTTATTCAGGCAAATAAAAATGCAAAAACTGATGAGCTTGGAAATGACGAAAATGTCCTTTTAGATAGTATGATCCACAGTTTCTATGGTGATGATTCATTATATGGTTTACATTCGTCTGCTCATAGTGACAATTTATCATTATTATACCCTGCATTTCAGAATTCTAATTCTTTTTCCCAAGACATAGGAAAGTTTACTGAATGTAATTCAGCAGCTATTACAGCATCTGCTGTTAAAACAGATGATGTTTCATTAGCAACATGTTCTTATAAATCAGACAGCTATTTCAAAAACATTTCCATACCTCAGGCTAAACTTGTAAATGAAAATGATTCTTTACAGTTTAAGAACTTTACTGCCAGTGATAAAGTGCCATTTGAAATACTACAAAATTCATTATTAGTTGCTCATTCATTTCAAAAAATTTCATCTAAAAGATTTCATTTTACTCCTAGTTCCAGACCACCTGCAAGAGACTTAATTGAAACTTCTGTAATTAAATCTGAAGCTGAGCAAGATGTTAAGTTAAGCAATTTGGTAGATGAAGATTCTTTAGGTTCAGATAGTTCATTGAGTTCACCAGTAAGTACAAACGATATGGCATTACAAAATGTACTCAACAAAACTTTATTAAATGATGTTGAGTGTGTGGACTCTCAGAATTTCCACTCTGTTACAAAAACCATTCCTCACCATGATGGAAAAGTTGTAATTCAATCTCCAGTTGCGTATCAGGAAAAGAATGTATCAAACTTTTCTTTTGCTAATAATTTGATATCAACACCAAGTACCTCAAGCATCAAAAGAGAATTCCCTTTGCCTGATGTTGTAGTATCTCCAATCATTAAAGACCCAGAATTGATTGCTGATACCAGTAAAAGGAAAAGAAGACTTGTTTTTGAAGATGATCCAAACGGGCCTCAAAAAATGTTCAAACCTGGAAGAGAAAAGGCTTATACCTTGTTCAACAAGTATGCAAGAAATACCTCTGCGAATACATCAGGGGTATGTAATGTGTTTGCTTAGTTTCCTTTTGTTGCTCATTAGTATCTCATTTCCAATATACAGTGGAATCTTGATCTTTCGTTTTTCAAGGGACCGATTGAAATGAACGATAAATGGGTGAAAACGATAGATGCGGAAACATAACAAAGCAATATGATCGTTGGGACTAGATAAAATGAACGACACATACGGAAAAACGATGGATCTGAAAACGATCGATCGAGATTCCACTGTATTTCTGCAGCTATATACTTTATAGCAATTAATCCTTTCTTCATACATCTTAGAAAGTTTATATATAAGTTGCTCTGACAGCACTTCATTGTTAGCCAGTTGGAATAGATCTACACTAAATTATTTTTAACTAACAAATTTAAATGTGGGGTATATTAAAATCAAACTATGAAATTAAAGATATTAATATTTATTTCATTATTTCAGTTCATGTAGTTTTGATACAAAAAACTTTCATTGTGTAAATAAAACTGTATAGTAATTAATAACATTGTGTGTATAATTATGTATTGCCATAATATTTCTTTAAAGAAGTATTAATATCCCTTACTGGTACAGATGTGTTAGACGTACCTCGTTGCCAAGTTGGTGATTTTTTGAAGCTTGGCATTTTTTTAAAGTTTGACAATTTTGTGTTTGGTGTGGCAGCCATGTGATTTTGGCGAGATTTTGTTATTTTGTGGCAACCCAGTTTGAATGGCTAGTTGTGTGTGTTTGTTTACGTGATAAAATATGGCAGCCATGTTGTTGTGAAATATTAATGATATGGGGGGGGGTGGGCGGGATCCCCCCACCTAACAAATTTCTCATTAATTTTAAGGTTTTAGTTTTTGTATTTATGCAGCCATTTTTAGATATATATTTTTAATACGGCCGTTTTTAGATATTTTTGCTTATGTTTTAAAGTAGCGGTTGAGCATTTCTGTTTAGGTTTTGAATTTTTATACAGCCGTTTTTAGATATATTTGCGTATGTTTTATAGAAGTGGTTGAGCATTTCTGTTAAGGTTTTGATGTTTAATACAGCCATTTTTAGATATATTCGTGTATGTTTTAAAGTAGCTGTTGTGGATTTGTTTCATGTTTTTGGAAGTTTATTATTGCCATTGGTAAGTTTGTTTTGAACTTATTTTTACTTTTGGATTGTTATTGATAATTTGTGTATATCTGTTATTTTAAGTGTAAAATGTCCGCGTAGACCTGTTTTGGAGACAAATAATTTTTGGTGACTAGTTGTCGCCAAGGGAGGTACGTCTGGCACATCTATTCCTTGATAACAAACAAAGTTGTTTCCAATACTCAAATTGTCGGCTGATAATTTTAAATTGTCTCTTAAAATATTTATTTAAACAGCATGATTCATTATGCCATCAATAAATACCAAATTACCTAGTCCTAATGCTGACATGCACCCCCACACAAGGACACCTCCCCCGCCATGCTTAACTATTCCTACTAAGTTCTTGGGATTAAGTTCCTCATTTTTTCTTCTCCATACAATTATATGCCTATAGGAACCAAAAATGTTAAACTTGCTTTCATCGGCAAATAAGACATTATTCCAATATGTTTGGGGCTTATTAATCATTACTAGTGTGAAGCGATAATTACAACTAACAGAAAGCTTAGTTGGCCTAAGCTTTCTGTTCTTCTCACTCACAAAAATTTTCTACGGGCAGAACGCCCATGTAATCCAGCTGCTCTGAGAACTCGTTGAAAAGTTTCAGGTGAAATTGAAGTAGAAAATGTTTCATTAAATTCTGCAGAAACTTTTACAGCACTCAAATGTGGATTTTTCACAAATTTTCTAATTATAAATCTCTGATTACGTTTTGTTAGCTTTGCCGGACGACCTTTTCTTACCTTGTTTTCAATCCGATTTTCTTCTTTAAAGTGTTTTATCACATACTACACAGTAGAATGGGATAAATTAAGTAATTTAGCAATATTCCAAACTGATTTACCACTACTATGATGAAAAATAATCAATTTTTGAATGTATGTTTGTTGTTTCTTTACGACAACGAGCCATTTTTAAATAATAAATAGAATATTAAGGAGTAGGCAAGCAAAAATGAAAGCCAAACGATATTTTAAATGCCACCACAATTCAAAAATAAAAATAAAGTGCCTGACGATAATTTAAATTATGAATTTATCCGAAAATATTTCAGTGTACGATGACTTTTGTGAGATAAAGTGGAACAGCTTTATCAGACGTACCGGCCTTGGCTATAAGTTGGCGCCAAAACCTTTCGACACCAACTTGGCTAAAAGATGGCGTCAAAACATTTTGGTGCCAACTTGACAAAAAGTTGGCGTCAAAAGTTTTTGACGCCAACTTTTCCCTACTCCGCAGACATGTTAAAGTGCAAAATGTAAACAAAAACATCAATGGTGACTAAGAAACAACAAATAAGTTGGAAAACAAACTTACCGCTGGCTTTACAAAACTCGTAAGCGCACACGGGATCTTCGCTTCGCTCAGATACCCTCGCTACGCTACTTCCGTGTCAGTCCAAAAACATTACAGAAAAGCCGCTGCCGCTTACTTCGCTATGCACCTCTGGCTGTAGCAGTCAGTAAAATAAAGCTTATGCTGTCCATATGAATTCATAGGCGTAAACGGCAATTCTCCATACAAAGCCTATTACACACCTGTTTTCAATAAAATCCAGCTTAAATAACAACCTCGTGCACTCAATAAATGAACATAGCACTAAAAAACACACAGATAACATCAAATAATGCACAAAATTTAAACTTACCTTTATAATCCACAATTATTTTAAAAGCTCACATACCGCATTCAAAATTGTTCAACATAAGAAGAATCTGTACTTTTCCGTTAGCCGGACGCAAGTGATAAATCGCCAAATATGGTAAGTCGCATTTTCAGCTGTTTTGTATAATGAATTTGTAACTCCCATGATAGTAATCTTTGATCATATGACATTAATTATTCATTAAGTTCCTATTTTTATCAGAAATGGTATGATTCATCGGGATCTAATCATTAAATATATTCTTCCAGCAATTAAAAGACTGGTGTTTAAATTTTACAATAGTTTTAATCTACAAAATCGTGCAGTTTATTACCGAGATTTACAATCATGACGAAAATTTGGAACTTACTTGCAACGGAAGAAGCAGCTGTATGTTTTTTCCAAGAAAAAGGTTATTTTGTCTGAAAATAAGATGGGTTCGTGAAAGGAAGTTATATTTTGGAAATGACATTCGATGGCGGTGTAATGCTTCTACCTGCTGCAGCAAAAAGAGCATTCGTCAGTTTTTGGCCTCCCCTTAATGAAGTGACTGAAGTTCTTTTTGTGTGTTTATTTTACTATTAAATGTGTTACTAAAGTGTGTTTATTTATGTGTGTGCTTTGTTGATTAAAAGTCGCCAGCAAATCGCTTTATTAAATGTGTTACTATTAAAAGTGTGTTTATTTATGCGTGTGGGAAGAAAGCTAATAAAGTTTGTGGTTAATTTATTTCCAATTTTTATTCATGCTAATTTCGAGGTTAATCGTGTTTTCTCACATGATTCCTACCCGTTGATCTGTCATCTCCTTCCAACATTTTGTGTCTGACAATGCTTCTTCAAAATTTAGTCCATCTATTACCCATTAAACTGTTTTCCTAGGGTTGTTATGTTGGAGACTTTTCATTCTCACCAATGGCGATACTTAAAAGGGCAAATGCCAAATGCGCCCGGCTAACGGAAAAGTACCGAAGAATCTTGTAATTGGTCAAAATAAATCACCTGTCAAAAGCACGTGATAAATACGTCACGAATTTACAGGAGCCACAACGTTGGCGCCTTAAGCGCCTCAGCTTGGCAACCAAAAAATTTCGCCAAAATCGCATGGTTACCACAAAACTGCCAAGTTTGGAACGCGGTGCATCTGGAATATATACGTATTGTATAAAGTTTTTGTTACTTTTTGATTAACACTTTTTGGAGCCACTGTATATTCTATTCTTATTAAGTCATAACATTTCCTAATATTTCAAATTCAGTTCCTTGTTCAACATATGTATCATAAACATTTATCTGTAGAAGAACCTTGAATACATTTCTAGACAAATGAAAGAAAAAGAAATTTTTACTGTTTTAAATTGATAAAGTTATTTTTTAGACCATTATTAATAAAAAAATTTAAATATTTTAGGATTCCTTGGGAAATTTGTCATTTTCACAGATCGATGGACCAACTCTTGAGAATTCTAGGGGTTTTAAAGTTGGCTCTGAAAATTATGGTGATGCAAAAGTTAAACACGAGGTATATGGTTGCATATGTTTTTATTAATATATTTTTAAAAGATTATATGATAGAGAAATTTATATTCTATTTGTATTTGTTTATTTATGTCATGTGTTAAATGTAATATCTTTCTCCTCCTTTTTTTTTTTTTTAAACCAAAGCTACTCATTTTTGTCTTCATACATACATGGCTATCAGGATTGATCAATTTAAATCTTGACTAAAATTAGTCATTTAAAGAAAATAATGTGATTCAAATATTTCTTTTTTCAGAAAGAATCTTTGGAAAATTCATCTTTTTATCATCCTCAGATTATTTAAAAGTATTATTTTGAATTGTTATTTTGTTTATTTTTTTTTTTAAAGTTACACCTATACGTTGACAACTATATATATATAAACTGATTAATTAATGAAAATCTACAGCACTTTTATCTTTTAAGAAGCAAATAGGTGATCATAGAAAATAATGAATCAAGCAACTATTAACCATATCCTGTTTTGAATATATATACAATGTGGACTATAGTATTCAGCCAGCTATTTGATTGAATTTCAAATGCCCTATTACTTTGAAGCTTGTCTTTTGTGACTGCTTCAAGAGAATTTGTCCAGAAATACTTGAAAAGGTGCAGAAATATTCTTTTACACTTTTACTCAAAGTTTTCAGATAGGAAATTTAAAATAATATCTATTTTCATTGAACTTCATATTACAAACTTTCTAGATATTTAAAATTGTTCTGCATATGTTTACACCTGCAGTTACCCCTAGTAATTTAAAGAGAGAGTTGTTAATTAGTCTACTGCTACATTTGACTTTCATACTAAATAGGTTTTGTAACTGATGAGGACTTATGTGTTTATAATTGTCATGTAACAGTCTAATTATAAAAAATAGATTTTCAGTATGCATGAAAATCAATCTCTAATACAGGTTTAGGATTGCTTTTTGAAAAAAAGCATGAGATTGTGTGTTATAAATTCAATTTCCTGATAAAATGTGTTTGTTGTTATTATTAAAATTTATTTTAAAAAATTGCAAGTATTCTGTAATATTGCCAATTGTTTTTCAATCATAAACTTAAAAACTATCATTACATACTAAATCATTAGCTAACCTAGTAATAATGCATCATAGATCTAAATTCTAAATTAACATTGTTCAGTTGCCTTAAAGTCACTATTATAAATTCAAAAAAAAAAATCAATAATAAAAAAAGTAATTGTAAATCTAGTTATCAATGAAATGGTAAGCTGAAATTGAAAAATAAAATTCTAGTGGGGAGCAGTCAGCCAATAAACCTTCCACAATTAATTTGTAAGTCATCCTGAATTTAAACTAGTTTGTATTTTTGGTAGTTGCATTTTCTTGGAGTATAAAGCTTTTTGAATTAATATCCAGTAAAATTGTATGCATCACCCTTTTTTTTTTCCTTTTTTGTAAAGATGGTTTTGTTGCAAGGTACTATTGATCTCTCATATGTTTTATTTCAGCACTCTTAAAGTCTCTTTAGAAAAATACTACAAATACCAAATAGAAAAATTCTTTGATAAAGATTATTGTTATAGAGAGATTCTTAAAAACTTGTAAGAATTTTAAAGTTAATGCGTTCTTGCAACAAACATTTGATATTACTCTTTATGTTTTTATAGCTATTTTCTTTGCATTTTCATATGTTCAGTATAATTAATATTAACTATATTAAAATTATTTATATAAACATTTTCTGGAAATTAATGAAAATTAAAAGTTAAAAATGTTTAGTTGTGAACTCATAATTAAAATAATTTCAATTAAAATTATTCAATTTTTTCTTTTTTCCTACAGACATATTGATACATATGGAATGTATAGAATTCAAATTTAAATCTATATATTTAAGTTGCTAAGCTGACTTTTTGGGCTGTCCATGAGAGAAAACTACTGCATCGATTTACTTCATTTTGGTTTTAAACGATAGATTGTAATCTGTAGATTTGTCAAATTTGGTTTTTGTGACCGCAATTTCTATTAATCAGCGATAATTTACAGTTAAAAAATTGATTTCTGTGCATGCTCAGTGGCATGTATAAATCTGTCTGTAGAAACTCGCTGTTTCTGCGCATACTCAGTGACATGTTTTAAATTAAACACGTTTATTCCGAGTAGTCTCTCTCTGCCTTTTTTATTTTTATGATAATTATGTTTGTGAAATATAAGATTAAACCTGATGGAAATTATTTATTTCACGCTGTTTTATTAGCGATAATTTACAACTAAAAAAAAATTGCTTTCTGCACATGCCCAGTGACATTTTTAAATCTGGCTTTAGATACTCACTAAGCACGAGGCCGCTTAAACACATTTTTTTCTGCGCATTATTATGATTTTTTACATTTGGCAATCATGTGTTGAGTATAATTTGTGTATTTGTACATTTATTTACTATCTAGCCATCATGTTTTGACGGGTATCAACTAGTTATCATTAAGTGCAATTTGTAAAGCATAGAAATATAACATTGAAGACCAGGGATTCCCATGCATCCTGTAACATCCCCTCTAAACACACACACACACACACACACACCATCCCCCTGCCTATTTTTATTATAAAAGGCCTTTTGAGACATTAAAAAAAAAAAAAAATTTCATAATTTAATTCCAGGTAAATGTTTAAAAGAAATTTGTAGTTTATGAAGAACATTAAGAAACATTCATCTCTCAGTCAAAGGTGTGTTAAAGCAAGACAAGAACAAAATCTGAAGAAAAATAATTTACCTACCATATTACAGATTTATATAATTGTTAAAAAATAGAAAAATTCATGCTTTAATCAAATTTCTTTATTCCATTGAGGAAACTACAATAGTAATGAAAAAAATGACAGCACAAATTGATGGAAAATGAACTAACAATTAGAATTTGGGAACTATGGGTAGTAAGTAACCATGATTTTCATTTACCGCCCAATGAAGGCAGTAGATTTCTAACAAACTGAGTTTGTATATTGAATGACACTTTTCCCTTTAAAAAACATAACTGCCTTACAGTTTCATACTAAATAAATACTGACAAACTTATAGTGGCGTGTATGTACCACCACTATTGTGGAGGGTAAGTCAGTCACTCAAACTCATTAACAAAACTTAACAAATTTATTGACAAAGTATTAGTATTGGCAGATTACGCTGACATACACATCTTAAATTATGGTGTGAACCTGCTTTGGTAAGATCGACTTGAAACATCACAAGAGGTCTAAAATAATTTGAAATATGTCATAAAAGAGGGAGAAACCGCCTCAGCCTCCAACGTATATACGCCATTCAAACTGACAAATGACTAAAGCAAACAAGCCGCGACTCGGTATAAACTAAAAACTTAAGAACCTCTGTCCCCCATCGGTCTGGCTGTGGCTTATAACTGCTTACGCAGCCAATCAGAGTTTGCTGATACAAAGCGATTCAATGCATAAGTTAACATGATTCATTGAATATTTAATTAGTAATTAATCTTTCTAAAATGTAAGCGGAAAATATAGACCATGAAGCACCACAAACTTTTTTAGTGAAATTCGATAAAAAGTTATTTTAATTGAACCCCTGTCCTAGATAAAATAAACAATTTCCTCCGTGATAAGTTAAGAGCCCTCGTTAAACTTTAAGAAGGGCAATAAAAATTGGTTTTTATTGCCGCTCTTAACCAATCTTGTTAACCAATTTTGAGCAGCAATTAAAATTGGTTACGAGAAGGAAATACTGTGGACAAGAATTTTTTGAAGGGGAAGAAAAAATAATGTTTGAGCACCCACATGAGTAAGCAATACTTTTGATATTCATAGCTAATATTTTCATCACTGTAAAGTAAATCTAAGTTTAGAGGTAAATATCTTGATTTTATCACTGTTAGGAATATTGTTGGATTGAGTTTCCTATTACAGTAAAATAAAAGTAAATTTGTGAGCTCTTTTAAAAGTTTTTTTTTTTTTTTTTTTTTTTTTAAATATGTTAGCTGTTCATTTATAAATATTTATCTATCCTACACACAGAGACTTATACTTTATTTATTTGAAATGAAGTCTTTGTACCATGTATGTGAAAGTTTTTATTATATAAAGGGATTTAAATGTTAAACAGTTTTTATTTTGTCTTTCTCTTCTTCACCAAAGTACTATAATGACATTTTATAGAAAAATTCTGCAATTTAAAACAAGTTCATTAAATGATATTTTGCAATGGTTTTAATTATTTTATTTAATCTTTGAAAAGTAGCAGTTACTTTTAATTGTTATTATAATAAAAATTAAAGTTTGAGAGGAAAATTGTGGAACATGGAAGTGCATTCTAATTTTAAAATATATAGTTATGTATGCTCTTTAGAAAAATAAATTTATTATTGTTATTAGAAGTTCTTACTTTTGATTTCTAAAAGTAAATATAAATTGTATGAGTTTTTTTCTGATTTTATCAGCATCATAAATGAAAATAAATGAAAATAATACATTTTAAAAAGTTTTTGGTTATGCATTTTTAATGAATTTCCTTTTGTTATTTTAGGTCCAGCATTTAACAGTAATGAGTTTAGAAATCCATGTCAACACTCGAAATGATCTAAGACCAGATCCTAAATTTGATCCTGTGACTGCCATTTTCTACTGCATTTACAATGATATTGGGATCAGTGAAGAGGAGGAAATTGTAGGAATGATTGTTGTTGATCCAGTTTCACATCATCAGTCATCTGGCCAAAATTCATCGGAGATTTTAAAGAATTATTTGCTTCTATGCCCTGGAGTTAAAAATGGATTTATTTATTGTGTTGACAATGAGATATCACTCTTTGAAAAGCTTGTTAGAGTAATTAAAGAATGGGACCCTGATATATTGATTGGTTATGAAATACAGATGTCCTCTTGGGGCTATTTAGTGGAAAGAGCTGAAATATTAAATATCAACTTAAGATTACTATTGTCAAGGCTTATTGATAAAACTGAACCAAAAATTCTACCTATTGATCATGATCCCACTGTCACTGACCAAACTGCAGATATAAGTAGATTAAACATCATTGGTAGAATTGTTTTGTGTGTGTGGCGTCTTATGAGAAAAGAAGTCACTCTGAATGTATATACATTTGAAAATGTTTACTATCATGTCCTTCATAAAAGAACTCCATTGTATGCATATCATGATCTGACCAACTGGTTCCTTGGCTCCCAAAAGGAAAAAGTTATTCGTTATTATGTTATCCGGGTTCAAGGATGCATTCACCTTTTAGAAAAGCTGGATATTATTGGCCGCACAAGTGAACTAGCTCGTCTTTTTGGAATTCAGTTTTATGAAGTTCTTAGTCGAGGATCTCAGTTTCGTGTTGAGTCTATGATGTTGCGAACTGCTGCACCAATGTCCTACATTCCTGTTTCACCTTCAGTTCGTCAAAGGTCTCATTCAAGAGCTCCTGAGTGTGTACCTTTGATTCTTGAGCCTGAATCAAGATTTTATATTGATCCTGTAGTAGTTCTGGATTTTCAGTCTCTCTATCCATCAATGATTATAGCTTATAATTACTGTTTCTCTACGTGCCTTGGTAGAGTTGAGCATTTTGGTAAAAATGTGCCTTTTGAATTTGGATGCACTTCATTAAATGTCCCTACAACATTGCTTCAGAAGCTCCAAAATGATATACATATTTCTCCAACTGGCATTGCATTTGTCAAATCTTCTGTAAGACGGGGCATTCTCCCATCCATGTTGGAAGAAATATTAAATACCAGAGTTATGGTTAAACAGTCAATGAAAAAAATTAAAGAGAAAAATGCTCTAAAAAGACTTCTTGATGCACGACAAATGGGTTTGAAACTCATTGCAAATGTTACATATGGTTACACTGGGGCTACTTTCTCTGGTAGAATGCCCAGTGTTGAGGTAGCTGACAGTATTGTTGGGAAAGCTCGAGAAACTCTAGAGAGAGCTATACATATGATTGAAAATACTTCTAAGTGGAGAGCCAAGGTAATCTATGGTGATACTGACAGTCTCTTTATATTATTGCCTGGAAGAAGTAAAAAACAAGCATTTGAAATAGGACAGGAGATAGCAGATGCTGTCACTGCAGATAATCCAAAGCCTGTCAAGTTAAAATTTGAAAAGGTATTCTGTGCATGTGTTATTAGAATTTATATACAGTAGAATCTCAATCTATCGTTTTTCAAGGGACCAATTGAACTGATCGATAAATGTGGGAACATTACAAAGCAATGTGACTGTCGGTACTGGGTTAATAAATGACACATATGGGAAAACAATGATTCAGAGAACGATCAATTGAGATTCCACTGTGTGTATATATGTATATGTATATATATATATATATTTTCTGTTATTCAAAAAACATTACTTGAGCATTTACTCTTTTAACCTGTAAGTCTTACGTAACAATGATCAAATGTTATTTTCGACTGCTTTAGGTTTATCTGCCTTGTGTCCTTCAAACCAAAAAGAGATATGTTGGATTTATGTATGAAACTATGGATCAAGAGAGCCCTGTTTTTGATGCAAAAGGTATTGAAACAGTTCGAAGAGATTCTTGTTCTGCTACAGCTAAGGTAAATATAGTTCTTCATTATTTACAAATAGTGATGCTTGAATTAAGATTAAAAATTCAATCAAATTTATTTGTGAAAATATCACCAATAATTGATATTATGCATATTACTAGGAAGAGTTTTTTTATTATGGGAGAGAAAAGATATTTTTAAAATTTGAATTGCCTGAAGCAATTTTTTATTTAAGATTATAATTCCATTAATTGATGCCTTGAGAAATAACCTATGCACAGAGCATATTGCTAAAAAATTATAGAGTAGATTTGAATTAATCATGAAGTTGAGGGGTTTTTTTGTGTGTATATAAATGAAATGATAAGTATTACTATAGTTGTAAAGGTCTAAATCAGTGTGCTCAATAATGCTTCTCTTTCTATGTTCTATCCATAGTTATAAGTACATAAATTTTAACTTTTAGTTAAAAAGAACTTACACTGAAAAACTAGGCATTGAAGGTTTCTGTCACTCCACGTTTTTCGTGAAAAAAATTAAAAATAAAAATACTAATGTCTTTAAATCTTGGGAAATTTAAGTGTGTCTGAAATCTGTAATTTGTAAATTATTAGTTTCAGTTTCATGTTTTTGTCAGTAGAATCTGAAAATCAAAATTAACAATAAGTTACTATGTTTTTCATTGCAGATTTTGGAAAAATCCTTGAAAATATTATTTAAGTCATATGATGTAGCCTTGGTTAAGAATTATGTTCAGAAACAGTTTACCAAGCTATTAAGTGGCCGTGCCAGCATTATAGATTGTATTTTTGCTAAAGAATATCGAGGAATATCTGGTTATAGGCCTGGTGCTTGTGTTCCAGCTTTGGAAATTGCCAAGTAAGCTCAAGTTTTTTTGTTTGTTTTTTCTGTCTTGCAAAATATATTTTATTTACATTTGAAGTGTACCCTTTAAGTTGTTTAGCCTTACAAATATTTTCCTCTGTTTAGTTAATTTCTACTTTTTTGAAAGAGAAATAATGTATGTATTTATTTATAAAGTCTGAAGAGTTTTTTGGTAGTAAACACAATTTTTTCATTCAAATTTTTCTGCATTCTTTGGACTTTTAGAATTTTGACTGTTGTTCACATTGTTTAAAATACTTCAATCTTGATTTATAAAATAATTCTTAAAGCATATGCAGCTATGCTCTATTAGCCTTTAGCTTACCGGGCCCATTCTTCCGATTCCCTCTTAGAATGGGAAATTTCACACCCCCTTAGTAAGAATAGTCATTAAGGGGCCGATATAAGGAAAATATATTCTTTCTTGGTATACATGCTATCCCACCCTGTAAGGAAAAGGTTAAATATCATCTGATTATTAATTAATCAAGACAATTTTAAAATGTTAACATCTTTATTCAGTCTGTGTTTTGTAAAAGTTTCTAGGGTTTTTTGATATACAAGAACAATTTACTCGTAAGTGAGTATCTTGACAATAGATATGAAGTACAGTTGTTGACTAACTGAAATTCAAATTCTTTATATCAATATATACTTTCATTATTCACAAATTTTAGGTGAAGTACATAACTTTGATTTATACAACAAAATAAAAATAATTTGCTGTGTAATAATTAACTATTAATAAAAAATATTTTTTTTAAATGTGTACAGAAGTAATATTAAATTTATTTTGTGAATATGTTAGTTAACTCCCTTCTCATTTATTTATTTTCTGCTTTCTCTGGATTCAGGGTTGTCATTAATTCTGGAAATCCTTAAAAAAGAAAATCTTGAATTTTAGTATTATTTCTATAGCACTGGAAAATTTGGAAATTTAACTATTTTTGAAAAAATTTATAACTTTTTTTTTTTTTTTGTCGCATGAGAAACTTTGTACATTTTGTAAGTAATCTTTGCATAACAAAAAAATACTTTCAGTAATCTTAATCTTAATATACAGTGGTACCTCCCTTAACGGACACTCCCGAATAGCGGACACCTCTAATTAACGGACTTTTTACGAGTCCCAGTCCTTTTATATAGGACAATCCATGCTATTCCCTCTGAATAGCAGACAGGTATTTTTGAAAAGCTTTCAATTATTTTGGCAAACATTTCAAAATTAGAAACTTTTAACGCCTCAAATGGATGGATGGAAAAATTCCGGACATGTCACAACATATTTTTTAAACAGATTTGTGGTGAAGAAAAATCTGTAAATTCAAATGAAGTTACAGATTGGATTGGAAAGCTTAAATTTTTGTGCAAAAGATATGATGACAGAGACATTTTCAATGCCGATGAGTCTGGCCTCTTTTGCTGCATCCTTCCGGACAAGACCTTATGTTTTAAGGGTGAAAAATGTAGTGGCTGAAAAATTTCAAAAGAGCAGCTCACTCTTTTGCTGCGTTGCAACATGCTGGGAGACTTCAAAACTCCAATTGTTATTGGAAAAACTAAGAAGCCTAGATGTTTCAAGAACATTTATGTGCGAAAATTTAGTGTTTCGTGGAAGTCAAATAAGAAAGCGGGGATAATCACTGAGATAATGAGCGATTGGTTGGTGGAGTTAGACAACAAAATAAAAAAACAAAAGAGAAAAATCATTCTGTTCATGGACAATGCTACAGCCACTTTCAGGGAATTATCCGCAGCTTTAAAGTGCCATACAGAAATTTGCTTCTGAGACGTGCTTTCACAGATAATCTCCTGCAAATCCAGCGAAGAGTTGGCAAAATCGGTATCTGTTTTGGATGGAATTTCCTGGACTAGCCCTTAAAAAGGTGGAACCTGGGTGAGTTCTAAAAATGTTTTAAAAAGGCGGGATTTTTGAGTACAAGCGAAGTGACAACTGACAGTACTACCGAAAAAAGCAAAAAAGAACTTGCAGATCTAATAGCCAATTTGGATTCAAATGTCAGTGTTGAAGAGGAAGTCAAGATCAATGACAATTTATCCATTGAGGAAAAAAACCTGCGTGTTTCCAATTTCATTCATCGGGCCACCACTGAAGCACTGGATCTTTCTCAGGATGATGATGAGGAACCGCCAATTGAAGACTGCAAAATCAAAGATTATTCGGAAGCACTGAAATACAGCGAACAATTCAAACAGTTATTTCTGAACAATGAAGATTCGGAGGGACTAGCAAAGCTAAATCCTATAAAGATTCATCTTGAAAAACAGGTTTGTTATGTAAAAAAGAGAAATCAAATTTTGTTAAGAGATTTTTTTTCAGCAGTAATTAAAATAATTTAGCTACTATACATTGTATTTTGGGATTATTTAATACAAGATAAAAGGATTAGCACACAATTTAGAGGTAAAGTACTAAATAGTTATTCTTTTCTTGCCTAATTAATTTTTCCTTTTTAATTAAAATTGCAGCCGTAATTTTCAATCAAATGTCAAACAGAACAGCAAAAACTTTTTTATAAAAATGTTGTCCTCCCCAATAGCGGACACCTCCTAATAACGGACAAAACTTTTGGTCCCGTGACTGTCCACTTTTCGGAGGTACCACTGTATTTTTTTCCTCTTTTAAAGAGTTTTATCATAAATCTCATTAGTTTTTTTTAATCAAAACTGAAATAATAGTCTGTAGCCAGGTTATATGCTCACCATTCATGACAGGAAAGATAATATCAGTCGCATCATTTATTCTAATACTAGGTCCTTCTCTCCTTTTTTAATAACTAGGGGCTTCGCCCCTAGGCTCGCTATGCTCGCTCCTCTGTTAGGGCTAATAGCGAGATACATAGGGGTAATTCTCGGGAAATGTAACAGCTTGCAAACATTTACTGTTGTCACCCTTATGCGAAGGGCTTTTCGTCACTGTTGAATTATTAGCTTTAAAATTCAATTAAAATCGAAATTTTAAGATAGAAACTTGAAATGAGGTTTGTATGAATAAGAAAGCTTGCAGCTCTTTCAAGAACAGCAAAACAATGTTTGAGAGTTTTAACCTTTGTTAAGCTATAGTAAATTAATTAATTAGTAATATATAAATCAATAATTAAATTAAATAATATAAAGATATGTATTATAAATATAATATAAATTTCAAACATTTCTTGAAGTCAGGTAACTTTCAAGAACAGCAAACCAATGTTTGAGAGTTTAACCTTTGTTGCCACTCTCTGCTTCTCTTTAAAGTAAAAAAAAATTCAAGAATTCAGTATAAAAATAACGCTCGTACATGAAGTATTTATTTTGATAAAGATACATTTCCCTTTTCAAAAAAAAAAAATATTAAACTGAACAAATGAACTTCTAAAATGAAAATGGCAACAAAGATCGTTTTAAATTATTTTTACATCTTTCCTCTTTTAGGGCTAATAGCACGATACATAGGGGGCAATGTAACAGCTTCCATCCATTTACTGTTGTCACCCTTATGCGAAGGGCTTTTCATCACTGTTGAATTATCAGCTTTAAAATTCAATTAAAATTTGAAATTTTAAGCTAGAGACTTGAAATGAGGTTTATATGAATAAGAAAGCTTTCAGCCTCCAGATGATGTAAATATTTTCTTTGTAAGATAAAAACTTGAGGAGCATCGATATTACATTCACATGTGGGACGATATTTCTTGAAAAACTGTGTTTCATTTTTTATGAAAATATTAGTCTATTTTAAAATATTTTTAAACAAATGAGGTCTAGTTTGAAAGAGAAATGTCTGTAGTCTTAGATTGTAAAAAGATCAAAATTCTACGATCATTTTTTGGCGAGTTATCATAATCTGAAGATGAAAAAGTCAATATTTTCCCACAAAACATAAAATAAAAAAAATATAAAGTCCGATAAAGATGAGACATGTCTTACTTTTGTCCCCGCATTTTTCTGCATCAGTTGGTATTGCTCTCGACCCCATACCCCCAGTGGTTTCGGAGGAGATAGCGTGACAAGCTTTTGACAGTAGCAGCAGGAGTTACTTTTTTTTAGAATAGAGAGATGTTACACATAGGGCTTAATGTTTAGGTTTGTGAGTCTAAGATACCCACCCCCCTCCCTTGATTATCACTTATAATTATAATACTTAAATTTTTTTGCTAAATATGTTCAGGATATCTCTACAGAGAAATTCTCTCTTAAAAATTAAAATTAAGATGTCTATTATAACTATTATTAAGTTATCTGTGAATCTTGTGAGTGACCTATTATATATATATATATAAAGGTATGTATTTTACAGTTCATCATCATCATTGCTTTTGAGTTGAATTTCTATGAAACTAGTAGATTCAGCTTTAAAAGTTAAATTATATAGTTTATAGAGAATAGCTCACTTCTACCCAGACTTGGGTGTATATAATTTGAAGTGGCACTCTAAATGAATTTGACACAAACACAGTTTATACATGAAACAATGTTTATTGAATTCGTTGCACATATAGATTTTGCTTTTACAGCAATAAGCATACGTACTACTTGTACAGAATATATATTAGCATTCAATAAAAATACACTTTGCAATACTCACAAACTAGAGAGTCAAACCAGCAGTTCTGCTACGTAAACTTTGGGCCCCCTAAGCACAAGCACCGGTTAACACCTGGAGCTGCTTACCTCATAGCTTCCCCTCGCTTATGTATCAACTTTAACAACCTTTTTTTTCTAATCAAGCTGCATGGTATTTATACTAAGCGGGTATGCCGAAATTAGCATATCTCAAGCAGCTTCTTTAATTTATTCACTCAAAAGTTCATTCTTGTGAATCGAATCTTACGTATACCTTACAAGTTGTAGGTCTAATTTAAAAGTATAAAATAAGATAAAACAGTTGTTGGGAAAAGGCTATTTTAAATTGTCATGTGTTGTGTTGTAAGAAAACATAATATCCCATGCCTTGCCGTATTCAGGTTAAAGCATTATTTCAAAAATCTGTAGATGGGAAGTATTAGTAAAAATTAGGAAAAGTTTTATTCTGTGTCAGAATCTTAGTTTTTCTAGAACTGCAGATTCAAAAAGGAATTGACAGTTTTTTTTTTTTTTTTTTTTTTTTTTTTTTTTTTTTTATGATTAAACTAAAATATTGATATTTTCACCCTTAGCAAAATTCAGAAAATTTTTGTAGTGTCACTTCTGTTTAAAAGTTTGTATATTTATGAAAGACTTTTCCATTTTAAATCATTTTAAGTATATTTATATTTTAATGTATCTATATTAAACTGCATCTATTATTGGGTAGTGTTTTTTTTTTATATATATTATAATGTTGTATGACAAGCATTATACAAAAGTAGATATAACAACAAGTTATAAGTATGAAACAGAGATGGAAATTGGACATATTAATTGTTCAATATTCCTCTTGCCTCCCAATATCAGCTACAGAGATCCCAAGCCAGCAGTGCCTTACAAGTCTGAAGGTGGGAAATGCCCATATTTTGTAGTTTATTACAAATAGTTCAAAAAGGACTCTGCAAAATTTTCAAGCAGCTCAGATGTTTTGCTAAGTGGGCATGGCCAGTTAAAGGCCAGATTATTGCCACTGAATCCTTCCTTGGAATCTGGAATGAAGGCACTATTAACAATGCATTAATTCTTGATAAAACAAGTCCTTCAAATTTTTTCTGGATAAATACCCTGATAGAATTAAATGCAATTGGCCTAAAGGAGTTCTGCATTGTATATTCTGTATTGTAATGTACAAACTGTTATTTTTTTTCTTAAATTGTGTAAATCATATTCATTAAATTTTTAAAAATTATTGCTTTTACCTTTATTTTTCATAATATATAGATTTTAAAAGTAGACTTTTTTCTCGAAAGGATTATTATGCTTCAGTTCTTAGGTTAATCTGCGTATTAAAAGAAACAGCATGAGCTGCATTATATATCTCTCATCTAGTACTTCTAATGTGCTTTGACTGAGTTATATAAAGATGAGACTCACACTACCAATAGGCTTTGTTGGGAAAATTGGAATTCTTGGAAGTGTGTGTGTGTGTTTGTGTTTGTTTGTTCATTAGTTACAGCTTTTTTTTCACTGTGGGATTTGTGAAGGGTTCTCTTGTTTCTAGTTGCTATTGATAAGCTATAAATTTGTAAAGCTTATCAATAGCAGTCTTAAAATCCTTTTTGGAGAACTGACTGATTACCTATACCTTTTTACTAGATTTCAAGTACCCCTGTTGCAGATATATCTATATATATAAAACAGTTCCGTAACTGACTCATTCTCTGACTGACGTACAACGCACAGACCAAACCGCTAGACCTAAAGGGCTGAAATTTTGCATGGGGATTCTTCTTATAGTGTAGGGGTGCACTAAGAAAGATTTTTGAAAAATTCCTCTTAGATTTTTTTAAATTAAATTTTTAAGCTGTTTTGGTAACTTTTTTAAAGTTTGCATTTAAAATATTAAATTGAGTGTTATAAAATTTATACCACAAGAAAGATCATAAAAATTCCTTTAAAATGAGATCTTTTTTTAATCTTTACCTCCATTTTCTGATTTTTGGTGAATTTTTAAAGATTAATTTATTGAATGCAGATCACATGATTTCTTTTTCTGGTACTTTAAATAAATTTATCGTCACGTGCATAACAACTAAATAGACAAAAAAAACTTTTTTTTCTTGCTAATGTGGCAGACGATTGGACATTATCCAAAAAAAATATTAAAATACAATAAAAGATATTATGTATAATTCTATACATTGATCATCGTATTTATTATATATATACATATATATATATATATAGGCATTAATTGCATACATTGACCATTGTATTTAATTTCAATGTACTCCGTAGCGAAGTGCGGGTTTTCAGCTAGTATATATATATATAAACATTGTAGTAACTAAATTCACAGACTCAAAGTTTCTTATTGAAATGTCAAATGCAGTAAGCAGGTAGTTATGTTGATTTTTGGGGTATACTTTTTTTCATCAATTTTTCAATGATTTCCTTCATCTTTAAAATTGGATTCTACTTTTAGCATAAAATTTATATATTTTTTACTTTTTCAGAAAACGTTTAGCCAAAGATCCTCGTTCTGAACCTCGTGTTGGAGAAAGAGTGCCTTATGTAGTTGTGTATGGTTTCCCAGGAGTACCAATTATACAGTTAGTTCGTGAGCCCATTGATCTTTTGAGAGATTTAAACCTTCGAATTAATTCCTCGTATTACATAACTCGTGTTATATCACCACCTTTAGAAAGAATATTCAATCTTTTAGGTGCTGATGTTAAATCATGGTAAGTTCATGCAGCTTATAATATTTTAAATTTACTTGACACTTTTTTATGAATCTAAATGTTCAATTCTGAAACTGTATTTTATATATATATATATATACAGTGGAACCTCGATATATAGAACCTCAAGGGGAACAAGAAAACTTCAAATTATCAAGGATTTTGATATACCGAGGTTCAATTTAATAATAACATAGGAGTGTTAAGCAGGTTCAAGGAGAATGGAAAAACTTCAATTATATCATGGTTCCACTGTATTTATGTGTAGATGTGTTTGATAGTCTTATAATTTTTTGGAATTCTGTAATTTTTTCATCTATCTAAAATTTTAAAAACTGAGAATTTAAACTTAGTTATTACCAGTCTCTTTAAATCTATTCAATTCCTATGGGAAAATGTGGTAATAGGTTAATAATATATTTATTATATTTGCCTGTATTTTGTTCATTGTGTTTAATGCTGCATTTGGGAAAGTTCTCATAAGTATTCAATTGTAGGATTTCAGTTCAACTCATTACATTAAAATTATATTTTGTTTCAAAATATTAAAGCTGATCTTAAAAGTTGGATTTTTTATTGTTCTTGCCAGTAGTTCATTTCCTCTTGACACATAATTAAAACAGTTTATTGAAAGGTTTGTTGTGTATTTTTATGGTTTTACATACTTACAGAATACAAAGTATTACTCATATGTTTAAAACCAAATATCCTATGCATATGCACACTGTTTATTATTCCATATTCTATCGTAAATTCAGGCAATTTTTCTTTTAATATGCTAAATTTTAAATGATCTGAACATTTTTATTTGGGTACATACAGCTTGTTACTTTCTAGCTCATTACTAATGATGAAGTGGAGAAATTCTGTGAGTAGTACAAAAATTAATCATTTTATTTCCTCAGTGGAGTCAAGAAGAGGGTAAAAGATAAGACATATCTATGCATCATTCTTTACTTTCTGTACTCTAGCTAGTGGATATGAGTGCACAGAAAGCATTGCTTACAAATGAAGCCTTCATTGCATACACACCTTACTATGGACCTACTTTCCCAACCCTATGAGGGTCATCAGATAAGTCTATGTGAAATCTGAGTGAGGGCACCAATGCACTGAAATTTTTGGTGCTCTTATATTTAGCATGCTTTAAAGCAGGGATTCCCAACCTTTTTCGTACATCAACCCCTTTTAAAAGAATGATTTTCTTCATCGACCCTATCACATTTTTCTGTATAATACGCAGCATACAACATAATTATAATATTAATAATTGCACACAAAGCACTTAAAGATAACAATTTGACTTAAGAATATAAACAAAAAATTAGAAAAAGTGGTTCATTAGGTTTATGTTTTAATATTTTTGAACATTTATTTTGTTCAAAACAGTCACTATGCCAGACATTATTGGAAAAAAATCCTTGATATGGTGAGGAAGGATAGAAGATTAAAAGTGCAGGAGATTTCTGAAGCTGTTAGCATCTCATCAGAGTGTATGCATAATATTTTACATGAATGTTTAAGTATAAAAAGGCTGTCAGCAAGGTGGGTGCCGCATTTGCTAATAATCAATCAAAAACAAGTTTGAGAGAACACTTTAAAGAGCAAAATTTTTTGCTGTTTCAAATAAATTCAGATGAATTTTTGTATCATTTCATTATAGTTAATTAAACATGGATATGTCACTACCAGCCAGAAATCAAAGAACTGTCAAAAGGTGGGTTGAAGCATGTGAACCTGGTTCAAAGACAGCAAAAGCAGTTTGATCTGTAGGAAAGGTTATGACCACTGTTTTTCAGGATGTTAATGTATAAGCTTTATTGAGTACTTGGGAAAGGACAAAACAATCACCTAAGAGTACTATGTTTAAATAGTGAAATTAAGACCAAAAAAAAAGGCTACATTTAGCAAAAAAAAAGCTCCTTTCTATCATGACAATGCTCCTTCTCATTCATCTGCAATTATGGCAGCAAAATTGAATTATGCTACAAAATAGTTCCTCATCCTTTGTATTCACCAGACTTAAACCCCCTGGACTACTACTTGTTCCCAAACATGGAAAATTTTCTTGCAGGGCAATAATTTACATCAAAATCCGAAGTGATTAGTGAAACAAATGCTTCTTATTTTGCCAAGTTGTGTCTTACTTTATGGAGGGGATAAAAATGCTTGAAAATCATTGGACCAAATGTATCAGCCTTAAGGGAGATTATGTGGAAAAATAGAAAAAAAAATTTTAAAAAGGTTTTCATTAATTTTGCACAGACTTATCAAAATGACCCTCATATATTTGTAATTCTCCAAGAAATTTATCTGGTACATTAGATTTACTAAAGTAAATACATTATTGATTTAGTTATGTTCTTTAGTTTTGATTGTCCTTTTTTAATTATATGTATTCAAAGTTTTGGAATAAGATCAAGATCTATGTATAACAAGATCTGTGTATATCAAGATCTGTGTACACTGTCACAGTTTAACCAACTGTTTTAGACTGTGACCATTGCATCAAATTTGTTAGTTTTTATCATCCTGCATTCATAGACATTTGAAAAAAAAAAACATTTAAGTTACACTGAAATAAACTTTGTGAAAAAATAGGATTACTGCTGTTTATCCCTTAAAATGCTTTTTATTTCTCTTATGGCTAAATCATAGTGTATTTTTGATAGGCTTACTTTAGAAAATTTTATGTAATCCTGCAAAATAAATTAAATGCATGTATGGGGAGGTGATTATTTGTAGAATTTGTCGCATATTATAGTTTCTAAAGGCATTTTTTTAACCTAGCCTTAGTATTTATTGAACTTCTATATCCAAGGACTAGATTGTAGAATTAATGCTGAATTTTAGAATTTTAAGATATTAAATTTTCAATTTTCACCTATGGATAACTTTTTGCAAAATTCTTGTAATTTCATATGTACATTGAATTTAATTATTGATCTACTTAGTTTTAAAATGATACTTTATCTGTGTCTTTTATTACAGGTACACAAATCTTGCCCGTACTTTTAAACCCACCTTGCCAATGGCTCGTACTACCAACCAACACAGAGGGACTCTTTCTCAATATTTCGTAACCCTAAGTTGTCCTTCATGTGAAAAACCAACTTTTACTACAGTTTGTGATGATTGTCGGGAAGATTTACAAGGAACCACTATTACTCTCAATGAAAAAATTCGCCAGTGGGAGAGAACAGTTGATCACTTAAACCAGGTATTGAAAAACTTTTATTTTTGTTATATTATACCTTTCATTTGTTAAATAATAATTAGTAGTTCTAGAAAACAACATGTTTGCAGTGTAGAAAATGCTATACATGTTTTTACATTGCATGAATTTATGATAAAAGCCTCTGGTATCTGTAAAAAAAAAATCTCATTCCCTCATATATTGTCTACAGTAGCTGCTTCATTAGTAAATGAGACAATATCACTGTTTCTAATCAGGTAGTGTCAGTAATATCTCTTTGGCTGGGAACTGGGCTAATTATTATTAAAGAATCTCTTTTTTCTTTTCCTCTAAGTTTCATCTGAAAACCTCTTGAAACAAGCATACACTAATGATCCAAGACAGGGGAGGGCAATTGTTTTGCCCCCAGGGCCACTTTGTGTAAGCTGAGATTGGGGGGGGGGGTCACACCTTTTAAAATTATTGCATATATTAGTTAACTTTGCATTCCAGAAAAGGTATAAATTGTATCATAAAAATCAATAAATATAAATTAAATTAAATACTGGCAGTTTTTCTGTCTGTCTTGGAGTTTTTGGCTGTCTTTGGCCGGATTTTTCTGGGTGTCTTGGCAGACCACAAAAAATCTGTAGCAGGCCCCATGTGGCCCGCGGGCCACTATTTGCTCACCTCTGATCCAAGACATCATATTATCTTCCCTTACATAGTAGCGTAAACCTCATCTATATGTAAACAAAACAACAATGACCTACTGATATGAACTTCATAAGGCTTGTAAAGATTTTCTATATAATCTGTACCAAGATATTTCCATTATTTTGAAAGTAGTAAATTGTGAGGTGGTGCTATCTACAGATCAAACTTCAAGCCATATTATAACTACTATAAGACAGAACACAGGTTGTTCTGTCCTACCTTCAAAGTAATATAGTTTGCAGATGTTTTATTAGAATGGTTCGGGAGAATTAGGAGATGAGGGTAATACATGTTCTGTCCCAATATACCTTGCAGATGTTTGTTTAGATTGGTTTTAGGAGAATTTGGAGCTAGGGGTAACACAACCATATTAGAACCATTCCTATTCAAGAATTCACATGTAAGTGGGCATCATCATATTGAGAGAAACAGTGGCGGCTCCAGGCCAGAGATTTGGGGGGAGGGGGCAACGTCGGCTCTTGGGGTTTTATATATATATATATATATAAAAGAAATAAACATCCTCTCATTTTAAATTTAAACTCATTTAGCATTATGTCTACTATTATATAATTTTTTTGGCTATGAAAAAAAAATATGCTAGACTTCTTTTTCTTTTTTTTTTTTTTTTTTTTTTGGGGGGGGGGGGGGGGGCAATTGCTCCTATCCCCTCCCTACCCTTCATTTTGTACATTTTAAATACCAAAGAACTTTTTAAATCTTTTGATTAGAGTTCATTTTAGGTTTTTTGTGTCAGAAATATTTATTTTAGCTTTTTTTCCTGGAACCTTCATTTCAGGATTTCACATGCAGAGAAATTTGTCAAATATAGTGTTTTTAAGGATTAAATTAAAGAATTCATTAGTCATGGAAGCTGAGCATACTTTTTGAAAAGAAGTGGTAAATCATAAAACAAACATATTCACTATGAAAACAGATTGAATAATTGTATATGAGATTAGGATTACTTATTCCTGAAAAGCTTTTTCTGTCAACGTTATGAACATAGCAGACATTTATGTAACTTTTTTTTTAATAGATATGTGGCAGCTGTACCAAATCAGGAAGTTCCATAGACTCTTGTGTCTCACTTGACTGTCCCATGTTATTTAAACTCAATGCAGCAAAAAAAGATTTATCTCAGGCACCATACTTAAGGAAGGTTTTAGCCCATGAGTTATTTTAATGTGCAATTCACTTGTTAAAGAAATATCATCCATATCTTGTACATAGGACCATTTATGTGTTCATTTTGTAAATATTGATTTCTTTGCTTGTACATAGAAGAATTATTAAAAAAAACTGTTGTAAATATTTTTAAATAAAATATCAGACCTTATTTAATCGTCATATATCTAGCAGAAGTTTATTTTTCTGAATATATTTATATGTTTATCTAAAAAAAAAACAAAATTTAGAAATGAGCTATTACAGTAATGTTTGATCTTGTTTTTAAATATATTTCTTTATGCTGATCATAGAGTTAATCAAATTTATTGTTATATATATGTTCTAGAATTTTATTTTAAGCCTATTTGTAAATGGTTTATCAGTAATTCCCATTTTATATTATTTATTCTTTTGAGCTGTATAATACTTTTAGTTTTATCATTATTTTAACTCCCAAATTATTTATTTTTTATCCATTGTAATCATTGAACTTCCTCACTTTTAACTATTTTTGTTTGGTGTTTGAAAATTTTATTTTCTACTCATATGTATTGTATGCATAAATTTTCCTTCTCATAAGAAGCATTAGGAAAGTATTTATGAGAAATTAATTAATATTATATGACTTTTTGGTGCTGTGTTTAGAGTAAAGGTTAATCTTTTAAGAAGAAAGGATTCAAAATTTGTAAATCAACATTGTAATAAACATTTCATATGTTTTGAAAAAGTATTGTTTATTTCTTGCAACAAGAAAAGTTATTATATGTGGTTCATTTTCGCTATTAAGAACTTATCATTTTGTTAAGTCACTGTTCTTGTTAAAGTTTTATTTCATATCGTAACTGTGCCAAGTCCATATGAGTATGTTTTTTCTGAAACATATTAGAAATAAGTTATTTAACAATTTACATTATTTAATTGAAGATTTCCTTAATATCAGATTGTCTTCTTAAATAGATATCTTCTATTATTTTTCAGCTATACATTTAAATAGTGTTCTATTTAGGTTTTTTGCTATTACTATCCACAGTAATGAAACACTTCTGTAATGTATCCAACTGATAAATGATTCTTAATTGATTAAACTATGTATAATTTGTAGAATATGTGTGCTACATGATTGTTATCTTTACAGAAATAAGGCTGAAATTTCCAATATGATGTGACTTGAAACTAGTTGACTTTTCTTTGTGTGCATTGTTTTTTTATCTTAATTCACAATGTCCTAAAATATTTAATTATGATTTTAACTATTATTGCTTTTAACTCTAGAAACTAGAGATGACATGATATTTAAAAATATCAATAAAAAAAATTGATGACTAAAAATACTTTTTTTAAATACCTCAAATTTTTATTGACATTTGGGAATTTGTCATTTTTAAGTATGCTGGCTCATATATTACCACTTATAGTCTTCATTTTATATTAGCAAGTACCATTCCTTATCTCTTAAAGAAACCTATTTTGAAGTCTGTTGGGAGAATATACTGGATCATATGTGTAAAATAATGGTTTTTAATAATAAATTTTATAATTCATGAATTTGTTTCATGTGCTTCAAAAACAAATGACATGGTTGTCATCATTGAAGTATTTATAACTTTTAACATTGTTCAATATCTCCAGTAATTAAAATATTTAAAAGTAAGTCACTAAATACTAAAATTTGTGATAAGTAACTGCCATTGTTCTTAAACAGATGTCACTACCAGTTAGCCTCCAAAGTATATTTTTAAGTATTGCAAATTATTTTTAAAATCTCATTGCTTGCCACACAAATAGATTTTTGTTTTAAATAGTATTGAATTGTATTGTTTTATGCTTGATTTTCCAAATGAATAAAATTATGTAAAATCTTTGGTTTTCATTGAATCTAAAGATCTACACATGATCATTTTGAAACAAAGATATGTGTTTTCTTTGTTCTGTAGTATATCTATGTATCTCTTTGTGTTAGTTTTAGCTTTTATAATTACTAAACCTCTTCAAAATTTAATTATTTGAATTGTTTCAATTTGATTGATAACATATTTGATAAGCAATGAAATAACTTATAAGAGTGCCCTAATGATAAAAAAAGTAAATCTTGTTGTACAGAGTGATATAAAATGTTTAAATTAAGGAAGAAATTTTAATATTCTAATAATATGCCAACTCCTTCTGTAAATATTAGTATCATGCTTCGCATTGTGCTACTTGTGTTTACTTATCTCTAAAACAGATAATTAATAATATGGGAATCCTTCTGCCATGCAGTGCAATAAAATGTTAAGTATAATGCTAAAAATCCTTTATTCGAGAATTATGTAAAAGTAATTTTAAATGCAGAAAAGTAATGTTAATTATGAATGACCTTATACTGATGTATGAAGTATTTGTTATTTTAACCATCACTAATGTAGAACTACTGGAAATTTCAGTTACTTGAAATTTGTATTACATATTTCAATTGCCACTAGCTAATCTTGTATTTAAATTATGTTGTTCCAAAAAATAGGTGTATATATATATTACTTTCTCTATTATATGCAAAACTAAGAGTGTTTATAAGCTGCCTAAGAGAGGGAATACATTGTATTTAGGGTATGCTATTGAATATTATATAGGCATTTATATGAAGGAAATTTTTACATATTTCATTCAAGAAAAGATACGTGCAGCAAGTTCACTAAATTATGGAAGAGTTTTAAAAGCAATGATTATAAAGTATTGACTCTCAAATTTATTAAGCATTATGCCAAAGCTTAATATATATATATATATTATCTTAATGTCGTTACGCACACGAATTTCAACAAACATTATTAGTATAGTGAGTCATGTAGTATAAATTAGGTAATTTTTTTTTAAATGTATAGGCTGTTGAATTGTGACAAATCCAAGTACTTACTGGTTTTAAAGCTGTTGCATACCAAGCAATAAATAATTATGTTTCTTAAGTTAATATTGTTAGATATTATTGAAAGGAAATAAATGTAAATTTTTATTTCAAACAATATGAATGAAATTTTCTTTTTATGCTGTGCTAAACAATTTTATTTTCAGTGAAGTAGAATACTGCATTGTACCCTGCTGTAAACTTTGTTTACAATATGTTATTTTTTTCAGTAAAAAGAATGAGGCTGTCAGGAAGATCATTGTTATGAATTTAGGTTGTAGTATAATAAAACCTTATCAGAGTTGTGTAATGTGGCAAGGGTAGCAAATTTTTTGTTATCAAAAACAAAAACAAAAAATACTGAGTATGTTTGATAATGCATCATACAGCTTAGAAAGACTCTCCTGAATGACTATTACTTAAGTAAGTTTTTTTTAACTCATTAGTAACAATGAAGAAATATAAAGGATGGTCTTGTAATCTTTGTTAAAGTCATTGTAATACTCTTGTAGAATGAACATCAACTAACTCATTAGTTGATTCTTTCAAATAATATAAATTGCTGTAAAGCTTAAATTTCTGATTGAAAAAATGATAAGAAGGGATTTCTGTTTGGATTTGACCATGTTAATATTTGGACCATGTTCTTTGGGGCATTTCATTAAATTGAAAATAATATCTGCTGGGTTTTTAAGTTAAATTGGAAATATCTTTAGCTGATTTCTTTATTAATCAAGTGAAACTTTTGAATTTCTTTACTAAAATGTGACTAGCTTCATTCTACCCTCAACATATGCAAAGAAAAATTTCTTTGGGGCATTTAAGTAATTTTTTTTTAAAAGACAGCTAAATCATATTTGTGAGGTTTTAAAAAAATTAACTAATTAAAATGATATTAAACAATCCTTTAAATGAATGGAAATAACGAGTTATTAAAAGAGCAGCAAGCCATCCAAGTTCTGTCTTGTTGGCATTACATAAGGAATTCCATATAAATGATGATTATCCTACAATCGAAGAGTAAAAACTTTCATGAGTACCTTGATTAATAGTACACAGTTTGGGCATTAGCATTCTAATACACCAAACTAAAGTCTTATGTAATTAATAGAGGAATCAGTAGTTATATAAACCAAAAAAAGATAAAATTATTTTAAAATAAAAAGTGAGCATTTTTAACATGTCTAAAACTTAACTAACCAAACTGATATGAACAAGATTAAAATTAATAATAATAATAATAATTAAGAAAATATTTGATGGAGAAAAGTTTGGAAGTAAAGTCTATCCATAGGATTTGTGTATAACCTTTGAGGTTTTGATGAAATCATCAAAATTTGTAACCACAAATAGTATAATTTAATTTACTATAATCATCTCACTGTTTATTTATTTCTGAAATATGTGAGGTGTTAAGAATTATAAAAGTATTTCTGGTTTCTATTATAATTTAATCATTTATGCTACAAATGTTGTCAATTGATATTTCCCCAAAATTTAAAGATAAGTTTTTTCTGTGCATTCTTCCTCCCCCACCCCTCTGACATATTTCTATATTTTGTTTATTAAAAGGTACATGTTATTAGTTGTCAGTTATATTATTCTTTTTATTTAAGTGAGGTATGTGTTTTTTATTCCTGTACACAAACTGCATGTAAAGTTTTGTGTATTTCATTAGTTACGATTCTGATGCTTTGAACTGCAGTTAGTTCTGTTAGTGCCTAAGTCACTGTTTAAATTAATTAGTCTGTTCAATGCTATTTTTAATTCTATTAATGAAACATCTGATCAGTACTGTGTTGAAGGCAACTGTTAATAATCAGATAAATAGGAATCCTGGAAGTTACTTGAAATGAACATTGACTATTACTTATTATTACTGTTTTAAAAAACGAAAAAACTTATAAATTTATGTCTAAAATGCCTTTTGTTTGTCTAAGCTTATATTATTGATATTTGAAACATCATGGAATTCATTTTTAAATGGTTTGAATTTCTAATTTTACTTAATTATTAAATTGTACTACGTTTTAATATTTCCTATGTGTCTGTGGCATGATTTCAACTCCTTAATACTGAAGGGAAGCATGCTAAAAGAAAAAAAAGTGTTCTCAGTAAAAGTTATCTTTTTTTCTCCAGGTATAATTATGATTTAATTTTTAATATCTCAGATAAGTATGTCTTTTGAGAGGTATTTTCCCTTTTTCTCACTCATAATTATATATATATATATATCCTATGTAAGAAGAAAAACAGAGAAGTTGAAACAGAAAACCAAAACAAGAATACCAATAATTCACAGTTTAATGATAATCTCTCTTTGTCAACAGTGTCAACATTACCATTAAAGAAAACAACCCTTCATTTAATGATAATGTTGGCTCTGTTGACAAAGAGACATTATCATTAAACTGTTATTTCCCGATATTCTTGTTTTGGTTTCCTGTTTCAACTTTATATGTATACCTTATTTTTTAACTTTCAGTACAAAAAAATACTAAAAATTGGTAAAAATCAAGTCATCGTAACTTTTGACCAGAAGAGTAAATTGCACATTTAGCTGTGCATAATATGAGGATAGTTTTTCTTGTGGCAAAAGTAGTAAGGAAAGCATATTGTTTTGAGGTTACATTTAATGCTTTATAACATTTAAAGAGAACTTGTGCATTACTGATATGAAATTAATGATAAAAAGTATTACACTTTTCAAAACATTTCATTTAATTCTCACAATGTCTTTCTAAGCTAAGAAAACAGATACTGAAGAATTATGATCAAAGTGGTCATACATATTTATAGTATAATTATGTTCAAGTTGTTATTGATCTGCTCATGGTTTATATTGAATATTTATTGTTTGTTGAACAAATTTTAATAAATACTTTGCATGTATGATCATATGTCTGAATAACCATGCATTGGTGAAGAAAAGCTCAGAGAATTTTTGTTTTGTTTTTTTTATTAGATTTTAGTTATATACTTTGTGCTTTTATTTTTGCACACGTATATTTTTAAAACTTGTGAAGATTTTAAATTTAACACATAGTTATTTATTTTAAAACTGTATTATTTTTATCTGTGTACAATGTTTAAAGTTTGCTATATTTTTTGTGCTTGTTATCGTTTAAAACTTCTGAATCACCTTGTTGGAGGTTATTCTGAAAGAAGTCTTTCCAAAACTGGGTGTGGGTACTCTGTCTTTTGTACTGCTTAATACAACTGTCTGTAGTGATTTTTATGTATCAAATGTTTTTGATAACTATTCAAATACTTTTCGTTTTCATTCTATGCAATAAGGATGGTATGAGGAATTTTAAACATCAAATTTATTAGCATCTCTGCATATGTATAAATGTATAAATTAGTTTTAAATTGAATTTAATAAACCAAGTTCTTTTAAAAATTGAGTTTTATATGTGAGAGTTCATGGAAACACTAAACTTTTTTTGTGTTATTACTTTAAACAGATGTGAGAAAATTATCATAAAATGTTTTATTATGAAACTCTTAAGACAGTGTGTAGTTGACATTGTATATTCTCATTCCCCATGTACTCTATAGGAATTAGCCCTCTCATTAAGAATAGTGAATGCATATTTTTGAAATCTGTCTTTTGCATATAAAGATAGATGTTTGGGAAAATAAAAGTTTTTAAAATTTTTAATATTTCAGTTATTGACAATTTACATTTGATTATCATAAAAAAAAAATTTAAAGAATTAACATAAAAAGATTTTGCGTGACATAAAAAGATTTTATGCGTGATATTCAAAGATCTATTTTCAAATGTAGAAAACAGACTTGAAAGAATTTGCATTTGCTAATCTGTCATTAGAAAAATACTCAGAGAAAAGCATCCCATAAGTTAATATGGGGATTGAAGATATGTTAGATCAGCTGATGAGCTACCATAAGTTATGATTTTTGTTATGAATAATGAAAACATTCAAAGTAACATCACCATGCATATTTGTCTTTTAGACAGAGCGGCAGGTCATTGTTCCTTATCTTTGTTATCAAACATGCTGCTCCATTAAATTCATCTTACAACCATTTTTGTTACACAGCATTTAAGTGAATCCCATTAAATATTTCTATAAATTTTAAAAGAGTTTAGTAATTTATCCTTTATCTACATTCTTTATCTACATTCTTTAGGATGATTACCTTTATCTTTTCAATGAAATAGGGGTCTATCCATTGATTAAAATGAATATTTCAGAATGGGTATTTAATAATAAGACCTATAATCTATTAACAAAACTATATGAAATATTTTGAAAACATAGTAAAACTTTATTTTTAAGAAACCAATAATCCAAAAGTAACAAAAACTTTATCTCACAAAAGTCATCGTACACTTGTAAAAAATCTCTACATATTAGTAAATATTCTAATTTTTTGTTAAATTAAGATTTAGTAGGATATCCTTTAGAATCCACAACAGCTTTTAAACGTCTGGGAATAGATTGCTTTAGTTCTTTTGTAATTTTTGCATCAATGTTCATCCATTCTCCCATCATAATTGTTTTTAGTTCGCTTTTCGTGTGAATGTCGTGTTTTCGTACTCGAACCACCCAGTTCTCTCCAAATATGTTCTATTGGGTTTAAATCTGGCGATTGAGGTGGTGTTTTCAAAACTCGTGGACAATTATAGAGACAGCAGATGCAAACGTTGAGATCCGTGTGCTTAGGATCGTTATCTTGATAAAAAAACAAAGTTGTTTCCAATACCCAAATTTTGAGCTGATAATTTTAAATTATCTCTTAAAATATTTATAAAAACAGCATAATTCATTATGCCATCAATAAATACCAAATTTCCTAGTCCTGATGCTGACATGCACCCCCACACAAGGATACCTCCACTGGCATGCTTAACTGTTCCTACTAAGTTCTTGGGATTAAGTTCCTCATTTTTTTCTTCTCCATACAATTATACGCCCATCAGCACCAAAAATGTTCATCGGCAAATAAGACATTATTCCAATAGGTTTGGGGCTTATTTATCATTGATAGTGCGAAGAGAAGCCTAAACTTTCTGTTTTTCTCACTCACAAAAAATTTTCTATGGGAAGAACGCCCATGTAATCCAGCTGTTCTGAGAACTCGTCAAAAAATTTCAGGTGAAATTGAAGTAGAAAATGTTTCATTGAATTCTGCAGAAACTTTTACAGCACTCAAACGTTTATTTTTCACAAATTTTCTAATTATAAATCTCTGATCACGTTTTGTTAACTTTGCCGGACGGCCTTTTCTTACCTTGTTTTCGATCCAATTTTCTTCTTTAAAGCATTTTTTCACATACTCCACAGTAGAATGGGATAAATTAAGTAATTTAACAATATTCCGAACTGATTTACCACTACTATGATGAAAAATAATCAATTTTCGAATGCTGTTTGTTGTTTCTTTACGACTACGAGCCATATTTAAATAATAAATAGAATATTACGGAGTAGGCAAGCAAAAATTAAAGCCAAACGATATTTTAAATGCCACCAGAATTCAAAAATAAAAATAAAGCACCAGATGATAATTTTAATTATGAATTTATCCGAAAATATTTCAGTGTACGATGACTTTTGTGAGATAAAGTTGTTGTTACTTTTTGATTACTGGTTTTTTAAAAATAAAGTTTTACTATGTTTTTAAAATATTTCATGTAGTTTTGTTAAGAATAGATTATAGATCTTATTATTAAATACCCATTCTGAAATATTCATTTTAATTAATGGATAGACCCCTATTTCATTGAAATTCGTAAGTGTACGAACACTTTTGGGAGCCACTGTATGTTCGGATAACGAACTAAAACGAATTCTACCGAACACCTCTGTGACAAAAGGTCGAAAAAAGTTTCTAGTAGTCCAAGATCAACCAAGGGTTGGTTCAGTGAGTTTATCTAATAATTCTAATCAAGAGGTCTACAAACGACACAATTGTAGTTATAAACATTTATTTTACATGTATGTATAACCCTTAAAGGGGTCTACAAATTGCTACTAATCTAAGAGCCATGCTTACATGACGAAGTTCCATCTAGTCGAATTCTAAAAACGGTGGGGCGCTGCTCGCTACGTCATACGTCTCGTCACAACCTCTCGTCAGAGCTCGGAGCACTCGACACAGTCGCATACTGCGTAGTTTGCGTCGAGACTTTATGAATTGTACACGTAACCTTTATGTACGCTAGTTGGTTTTTGCCCTTCTGAATTTTTGAACCCCTTATAAAACAATAAATTAAAGTAAAAATAAAAATATTAGAAAATCTGGCAATATTATGAGGCCTAAAAAAAGTGGAGTGTCAAGAACTCTGCTCACCATATAAACTAAGCAAGAGATTATAGCCAATGTAGAGAGTGGGCAGAACATATCTGATATTGCTAAGCAATATGGCTTGAACAGGTCTACAGTAGGCACAATCTTAGCTAAGAAAGATATCATCAAGAAGACTCAAGCAGCTAAAGGAGTAACGAAAATCACATCTGAGAAGCAAATAAGTGTCATCCATCAAAAAAAATGGAGAGGTTGCTTTTAGTTTGGATAAACGAAAGGGAAATGAAAAGAGATGTAACTAGTACGGCCATCATTCAAGAGAAGGCTAGAGAAATTTTTGAGAAGTTGAAGGAACAAACTCCAGGTTCGTCATCCTAGAAATTAGAATTGAAGGCTACCACTGGCTGGTTTTCAAAGTTTAAAAGGAGATCTGGCATTAAACATGTGGTAATGCTGGTGAGTCTGCTAGTGCAGATAAAGAAGAAGCTGAGAAGTTGTCTCAAATTTCAAGAATTCATTGAAAAAAAAAGGGTATTGTCCACAACAAATTTTCAATTGTGATGAAACAGGTTTGTTTTGGAAGCGCATGCCGAACCGTACCTACATCACAAAAGATGAGAAAAGTTTTCCTGGGCATAAATCCATGAAAGACCGATTGACGTTACTTTTGGGAGCTAACGCTATTGGTGATATGAAGCTTAAACCACTTCTCGTTTATTACTCTGAGAATCCTAGATCATTAAAAAAATTTCCATAATCAAGAAAAGACTGCCAGTGATGTGCAGATCAAATCAGAGTGCATGGGTCCCTCAGATTCTTTTCAAACAATGGCTGTTTGAAGTTTGTGCTCCTAGCATCGACTACCTTGACACCAATGACTTACCATTGAAAGCACTGCTGCTATTGGACAATGCACCAGGACACCTAAAGGACCTTGAAGATAATTTGCTAATAGACTTTCCCTGGCTGACAGTTCAGTTTCTACCTCCGAATACGACTTCGTTGATTCAGCAAATGGATCAGGAGGTTATTGCGGGTTTCAAGAAATTGTAGACTCGTTAGCGCGCTGTTTTGTCAGTGTTTCGAAGCATGCCAATTATCTTCAACAATAACATTAAAAACATTTTGGAAAGAAAAATTTGACATTCTTGAAGCTATCCGACTCATTCAAAAGGCGTGGTCAGAACCCACTCAACGACAGTTGATTTCTGCTTGGCGAAAACTGTGTCCATCTTGTGTTCAGAGAGACGGGGATAATGCCCCTGAAATTATGAATGAAATTGCTTAAGATCTGGAATTGGAGGTGAACGAGGATGACATTAAAGAGCTCATAATAGAACATGAAGATGAACTAACAACAGAAGAACTCCAAGAAATCTTGAATGAAGAACACCAGCGAAATGTATCTCCTTCTGAAAAAGAAGACGAAAGAGGACCAATGACGACATCTGCTATTAAAGATCTTTTATAGAAGTGGGAGGATGTCAGAGCAACGGTCTTAGAATGGCACCCAAACCAAGCCGATATCAATAGGGTTGGGGATCTCTACAGCGACAATGCTATTAATCACTTCCAGAAAATTCTGAAGAAGAGAGAAAAGCAATCGACATTGGACATGTTCTTTAACGACCCCTTAACCAAAAAAAAATGATTGATTAATGTGCAAGACTGTATTATTTTGGTAAAAAATAAACTTACTAAGAAATTATAAATATATATATATATCTTTTAATTTAATTTTTAGGGCCTCCAGGACGAATTAATCGAAGTCCCATAAAAATCTATGGTAAATCGATGACCGGTTAACGAACATTTCGGTTTACGAACATAGTCATGGAACGGATTATGTTCGTAAACCGATCACCCACTGTATTTCATCTAAAAATAGATTTGTCGCAATTTTTCATTCTTATTAAATATCTTTAGGAACTTATTTGGACTGCTTTCAAGCAGTAAAACTGTGGTATTAAGAATGACAATGAACTTGATACAATAACAAACTTTCATCTGGTATTAGTAGTTGCATTAAGGATTTTATAAAAAATTTATTGTATTTATTAAATGTTAGGGTTTTTTTCCCCGTTGTCAAAGCAAATTACAATTTAAAATAAAGTAACCAAAACATTTTATTATGTAATTGATTTCCAGGAGTAGAAATATGAACTTGTAAGAGCAAACTTTAATGGTGTATGAGTAATTACATTAAGGATTTTTAAAAAATCTATTGTAATTATTGAATGTTAACTTTTTTCTTTTTCTTTAAAAAAAAAAAAAAAAAAAAAACAAATTACAATTTAAAGTAAAGTAACTGAAAGATTTTATTATGTAATTGAAATCATACCAGAAATCATGTGCTTGAAGCAAAAAAAATTTAAACTATCAAATTTTCTCATGAAGAGATTTGTAGTTTCATGGAAATTTCTCAGCTAGTTTGAGAGAATTCTAAGACGTTTTGTACCTGACTCCTGCCTTGTACTTTTTGATCTCGATTGAAAATGGTTCTGGAAATCTAGAAGACTTTAAAAATAATTCCAACACATCAAATCCTTTCTCGAGAGATGGACACTGCATTCTCTACCTGATAAATAACCCCCAACTGTTCAAATTGAGCAACAAGTTACTGGATGCAACTAGTCTTCCTACACCACGATAGACTAAGTAGCCAATTTGTTGTTTACTACCACTGGAAATGTTTTCTGAATATTAATATTAGGTGTGATGTTACTCGTGTGATAACTATCGAGGACTCTAATAAATGCAGCTATTTTAAGTAAACAATCAAAATTTAAACTTTCAAATAAATTATTATACTGTGGCCAGAGAGCTCGAGACAATCGCACCTAATGATTTACAGCTTGATAATGAATTCGATAACTATTCACTAATTAATAATTTAGTTAATATATTAATAATGATTTTATTTTTTTTATATTTATTCCCCAATACGGCAGACTCTTATCCTGAAAACAATCGTCCGTACACTGCGATTTTTCTTATTTACATTATTATGGCAACACCCTATGGATGGACCAACATTGCTCTTTATGGGTGGATAGTACAAGAAAGTCCATGACTTGTCCGCATTCGAACTCGAATCCACGCAGTGGACGACACTAATACTACTATGTGGGGGGCTGTTGAAGTACTATACTTATTGAATCAAAACGAGATACCTGTTTTAATTTTTATCGTGGATTCTAAGAAGCTTATGGTTTTGTTTAAGGCGTAGTGTATGCTGCTCCGCATTAAGATCTTGACGACGTTTGATTATCCGTGCAGTCAACAGAAGCTGTGATTTAACACTGTAAACTGAAATGCATCGATCCCCTTAAGTCCTGTTAGTTGCCTCATCGGGGCAAGGGGGTGTCACTGGGAGGAATGGACGGGGTACGTTGGGAGATTTTCTCTTGGTAGGGTCACCCTAGGCGTGAAGGCCATTCCATTTTCCCAGCTAAGCACTATCAGGCAATTTGAGGTCTCGTCTGTCTTCTCCCTGTTCTTATGTTCCTCGGTTTGAAGCTGTACATTTTCCCTTCGCCATGGATTGTCGTGTTTTGAGCAACATACTGCATCGTCCGTCACGCAGAATAAACAGGGACGCGTTTCTTTTAACTATATTTATTAATACATATTCCATTACAGCGGACCCGCGGAAAAACAACACTCCGCGTCCGATCCCCGGTGGTTCAATTCTCTCTCCAAAAACAAAGATAGGGTTACATGAGGCATACAAAGGAGCGCTCTCTCGTGATTGAAATATGTTATACTCCCCACCTGAACTCATAAAAGTGTTCATACACATATGTTACATTTCCTATTAATTTCAAAAAACAAGGTAATATCAAAGTAAAATTATATCATAATACTTTACATAAAATTCTAATTTCAATTCATATGGAGTAACTACAGTTAACTGGGAAACAGCTCACAAATTATCAATAATAAATTATACAGTTATTAATTACAGCACAATAAAGTAAAATGTAAAGCTGTATCAAACATCTAAAATCAATATTATATTTGAGTTCACGCTGATTTAAGTCTCCAAAGGGTATAATAGTTGATCAGGTCTGTTGAAACGTCCTTCGGCAGTACGAACGATACAAGATGGCACAAGTTCATCGCGCTCGTGTACGAAGTCCCACAGTAACTTCGATTTGCTTTTTCCGTCGAAACAATACTGTCTCCCGTTTCGGAGGTCCTCTCGAGCTGCAGTAGTCGTTTTAGTTATGAGCAGTTGTCATCTGGAGTAAATGCCGCTTTTTCTCCGTCCTTTCGAAGCAATCTCCCCACCATAGGGCTCTCCTCTAGATAAACTTCCGAGTGATTCCTTCATCGTTTCCATTTGTCACTTTCTCCTTTATTCTGTCACGTAAGTGTTCCTGTATGACATTTTCATTATTATGAATCAAAAGAGTGTTATTTTTAAAATGCTTCTGTGATCTACGAAATCTCTCTGAGGCTAGTTCAAAGTTGTGTTTCAATGGATGATTAGTGTGAGGTTTCCATGGAAGCTATAAAGTATTTCTATAGTTTACGTATTGACGGTTTGAACGGATTCTATTATTTCATTATCACAAACAATATCATTTTCATTCCATTTATCAATGTCTATACCTTTTAGTTTCGAAAACAATTTTGTATCAGACATTACAAGTTCAGACGCAGCTGCATAGTTTACAAAGTCAGAAGTACCGCACCTATTAGTTACCCTTCCTTGAACCAGAAATCCAAATAAGCTATCGGTTGCGAGGAGTTTTCCCCCAAGCCTGAAAGATCTGTCGCACAAAACTTCAAACAGATAATCCGCCCCCACAAGAATATCTACGTAGTCGATTTCCCCGGTGTCAGAAAGATCAAACCCCTTATGCTTCGGTCACACACATCCCCCTGCACAGTACACGGGAAAAACGAGTGATTTATGTGCAGCGCTCTGAAAAGCCTCTCTGCAGCGATCCTGCCCTGAGTCGGTTTTCAAGCAGATGATCAAAGAGATTCGAGGGACCTTGGAGGGAGGACCGTAACTAATCGACCCCCAAATGTGTTAACAAGTGTTGGGGGACTGCGTGTCTAGATGTGTGTGACTGTAGCATTAGACATCGCAGCCTTTTTCACTCCCGACATGGGAGGGGATGTGTAATTTCGTTCACAACGAGCGCTTCCAGCGGAATTCGTAGCATCTGATTCCTTTTGTTTCGAAGTTCTAGCTGTACCAAATCACACGAGAAGGGTTTCGTATTCTCACTACCGAAACCATAGATTTGCAACCGCTCGCTTTTAATGGATTGGGGGGTTTAATTCAACACAAATATTACGTTTTACAGAGCTACAATGACTGCTTAAGTCAAATAATAACCTTACTAATTTATCCCTTTTCTTTGATTTAAAGATCGCACTACAAGCTTGAAGCAATACAAGTTCTTTTACTTTCTCCCCGTAATATGCGATGTGATAACGGACGCCATAACACTTTTAGTTTCTTGAGTCACACTCTCAGTTCTTTCTTTAGATTTATTCACTGCGACAACTTCATTGTTGCATATTAAACTATTATGTGGTTTATTACACAAATCCTTCCTAAAACAAAATTTTTACAAGTGCCCTTTTTTCAGACAACGGAAACAACGTTGTTTGTTAATGATCAAGGTTCTGTTTTCATCTGCAGTTAAAAAACAATCCGCCGATTCATGATTTTTATTACAACAAAATACACAATGTGTTTAAAACTGTAGTCAGCGCGGAAGCGCTAAAAACTCCACGGGGATTGTTTTTGTTTTGATATTCTGTCCTACATTGAAACCAAGTATCGGAATCATTAATAGAAATTTTAGAGCTATACTCGGGGAATACCTAACCTGAATACAGGCAAAACGCTAGAGCAGTATGATTCCGCCATTGCGATATAGTTCGCACTTTTTCCTATTAACAGAGTTGATAAAAGGTACATTTCAGACATAAATCATTAAAATAATGATTTAACTGATAAAGCGTATATATATTTGAGCAACAAAAATGTGGTGTTTCATGTATTTAGTAAATGATGCGCAATACAGCATGCGAGAGAGAATGTGACGTCATAGAATAATCTGACCATTCACAAGGCTTCGTTTCCTTGGCGGGAGTATCTGGCGTTCAATGTGGATGTGAATTTTTGGTAACCCCAAAGTCCGAAGAGAAAATCTCTCAGAAAGTGGCCACTCGGGGGGGGGGGGCAGTTCTTTTTTCACGAGGGGTGGAAAGGGAGGAGGAGATTGTCACCAATCATCCCCCACTTTTCGCCAAATAACGGTACTGGCATCAAGGAAGTGTCCAACAGGTATTACTTCCTGCCGATGGGTAATGGTTATACCCTAAGAAAAGGCAGTGTTTACAAGAGACAAGTGGGGAGAAATACACATCTGCAGTTAACAATTGAAAGAAAATTTTCAACACTATACCGTGATTTGCTGTACAATCTGAAATGTTTAAACGCTGATTTCTTATGTCTATTTTCCAAGTTATAAACTTGCAACTAAGCAAAAAATCTTTCACGTTTTCATTTGATTTTTAAACTGGGCAAAAATATGGCTAACAAAAACCAAGTTAAGAGAAGATATTTCACAAAGGATGAAATTAGAGTTTGACGAAATATTCCCCTAGTTAAATTGCGAAAAATGAGAAATTTTATAAAGTGTTGAAAAAATTAAATGCATGTGATTTTTCATTGGAAGAGGTTATTAGTGTAGTCATCATAACACTTTAAAGTGCAGGACCGGCTTTAAGCCGATTTGACCTGAAGACGTATAAAGGTATGCGCCTCACGAACACATAAAATAACAATTTATTGACAACTTCAACATATCCGATTATAATACGATTACAGCTAGCATGACACTGCGTTGCGTTAACGAACAAAAGCGAAGTGAATAGTAACGAATGAAATGGAAACTTCGGTCAAGGTTCATCATCTGACAGTCGACCGAGTTCATGATCAGACAGGGGGTGCCAGGCAGAGGGTCGTGAGAGTTCGGCCGCCTCAGACCTATTAGGTTTGGAAAAATTTTTTAAAATGTCTAAAAGAAAATTGCGTAAACAGATGTAAAAATTATTCAGAATAACGACTAAACGAAGTGTGTAAAACGTGCATATGTATATCTCAATATGCTGGTTGAAGAAATGGAAGCATTCTTCCATCTTAATATTTCTGAAATCCATAAAAATTCTAAAGTTCCTCGCTACGAATGATAGAGCTGCTAGCTTTCAGAAAAAACTAACAATTTCAAAAACCCAAATACCCAGAAATCTGCATCTATAATAATAAATTTTTGTATGATCCCGTATTTATAAAAGTAAACAGGACTCCAAATTTTATTGAGGATTTCTGAAACTCCCGCAATAGTAAGGGAAATAGTAAGTAGAACGATGCATGGTTAAAAGTTTCAAAATACATTGATTACATGAAAATAGAAATCAAAACATGTGATTGTTTTCTAGCTGGTGTCCGAATCGGTAGCACTATATCTTTCGGTTCATCAGTTGCCGGGTTCGATTTACACTGTGACAAATTCAATCCAATGCCCCCCCCCCCCCTCTCTCTCTCTCCTTTTCACATATTTCGGAGAGCAAAAAAAAAAATTGGCAAAGTAATTTATATGAAACCATGGTTTCTATGAGAGTCACATACTGTTTGAAATCATAAAATGAACAGGAAACAATTTTATAGGAATTAAGAAAATTCGAAGATTTCTGTTGGTGTACTTTAGAAAATTAGTTCAAATGGTGATGTGAAAACAAAACTGTCTCCCGCTTTGCTGGAAAGCAACCGATGAAAAATCAATCTTCCGTAGGCGATAAAAGGCCAAATATGGCAATCCGCATTTTATAGCGGCGGAAAGATACTTACGTTGCAGGTGTAAATTGGCCGTTGTAGCATAAATAGTAGTGTCAACTAAGCTTTGCCCCGAGTATAGCTGAGAGTATGAGAGACGTTTCTCTACATTCAACTTCCTTTCTAATAAATTCCACGAGTTCTGAAATTTCGAATTCTGAGCTTGACGTTCGCTTACGATTATAATCTAAACTTAACTCGTCGGGAAGTTTCTGTAATATAATAGGGCCGTATTTCTTTGATATAATAGAACACATTAAGTTTCCATATGAGCCTGCGGTAACATTTAGCGAATCTAAACTACGTATTTGAACCTCACAGTCATCATAAAATTTTCTCAGAGCTTTCACGTTAAAGACATTTCTCACTGGCTCGACGGCCAACAATTTTTTCCTGTGAAAACTTACGATTAATTCATTTCTCCCAAACCTTTCTTTCAACAATGCAATAGAAAAATCTTAGTTACTTTCACTTAAAGCGAAACCGGAAACAGCAGTCAATGCATATCCACCCAAATACATTTTCAGATAACTGAATTTTCGAATTTTACTCAGGCAATCATTGTTATGAATGGCGATTTCATACTGGTTCCAAAAATCTAGCTAACTGCTAGGATCTGCATAACATTTCGATATTTCTGCTATGGGTAGCTTAACAAATTGTGGTTAGAATAATGCACACTATTTCTATTAATCAAAACGTTTTGATGCTCAATCAGAACGTCATTACGCGCACTCTCTGTACATCGCCTTAAATATCTACTAATTTTTCCCTCTCCATTTTATAATCTTTTTTTGATAATCCTGACTTTGCAGAACTTCATTTTCAACATTCTCTACCCCAATCAACTATTCTGTTCTAGAATCCAAATTTTGAAGTACACCAGTTTTCTCATTTAACTGATCATAAAAATCCTGCAAATCCTCATTTTTCTGTTCTGTAGTGATATCACTTACGTCTACTAGAAAAACGTTTTCAATTTTAGTAATTAATTTAGTTGTTAGCTGCCTAATTACACCGCGCTTTTTTTTTCAAATGTTCAAATTCATTATTCAGTTCCGATTGATCATTTGTCGTCATATTTAATTTCTTTCGATACAGTTGGAACTATGACTACAAAAAAACTATCAAATACAGTTTAAATAAAATCTTAAATTGCAATTCCTAACACAAAATCATGTCACATCAACTTTATCAAAAAATCAGAAAATTAATTCAACTCAAACACTTATTACATGCAAATACTATTATAATTTCATTTCAACAAAGGAATAATAAAATCGAACTAAATAAATAACTTATAGTTTCAAAAGCAAATCATTTCATTTTAATAAAGGAATAATATAATCAAACTAAATAACTCACAGCTTCCATGGTAAACCTAATTCGAAAGTAAACCAAACTTTTATTCCTAAAAAATTTCTCAAAACCGAATTCAATTTTCGGCTTGCAAGTGCCATAACACAAAAACTATTACAAATAATACACACCCACATACACTTAAGAAAAGAAGAGTCTTAGAAATTTTCTTTAACTATATTTACCCTAGACGTCACCCTAGGCGTGAAGGCCATTCCATTCTCCCAGCTAAGCACTATCAGGCAATTAGATATCTCGTCAGTTTTCTCCCTGTTCTCAGGTTCCTCGGTCAATTTGAAGATGTACATTTTTCTCTTCGTCATGGATTGTCGTGTTTTGAGCAACACATTGCATCGTCCGTCACGCAGAATAAACATGAACGCGTTTCTTTTAACTATATTTATTTATACATGTTCCATTACAGTGGACCCGCGGAAAAACAACACTCCACGTCCGTCCCCCGGTGGTTCAGTTCTCTCTCCAAAAACAAAGATAGAGCTACATGAGGCATACAAAGGAGTACCCTCTCGTGATTGAAATATGTTACAAAGGGTTTAGGCAGAGGATCCTGTTCGATTATTGTTCTGCTTCGAACCCTCCCCATATTGTGGACTGTTTAGGTATCTGTCAACATGCTTGCAGTAGATCAGGATACTGCTGTCCAGTGTTGCCAACCTCTACGAAGCGCCTCCCCCTAGCGCTGTCTCGAAATCCCCCTGTTTCCCCCTAACACCAACTTAAGATCACCCTAGACCTTCCTAAAAGAAATTCTGGTTCCAAATAGGCATCCTGTTTGAGAGATAAATTGAAATATATAGAAAATACACACTTGCATAATGAAATGGAGGTTTATTTACATTTGACATATGTATGGAACTTATAATCTAATAAAAAAACGCGTCTCGATTGTACAAAATATTAAAAAATGTTCCCCCCACAAAATTCCCCTAAAAAAATGTGGCCCCTAAAAACATCCCTTTTCATCTAACTTACCCCCAAATTTAGTGGGAAAACCCCCAAATTGGCAACACTGCTGCTGTCTCCCTTTTGCTCACACGACAGAGCCTCATGGACCTGGTCTAGCATTTTCTAGTCCTGGGGGCTTAGCAACAACAACAACAACAAAATGAATCGATGGGATGCGTGTCACATTTCTTAGGAGAGACGTTATTCAAGCTAAAATTCTAGTGCTCAAGGACTGCTAAGATCTGCCCAAACATCTTCAGAACCATACAAATGCTTAGAGTTTTAAATGTCACTAGTTGGTACCCGTCAAAATATGACGGCTGGATAGTAAATAAAGGTATTAATACATGAATTGTACTCAACAGATTTACCAAATGTTGAAGATCATAATATTAAGAACTAGACGGGCTTCGCCCGTCTAGCCGGTCGGTTTAGGGACCCGCTCCCTTCAGCAATCATTGTCAGAGAATGGAAACACTAAAAAACAACGAATAAAGATATTTAAATTTTGTGGTACGACAATAAATAGCACTATGTATGTGTCACACTCGATAATGTTCATACTGTATCACTCTCGTGGCGCCATCTAGCGGACCTTAGCGCAAATAGAACCAAATATTGCATAAAAAATTTGAATCAAATTTTTTCTAGAATAAAATTTAAAATTCGGGCTTTGAGATGCTCATACAAATGAACGATAACATAATAAATACAACAATTTACTTTAAGAAATAACAACAAATGTGATTAATTCTTCGAACAATCAACGGTAATTCTTCGAAAAGTCTGTGATTCACGCTTTATTTACGGATATATATCGGATAGCGGTGGAGCCTTCTTTTAGAATTAAAATATCTGTAAAACTATTAAAGTAACAGAATAACTGTAAGCAGAAAAAATTATCAGTTTTAATGCTCTTTCCAAATGTGTAAGATTTATGTACTTTCATGAGAAAAAAAATACACCGATTTTCGACCAAAATGGCCGCCAAAATCGCACCATTTCAAGAGGGGTGATTTTTGGAAATGTAACAGCTTCCATTTACTGTTGTCACCCTTCAAAATTGTTGGTTTTTATTAATTAAAAATTAACGATAATAAAATTTAAAATTCGGGCTTCGAGATGCACATGTTCAGAATCTTCACTACCCGTGTGCCAAATTTAATAGTTGTAAGTTTTATAGATTCGTCTCGACGCAGCACACATATAACATGGCCACCCGGAGGTGTGACCGACAGACAGAATCCAACCTTGCTTTATTAATATAGATAGAGAAATACACTTTAAAATGTTACTATTGAATCCAATAAAAAGAAATAGGGTTACTCAAAAGGGCAAATTAATTTCCGACAGGTTTAGTTCTCCCATAGTTATCTCCCATACATAAGTTATCTCCCATAGTTATCTCCCATACATAATTGAAAATAAAAATGGCAGATAGAGAGCTAGAGAGATTCCTCGAAATAAACAAATTAACGTGTTTATGCAGCCTCGTGCTTAGTGAGTATCTAAAGTCAGATTTAAACATGTCACTGAGCATGCACAGAAAGCAATTTTTTTATTATAAATTATCGCAAATTTACGGAGATTGTGGCTGCAAAAACCAAATTTGACACATCTATAGATTAAAATCTTTTGTTTAAGACCAAAATGAAATAAATTAATGATGTAGTTTTCTCTCACGGACTGCCTAACTGCTTAGCAACTTAAATATATAGATGGCGCTAAATAGGGGTAGTTGAACTGTTTTCGTGTTGTTGAAAACTTAGACGAACATGAAACTCCTTTCAGGAGGCAGTTTTACGTAACGACAAACAAAAATTGACCGATTTTTCAATCTATTTAAATTTTTAGATCTATGTTTTAGCCACCGAAGATAAGTATGTGTAGCATCACAGTCAGCATAATCGTCACACAGCAACAATTTGACCTTTATGCCGAGAGACATTTCAATCACTAAGAATTTTTGCAGAGGAGAAAAACAAGTTATAAAGGAGAAAGAGATTAGTATGATTTTAGAGGAAGAATTACAAATGGTTAGCTCGGCAAGATTGGGGGTTAACGGGAGTAAACTTTTCCTGGACAGCGAACTTATGAAACTAGCAGTAAATTTTTAGAACACAGGGAGAATCCTTTCCCCAGGTCCGTCGTTGGCTATTAACGCATCTAGATATATATTATTAGATGATTATACTGAATGTTTTTTCTGTCATTCTGATCAGTTAGAAAAGATTTATTTATTTTAACTCACTTCATAGAATTAAACTTTGGGTTAAAACCAGAACGTACTGATTTGGCACTTAAGACGTGTTCAAAATCTGGGGCTTCCTACCAATAGTTATGTTATTTTCCTGCTAAAAAATTCTAAAAAAATTGAAGATTTGGTCTTTTTGGAACTAAATCGTATTGATCTGACTTTGGTCTCTCCATAAAGCTGAATCATATGGAGTAAGTTAAGGTAGATTGTTCTCTTCTGCTTGCAAAGTTCATCGAGGGATCTAGCCCTGAATATAATTGATTAATAATGTATTATTTGCGCCTTTTATCTGTTCCAAGATATTCCTTTAGCAATGTAATCATAACTTAAACTTTAAAATCAGCATCTTTGAACAATTAAAGTTTAGTAACTTGAGAAGTTAGACAATTAGTTGAAATTATGTTTGTATCGTAGCTTCGTGAGGAAATATACCTTTTCGCTTTTTTTTTAATCTTATGTTTTTAACATGGTGTTAAAATAAAATCAACAGTGGTTGTAATATGTTGTACTTAAATGGTACAGCTAAGGCAGGATTAAGGCATAGGCTTTTGGGGCTGCAGCTCGGAGGCCTGGACCAGGTGGGGAGGCCTTGTGAAGAGAGAAGAAAAGTCGAAAATTAATTCCAGCTAAAACATTCATCCCTGAAGGCTCCTGATATCTACATCCTTGTAGCAAACAATGAATTCATTTCTTCATCCTCATTCCGAAAAGCTTATATGGACCTTGTCTCAAACACTTCAAGGTGGGGGTCATTAGCTACAACTTCTTCATTCCCTCATGTTGAAATAGCTCTGCGGATTTACACGTGCTTGATGAGAGCTAATGCGATTGGAGAAAAGAGTTTCTCCAATTAAAGAATGTGTACAGATGGCAATGGCGCAAGAAAGACTAAACAGACTTTCTCTTAAGACAATTGAAAATGATATTCTAAGGGACTCAGTGGAGCACCCAGGATTTAATCTTGGAAGGGGCCGAGTTCAAAGGATAAAAACATTTATAATGCAATTTCTATTTCTTTGGGGGGGGGGGGGTTGCCCCCCCCTCTGGGTGCGCCATTGAAAGAAAACAAGTTGACTGTTGTTTTGCAGAATTTGTTTCCAAAAAATTACGCAAAGCAAATGATTAAATTTTAATTGTTGTTAACCTCGTAAGTTTAATTTTGTCTTTGACTTCTTATATGATTTTTGAAAATACAGAGTGATGCGAAAATTGCTTTACACTAGTAGGCATTCGTCTCTTCGGTGAGCAGAGAAGAAACGATGGGCGGAGTCAACAACTTACGATAACATCAGAAACAACAACAATAGATGACATAGTCGCATAGCACATAACTATATGTTTATAAAAATGAGAAAATAGAAAGACGTAGTGGTTATATCAGAATGAACATTTGTCAAACGACTATGCCCAGTCCGATATTACTGGGAGCCTCACAGTACCCGTACCCCAGGGGCCTACAATGTCTTGTCGCGGACCTGGGTAGAGCTGTGGAGATTTAAATTACATCGAGCCATTAAAAGTATGACGAAGAAATCTAGTAAATGAGTGTTCTATTCATAAGATTTTCGTTCATCGAGTTCTATACTATTTTTCAGACTGAAAATATCTTCAAATAAGATTGTTTAAATAAAATAATTAATCCTTTTAATTCCATACTCTCGGGATTCTGAAGAAATTGGAATGTATCATTTCGGAAATCGGAATGCATCAGATTTGTAAACGCACCATTTTTATTTATTTATTTATTTATTTATTTATTTTTTTGGGGGAGATACTTTTGAAAAACATTTCTAACTTCTTAAGAACATAATTTAACATGAACAGGCTTTCTTCTTACTCTTTATATGCTGTTAATTCTTGTACAATTGAGAAGTGATAGTATTATCATTCATTTGGTGCTCTCTGGATTAATTGACGTCTGGTGAAACGAGGACTTCATTTTTTATTAGAGGAATGAAAAATATACATCTGATGGTCTTAAAAACTACAATTTCACGAATTTATTGTGAATTTTATGCAACATTCTTTAAAACTTATTATTGGGTCAGCTCTTAAATAAGGGAAAGATTCAAAAAGAAAAAAGATATAAATTGTAATTTAAACCTGATTTTATGCTATAACTATCAGAATAGGATTCTTACTTTAACAATAATTCCTGTACAATAATTTTAATTGCTTGAATTTTTTCACATTCCTGGTTTATAGAGAAATACTTTTTAATATCAACTCTTCCCCTTTCACCTCTTTTCCGGGATCGTAACCTCGGCATCAGAGCAGAAATTTAACGGTTACCGTTCGCCTCCTCCGTAATGGTTGTGGGTCGAGTGTTCTCTTGGGTAGTGAGTGTTATTAAAATTTTCTGTTAGGATGGTTGTTAACGTGTGGCTGAGACTCTGAATATTTGACAGGTATGTGTGAGAGTATAACATTATCATTGCCGAGGACTAAATGTGAAAATGTTCGTGTTTTATTTTCCCGAATACGGCTTCTCTTCGGAGTCTCGGTGGATCCATCACCGGATGCAATTTTTCAGGATCAGGGTCCACCTGGTCAAGCAAACGTGATGACAGGAAGCAAAATAAATTCTGAATGCTCACAGTTTACTCTTTCTGTGATAGATGGTGGACATGACCAGCTGAATAAGGCGAAGGTAAGTTGAAATTATTAAAGGGAGTTTTTTTAAACCTCTTGAAAAATTAATATGAATTTTTGTTGATATTCAAAATCAGCTGTGTTGTCACAACTAATCACAATACTATTCTGACAAGTTTTGTGATATGTCTAATCATAATTTTCGAGAAATAATATGAGCTAGAATAAAGTTTACAAACAGCTGATTACAACTAAATCATTTTTAAGTCTAATGTTTACATTATGTGACTTATATTTGGATTTAGCAAAATTTTAATAAATGTGTATATTTTCTCTCTGACACAGACGAGCGTTAAAAAAGTGTTGAAAGATCATTTATAACGTACTTTTCTGTAGTTTAATTTGTAAAATCATTTTAGTTATAAAAATAGTTGCAATGAATTGGTGATTCCAAATAAGTTGTGCTTTAAATATATAAATGAGTACTGTTAGAATAGCGGTCTGAAAGGTTATGATTATGTGCAGTTTCACCCATTGTTATGTATCTGAGTATGAGTTTCCTTTCTTCCTTTTTTTTTTTTTTAAAGAACACTACTTTGACAGCTGTTATGTTAGTAATCAAATAATTCTTAGTTGTGGATAGATAATGTAGTAAGTTATTTAAGTTGTGGATATATAATGTATCAATTAAAACTATCATGCTTATTTTATTGAAATTTTTCAAATTTAAATTAGGGTGATTTTAGTGTAAGAAAATTATGGGCGTTTGAAAAGTGAGCTTTATTCTTAATGAAATAATATAAATCTCTTAAATGTATCAATATTTATGGTTTGATTAAGTTACATGAATAAAATTGTGTGTGTGCATAAAATATGTGTAGATTATAAAAAACTGTCAAAAGTTATCTGTAGATCAAATTTCTATTAATCATATCTGTATAATATTTAAGTTTTATTTTACAGTCAACGTTATGTAATTTTGTGGGCTAAATTTATGTATGTCTGTTTATTGTTTAAGTATTCATAAGGTTAAATTTGCTATATCTTTGGTACTAATTACTCTAACTTTAGAAATTACATTATTTAATGTATCGTATATAAATTTAACTTTTCAGTTTAAACTTGCTTATACATATCAGTATTACAAACTTGATGTTTGATGTCTGCTAATAATGAATGCTGTAGTTGTCTAAAAATTAAAAGTATCTATTTATAGCTGAATTCAAAAAATTTATTTTTAATATTTTATGGAATTTATCACGATAAGTTATTGTTCACACTGGATGTATGCAAATAGCTTGGGAATTCTGGAAATGAAACAAACCTAGACTATAGTGGGAGAAAGGGTAAACATAGTATTATTTTGATTTTTTAGTTTGTTTCCAGAAAATGTACAATTTGTTAGTCTTTTATAACGATCTAATATCTTTATTAGAGTTTAATATGCAGTGGCGTAGTGAGAGGGGGCAAGGGGGTCTATCATGCCCCGGAGAGGGGCGCCAAATGGTCCCCAAGACCATTGGACTATTTGGTTTCCAAGACCATGCGGGGCGCCAAAAAGGTGTCATGCCCCAGGCACCAATTATGCTCGCTACGCCACTGTTAATATGGTACGTCTATCTGACAAAAGTTAAAGATATATATGTACGATAAAGAACTATGATAAAAATTGTAGAATTTAAAAATAGTAAGGATGGTATCTAAAGATAATTGGGAAACCTGTTGCTTTAAATTGTTCTGTCATCTTATATTATTATAACAGCTGACAAAGCTATTATTTCAAATGTGTGTGGAATGAGAGATATGTTATAGTTTGAAAGCAGTTAACAGTAATATTGTTTAAAGCAAGACATCAAATATAGTAACATTTATGCCAAAGAGTAATGTAAGAATATGTATAGTTTTTGTTCATTTTTCATTTACATAATGCAGTTATACATAATACTCATGTATTTTAGTAAAATTAACTGTTAGTTTTCTGATAATGGAAATTTCTCTGGTCTGTGCTTCTTCTTTTTTTTTTTTAAAGATAATTTTTTCTATATATTATGTGATGTTAAGCATTTAAATTAGTATTAATTCATTATGTTAGTTGAGATATGAGCCATTCACAAGCCAAATCAGTTAAGTTCATGTTTTGAAATTTTAGTGTCAAAGCACTTGAGCCCTAACTTTTTACATTCATAATAAATTTCCCAAATAATAAGGATTAACACCATTAAGTGACAAAATTTTTTTTGCCCATCAAATAATAATTAACTTTTTTCAGAAGCCTATAAACTTAAGTCCATACTCTAATGTAAATCGTTGCAATAATGCAATACAAATGAAGCAAGTACTCGATAACAGTAAATCTTTTAGTGTTGTTTAATCACAAAAAATGTAAAATAAATTGGTGAATTAAAGTCTAACTGCTGCAGAGGTAAGTACTTATGAATTATTAAACAATTATTTCAATTTTTTTTTCTATAGTAAAAAAATAATTAGTCTGAATTGGATGTTATTTTTTTTCACTTGCGAAATTGATTAAGTTCCTTAGTCATGCCAAAATTTTTAATAATAATAATGATAACTTGAAGGATATTCTACCCTACAGATTTTATGTCATCTGATAAAAGCTACATCTGCAGTAATACTTTCTACAATGTTTATTTGCATTTATATTTTCAGAGGAATTCTAAAAAACATAATATATTATTTTATGACTTTTCTCCACGTTTTGTTTTATAATTCATTTGTACCTAATTGATTTGGCAAGCGAGTGACTCATATAACAGACAATTTATACTTAATAAATTATCTGCTAAATAAAAATTTTTTTAGAGGATATTTAATCATGTTATTTATGATGTATTTACATATAAAATATAACTTTATTAGTGTTCAGTGATCATCTGTGTTAAGTATTATAGTATGAGAGAGAAAGAAAGTTAAAGTTTGATGATCATTTATATTCATTAGTGAGAATTATTGAATTTGATTTATTCAAACCTCGTTAGGTTATGTTTTATATTATTAAATTGTAGGTTTTAGCAAAAGGAACACTATCATATTTTACATTGTTTTAAATACTTTATGACGAAGAATTTATACCTGACTAAAGTAGAAAAAAACTATGTAAAATTGATAAAAACTACTCTAAATAAGTTTTGAATTTTTTTGTATCATTTTACTCAGTCAGCTTTTTTATTTGACTTACAAGTGTATTTATGTTTCTGAAATGATTTAGAAATGAATTTTTTTAATTATTAAACTATTATTTCATTTATCATTTTATGAGAAAAGCAAAGGGTTTAAAAGGAATAAATGCATACACCCATTGTTTTGCATTTATTTGAGTTTGATATTTGTGATACTTAAATTTTTGTTGGATGCCAAATAGTGATACAATTGAAAAGGGGTTTTACAGTTTTCTTTGGGGCTTAAGTTATGAAAAAATCCAAAAGAGCATCTATTTTGGTGTTACACAATTGCCCTGTAATTGAAAGCAATTCATCATTAGACAGCTGATAGGGATTGCAAACTTTTATCAACCTAGATTTCAATCTAAAAGATAGTTTTAAAAAAATCTAAGAATGGAAACTTTCAAGTCATTTTGGTTTTAATGATGAATTTAAGATGAATTTTTGGAAGAGAATGTTTTCTTGCTTCTAAAATGGAAGTTTTTATAAATAACCGTACACAAGACTATATATTATTTTGAATTGTCTCAGGGGGCTTCCGCCTCTAACGTTCAACTTTGCAACGTAACCATTCAAATTAATAGGAAATTTATTTTTAATATTTTATAATGAAAATCACAAAAATCTTCAAAATTACGGTGTATGATAAAAAATAAACTGTATTCCATTAATCTGTTGTACGAAAAATTAGCTGTAATTTTTTTTTCCCGGCTGTATTTACTACGCACACAGTTTATGCCGAAGTGAGTCGGTAACAAAACGACTGAAATATATGTCGGTACTGTCAAACCCGATTATAACGAACTTCAAGGTACCAAAGGTTTTGTTCGCTATATCCGAACCGTTAAGAAAAAGACTAGAATTCACAAAATGTATAACTCATTAGTTGCAATGTGTATTCAATAATGATGTATTAATAAAAATGATAAAATCTATTTAAAATTATCATTAATGGATTAAATCGACTAAAATCGATTACATTAAACCAGTGGTTCCCAACCTGTGGTCTGCGAGAGCCTCGGGAGTGGTCCGGCATCACATATAAAAAAGTTGCCAAACAAATGGGGATTTTGAAAGCAATGTTCATTGAACTATATGGGCCGAATATATCCGATGACTATCAGGTGTTAAATTAAAATTTCTTAAAAGTTTAATATAATTATTTTATTATTAGAGTATCTTACAAAATAATTTGCATACCCCTGGAAAGTTTCCCCCCCTGAAGTCGGTGGGGACGGTGGTCCACACATGGTTAAATTTCTGGCTTAGTGGTCCGCAGACTTCTGCGGGTTAGGAACCACTGCATTAAACTGTCACAATACTAATTAAATTACGTACAATAGAAAAACGACGGGACCAAAATTTTCGTTCGTTATATTCGTGAGTTCATTATATACCAGGTTCGCTATAACGGGGTTCGACTGTATTCCATTTAATAGGTTGTTGTTTCTAATGGCCCTGGGCGCGCACTACGTAACTCTAGTCCGGTGTTCATATGACGATATGAGAGGAAATAGAGGCATATACACACTGAAGAATTTACATTTAACGGGTTATGGGGAGAGAACACAAGAAGTGTATTAACATATTTTTCGAGCAAATAATTCCCCATAGAGGACGAACAAAATTACATTGGCTTGGAAGATTATCTTTGAAGTCTATCAAACTTGCTGCTGCTTAAATAAAAAACGAACCAAACCAATCATTGCCGGAATGAAGGGGAAGGTGAATAAGGGTTCTCAAGTAAGCCTTGTTTATCCAAGCAGCATGTTTAAAAAATAAAATTTAAAAATAATTATGTACTAAAATAAAGGTAGCACATAAAGTATAAATTATTATTTCTTTTATACATGCACGCGCACAAACAGATATAAGAATATTACAAATGTATATTATTTGCTAAAAAATTTTGAAATTGTAGTTTATTGCAGTTGTCATTGTTATTAAAATGGATAAAGGTAAACCAGCGGCCGTTTTCATAACTCCAAAAAATTATGCTCCTTTCTTCACCCAAAAGTGTACGTAATTTTTTTCCTCGTTTTTGCATAATTTCATATTAACGTAGGATTACGTTTCTCAATAACGGTCCTACGGAGAGAAAAAAATTGTCCGGCGTCGCGAGTTATAATTTTGGCAGCGCGCCAAACCCGGTAGCAGTAAACACTTAAACAAAAAAGTACCAAAATGCATTTTAAAAAAAAGAAAAAAAAAGTAAGCAGCGATAAGTAATCCTACGTTAATAACCCGCGGTAATTTCGTTAGAAGAGACTACCTGAACTTTTATTTTTTATTTTCCTTTCACTCTTAAACAAAAATTCTGTGTGTGAATTGAAACTTAGAAACTGTCAAGATTTATCTAATCTTTCACAACTTAAGGTTATTTATCACGAAAAATCTCTCTTGAATTACTGAAATATACTTAGAATTTATCCGGCCAGGGGCATTATTAACAACAACGCTGAATTATAAAACCTAGTTTCCGACTCCATTTTGTTTACAAGTGTAACGGATTGTTGTTGTTGTTGTTGTTGCTGCTGCTTATTCCTCTAAGATTTAATTTTTTCGTATCAAATCCATGAGTTGCGACGCTTTCAAATTATTATAAACCGATTCATTCATTTTATGAAAATGCTATCTTAGTTTTTAAGGCAAGTGAAAATTATAATCAAAACGGGAAAATACGGAAATAAGAATAGAATACTAGAAAAAAAGTATATAAATAAAAATAAAAATTAAAAATTAAATAGCAGAAAAATTCAAGGCATTAAAATTGCGTTAAAACAATGAAAATAAAAAGAAACACTAGAACAAATTTTGTAAAAAAAAAAAAAGAAAGAAAGAAATCGCAAGATTTGAGTCACAAGAAGTTTGAATTAGCGCCTCTGAGTTTCCTACTGTTATAAAACAATTGTGTGCATAATTTCAGAATAAAGATCTTTCGTTCTGTCACAAATTTTAAATGTTTGCTTCAAGTAATTAAAAATTTTGCCCATAATACAGGTGTGCGACCGAAAAGTGACCCTGTGTTTTGTGTTGATTTGTATAGATTTTTGAGCTCTAAATTCGGGAAAAATATTTAAAGAAGTCAATCACTTCAGATTTTTTTCTAAAAATTCAATTCTTTCAAATCACTATGAGAAGGTTTTATCAATTTTTTTCGACAAAATTTAGATAATTTTCATTGAAAAATCAAAAATTGAGACGGGTGTTTGTGAAATGTAATGCATAAATAAATAATTAAATAAATAAATATAGCCCTTCGCAATCGTAAACGTTAGTTGTCTTCCTTGGAAACCATTACTATGCTTCCCTTACGTACGATTCATTCAATAGGCGACCGTTTATTGATTCTTCTAAAAGGAGCCTGGAAATGAATGCGCCTCGAATCCTGTCGAACATTCTGTTAACCTGATGGGCATTTGAAAAATTTGCTTTGGTTTTGATGCATATCGGAATGATGAGCACAAGTGGTTAATATGAGGAGATTTCAAAGTACTGACAATACTTTTAGGCTAGCAATCAGGCCACATAAAATTTCCTTGCTTCTTTTGCCTATGGAGTAGCCGTGACGGAGGATCTCATTAAAATAAAACAGACTAGACGTTTCGAGACACTGTCAAGTCTGCTTAAATGAACATTATCCAGGAAAGTTTAGTTCCTCGTAAAATATTCTTTTATCACCCCTTTATATAAAATTTGGGTTCATAAAGCAATTCGTCAACGCTCTCCCTTAAGTTGACGAATTCTTTAAATACCTGTATTCACAGTTCAAGTTTACCTGAGGCCAAACTGAAAGAAGGAATCTTCTTTCCTGACATCCAAAAGCTTTCGTTTGATAGTACATCCTTTACTTAGACCATAAACGAAACGGAAAAGAAAGTTCGGCTGTCCTATAAAGAGGCCATTGAAACATTTTTAGGCAACCTACAAGTACATAGTGAACACGTATGCTGAGAACATTCCAAACTCAAGGTTACAAAATGATCTAAAAACTACATTTCTTGCATTTGTTTGTAGACTACTTCCTTGAAAATTTCATTGGAGAACAAGAGGAATGATTCCGTCAGGATATTATAAGGCGGCCACACACATCTGCACTGCACTGCACAGTATTCAGGGGGAAAATGAGTGATTTATGGGGTGCGCTCTGCAGAGCCGCTCTGCAGCGATCCTCCCCTCAGTCGGTTTTTCACAGATCATCAAAGAGATTCGAGGGACCTTGGGGGGAGGACGTGACTAATCGTCCCACAAATGTGTCAATAGGTGTCGGGGGGCTGCGTACTATAGAATTGTCTAGATGTGTGTGACTGCAGCATTAGAGGTATAGAACGTGATACCAAAACATTGGAATGTAAATATGATAGCAGAGTACCGCGAGATGCTCATTCAGGGCACAGCGGAAACCGCCCAGAAGCGAAAATGCACTCGAAGTTTTCAAGATAAGCGATTTTATAAGGCTAATCAATGATAACTATAATAAATTTCCTTTTATTGAATTAGTTCGTATTTTTCAATTCAAATTTCATGAAATTAATACTGAGATTTACACTAAAAATTTTACTTTTTTCTCTACCGTAACCTTAATTACAATGCTATCCTTTATTTGCTTGAAATCTCTGCGTGATGGAGCAAAATGGGTAACATTTAGTGCACAAAAAAAAAAAAAAAAAAAAAAAAAAAAAAAAACGAATCACTAGAAGCATCCTGGTCAGTTTCTAAATTTTTTTTCATTTTTTTTTAGAGCAGACCTGTTATGTAATCTGTCCTAATAATCATATTTTGATATCAACTTTTTACATCATTTTTGTACCATTTTAATGTTGCGAATTAGAGACGGGTCAAATTATTATCGGGTTACTTCTTAAAGCAAAATTTGACATTGAGAATTCAGCAGTGATTTCGACATTCTTATTGAAACTGATGCAATGTACATGAAAGGAAACAGTATTTCTAATGTGCTGTAGTGGGTGTGCCAAGTTTGTTACGTATTGGTAGGTGTGTGTACTCAGAATAAGTAGTGTATTCATTAGTATTATTTATGAAAGTAACTCTGTATATTCTGTATGCTATTGGTAAATATTTTAAAAGCCACAGGGTCTCATATAATTGAAACGTCACGCTGGATCCTCAGTGGAACAGCAAAAGCTGTCAGTTAATGACAGCAAAAGGAATCTTCGTCATTTTCGTTAGTCACTGATTTAAAGAACATTTACCCATCATAGTTGTCGTTAGCTATGGATTCTTATGAGCCTTCTTGTCATAATTTGATGCTAATGCAATCGTAGCTTAAGGATAATTAAGTATTTTATCTGGTGTTTTCCTTTTTGAGACGGTATACAAAACTTCAATGGATAGTTTTCTTACTTAAAATTTGCTCTTATACCAAACATAGTGTCCACTTTGTGTTACATATTGTGTATGTGTGAGAGGCAGTGACTAATTGAAGACCTCGAATGATCCTTCATTTGCACCCCTTTTTTAATTGAAATCATTTATTTTTTTTAATAAGAAATGCGGAAATGAAAGGAATTGTCAATTTTTTTTGTTTCATTTTTTTTTTTTGGAGTAAGTTTTGCTACCAATATTGTTGTTCCATAAAATTTCAACTCTGACTGGAAAAGAAAATACCAGTGCGGCCGTTTTGCTCTTATATTGTTCACTGTCTTTGATCTGAAGTATGGAAGCCGGACGAATGTCGAACTAAGGTGCTGGCTTTGGGTACCTTGGCCTTGCGGTTGACACGAGTGTTTAATATCGTTCGGACTTGACTTTAAGGTTCTGATCTGTTTATCCATCGTGCTGTAAAAGATGGGTGTGGCACTTAAAAAATTGACGTATGAAGTTTTTTCTTTCGGTTTAGGAGGTCATTATGTCACTGTGGTGGTAAATCAAAAATATAATTATTAAATTTCTCGAAAGCAAGCCTGCACATTATATGGCCAGTGGGCCGCATGTGGCCCGTCAGCTCTCACTCTGTGGCCTGCGATTCCTTTTGTGAAAACGCATATTTTATATGTAAAAAATACGGAATATTATTTTTAGGTTTATAATATTGCGAAAGGAATACAAAAGCAATGATTATTAGCATTTATTTAATTTTTTATGTAATCAGTAATTTATTTTTTGTTCGATAAAATATTTTTCGCTTTCACTCCGATCCTATTTTCTTGCGGCCCACAACAGCTTTCCATAAAGCAATATGGCCCTCAATATATTTCGAGTGGTGTAGCCCTGCTTTAGCTTAATTCTAATGAATAGATGGGATAATCACTGACTTTCTGATTCAAAAACGCGATTTGCATTGTAACTTAAAACTTTCGCATGTATTATCATTTGCTTACCCTTTTTTAAAGTCCCATCTGATGTCTTCTTATCTTGTTCTGAATTCCATATTATCATGTTGGCGTAAAATAAGGGTTGTTAACAATAGAAATGATTAAAATCTGCCTGCATAATTTAGCCATAAAGCGTTACACCAAGACATGTTTTAATAAACAAGATTATGCCATCACAAAAAGCAAGTGTCCACTCAAAATGAGTTTCGTCCTTGTGGAATCTTTCAAATGGCAGCTTCATATTAAAAGTGTTGGGTGTAATTATCTTCCATCAGCCATCTGCGTAATAGTCCTCTGCCTTTTGTAGTCTTTGGAAACCATAAATTTCTGATGTGTTCATTGAACTCCTCAATTTAGCCGAAAACCGTAAAAGCGCAGAGCTCGATTCGAAAGAAACCTTTAAATTACGCCGTGTAGTTTTAATTTTAATGTAGAATAGCCTGAATATTAAGTTTTTAGAATTTGCGATGCCAAAGTTAATTTTTTCTCAAGAATTGTGTGCATTCTGTTAGTTTAGAATGTTTGGTTCATATACATTTTCTGTAGTTGGATTAAAAATTGCACTATAAATCGGTCATTATTGTAGTTTCCTTTGAGAATAAATATTCGGAAGATTCTCATTTGAAGGCTATTTTTTGAAATCTATGCAAAACTAAAACTTTTGTGTTTTGTCTTTTAATTTAGTGCAGTAAAAACGACGCTATATAGCTTCATATTTATCAGAATGGGTACACTCTTGAAGTAGAAATAAACAAAATAAATTGTTTCGTTACAGTTAGACGATTGGTTACCGAGTTATTGTTATTTTTAATCATATTTCAATTATAATTACGGCAAAAGTGCTGCTAACATCACTGCCTTATAGACCCACGGTAAGTAAATATTGACAATTTTCCTTTTCTGTGAAATTCGCGAAGGAATTATATTAATAGAATAAAACTGTGGCGAAACCCAACGGGGTCGCAACCCACAAGTTGAGAACCCTATTCTAAATTGAGCAACGAAGGAATTAATTCAAGTATTTTTTTAAATGGAAAATCGGTCAAAATTGCTTCTTCGTAGGCATAGTGAGAGACAGTGGGTTACGGTCTGTTTATTATAAACGCCATGCTTAGAGGAAGAGATGAAGTGAACTGGTGTACATGTATGCGAGAAACATCCTCCAGTATTCATAAAAAGTTGAGTACGGTGATGAGCTGCTATGATGAGCGAAATGGCACGGGACCTGCGTAAGTCAGGAGATTTGGTCTTGTCTTAGGATTCTGACCTATCGACTGCAGCCTTGTTAGGTAAGCTGGGCTTTCCTTGAGATGGTCCAAACCTAGAGGTCACGGTCCTCGTCATTGGGGTGGTGCCCTTTGGCGAATACAGGACACGAATTTTCCGCAGGGTGGGTTGCACAGCAACGATGAGGTTTTAACCATGTTGCTGGTTCTGCGCCCAGGGTTGCGACTGTTCCCTCTCAAAATCGACCATTCCCAATTTAGGCCAGGTCGTCTCCTATCTGGGATTTGTAACGATACCGTCTTCTCTTAACTATTCTTATTAGTCAGTGCCAGTAATTGCTTTAATCTTTATCTAGGTTTCTTGTCTTCGTGTTTTCGCTCACAGCCATTAATTATGTGCAGTCGTTTCGTCTGGGCTCTCTCTTTTGCCACCTTCTTTAACTTATATTGTCTTGAAGGTTGGTGTGTTCGAGTGTCCTCCGGCAGAGCTTTTTGTCATCCAAATTAAGTACATTTATTTTTCTGGCAAATCCATCTGTTCTGCTTGGAGCCCGACCGTGCCGCTTGTTCTGTGGAGTGGGTCCTGTGGGTTGTGTGTGGGACCTTGTCTGGGTCGTGCGCGGAGTAGTTGCCTGCTGCGGGTCTATCCGCACCATCAGGAATAACCCAGTGGGGCTTCGGCCAGGTCGGGCCTGATGTGTGCTTTTTGGGAGTACGGTGATGAGTCGCAAAATAGAATTTTCACTTTAATATTTATTTTGTCAAATTCTGCTGTTAGTTTATGTGTTGTTGATCTACTTGTTTGGTAAGAGCTTCCGATAATGGTTTTTTAATTAGGTGAAAAGAGGTACACAGGAAATCCTAGCATCGATCAAGGTGCTTGTGATTTTGAAAAAGCTTTTAGAACTTTCTTCCGATGAAACTGTAATACAGGGTGTCCGGGCTAAAAGTATCCAAAAGTTATGACTTATTTTTACGGAACTACCCATTAGCATTTAAACATTTTTATTTAAATAGAAAGAACATCTCACCAAGTTTTAATATCATTCATAGATTTCGATGTGTGCATCTTTTGGAGCACGACTAACGTCTAAGTGGTAGTCCAGTTCTCTCCAAGTGTTTCGACCAGGAGTTACTACACAAATTGCGTGGGGATTCATTAAATCCGTTGTGCATAAACAAAAAATTGAAACTGTGGATGAGTTGATGAAGAGTATCATTCAAGCAATTCGTGTAATAACTCCTGATATGCTACGAAACACTTGGAGAGAACTGGATTACCATTTAGAAATTTGTCAATGATACAAAAAGTGCACACATCGAAATCTATGATACTATGATCAAAATCTATGATTGATATTAAAACTTGGTGAGATGTTCTATTTAAATAATTTTTTCGAAATTCTAATGGGTAGTTCCGTAAAAATAAGCCATAACTTTTGAATACTTTTAGCCCGGACACCCTATATTTTGAGATCATAATCATTTATCAATAAAAATAATATACACGGTGGAAAGACATCACCCTTGTAGTATAAACTAGTTCTGGTACAGATTCTTAACGTAAATCGATTTTAAGTCTGTTTTTAATGTTTCTTTTGGTTTATTTCAACTTTTACAGTTCTCCGGAGTGACTAGTTCACCTACATTTGTAATCCGCCGTTTCCTAACATTCTAACCTTACGGAATGAATCAACATTCCCTCAGATTTTCAGTGCCTCTTTGCGTGATTTTTTAGAGGTTTTCCTTTACGCGGTAATCGATCTGGGAACCTCGCTCGGTGAGCCACTCTCTTCCCACTGAGTGAAATGACTTTACATATCGCCGTTTATAAGAGAAAGTTTAAAAGATTTCTTATCTTATCTTTGCTCCCGGAATTACTATGCTGTGTAAATTATAATGGATTTTCCCATTCCTTCGCGTTACGGGGAACTGTAAAGCAATTATCACGTGTTTTGAATGCATTTTTTTAAATGAACGTAATTTAACAAGTATAAAGGGCAACATGAAATTTATCTTGTGCAGTTTAAATGTTTTTATTAACTTTTTTCTTTATTTCGTTTTTTTAAAAAAAGATATTTGAAAACTTATGTTTCTTTAATTTAGTTTGTTTTCTTTTAATTTCCCCGTATGTGCATTTTTTATCGTCTCTATTTCTACCTTGCTGGTATTCGCGTAATTTTTTACAAATAATTTTTATATATTATTTTTAAATGAATATTTGAAAGTGAAATTCTTTATATGGCCTTTTTTTAAAAAAATTATGGGGAAAAATTAGCGTTTAAATAATTTTTTTTATAAAACAGATTTTTGTTATATTTTAATGTTTTCAGATATCGATAATAATTTGCTCAGTTTTGTAGGTTTTTAAAGTTTCGAACAGAACAAGTTTTTTCATAATTTGAAGCGCATATATTCGTTACTTTTTCATATCTTATTAATCTAAACTGGAGAAAACAATATTTCTGAAACAGTAGATTAAAAAAAAAAATTGTCTTGAGTGCGTCATTTCTCCCTGTAAATGCCTAAAGAAATTTAGAAGGCGTTTGCATTTGCCACCTTATAACTCATGAAAAAATAAATAAAATAAAATAGCAGTTAAAGTTATAACTGTGGTTATTTTAAGTAAGATTTTAACTGAGAATTTTTATTATATGGTATTTGAATTCAATATTATTGATACGAGGGTATAGTTTCGTTTAAATTTCATCGAAATTTAAAGTCATCTAAAACTGTACTGGGATTAGAATAAACTCTTGGTTGGTACCTTATAGGGAATCAACGAATTGTTGGAATCCGGCCATTTTATATAACTGATTAAAGCGTAAAGAAAAGAAAATAGCTGAAATATTTCATTGTTATGTCTTTGTTAATGTTATCCTCAATTACTTATTTTTTCTTTAAAAAAAATATTTATTGCTGCTTTCTAGGTATAGCTAATAAGTAAATATTTGAAGCTGGCCAGTTCTATATGATATTATCGCAATGTTAATAAAATAAAACTATGATGAGCTATCCTAATGTAATATATTTTCTTTTATCATTTTATTTTAGAGAAAGCTATTTTATATGTGATAATCTAATTCGTATAAAAGTGTAGAATTGTTTGGGAAAGTTATATTAGAAACTACACAAATGCTGTATAAATCAAAAATATGTAATAAAACAATAGATTGTACGAGAGGGTCCCCCCCCCCCTCCCGAATTTCGAAATGTTGCAATTACTAATCCACTACTAGTAGAAGCAGTCATAACGACCCTGCTCACCCGAAATAGGTGATTTGGGGCCGTTCTGATTAAGATTTAATCTGTTTAGTCTTCGTTTACTGAAAGAAGACTGAAGTGCTAAAAAATAAACCAGCTTTAGTCACAAGTCATGTCTTGAGCCAAAATTATTTCCGCTGTTATACCATTCATTGCTTTAAACTATTGAGTTTATGTTTGAAAATAATTTTTCTCATATTTATTTATTCGTCAGGTGTAAAAACAAGTAATTATTAGTTTCTACACCGGACTTTTAGTAAAGAAAATCTCCCATTTCATAGTTATTTAATGAATTTTATTGTAAAGACTGGAGCTGCGCAATTTTTCAGTCGACACTTTTGTTTTACTGCGAATTGTCCAAATCTTTTAGATTTTGCCGCCAGTTTTCGGTATTTCTTGGCTGGTGATTGATAGACGTTACGGTGGTGTGCATAACCACATCACATCGTCTGATGTTTTTCAACTTGGATATGCTTGGTTGACTTCTCGTTTTACTTTCAGGATAGACTAGTGTAATTTTGTGGTAATGAATATGCTTTTGTCACGTAATTTCATTTTCTTATGTTCAAGTTTGCGGATGTATTTGCTGTTATTGTATTATAAAGACAATGCTGAGTGGCGATTTCAAAACGTTTTAAGCATATGTGCGATCAGCCAAATGATAGTTCTTGAATACTGATGAGTGCAGAATGAAATCCCATCGATAATATGTAACTAATGGCAATAATTTAATAATCCTTTGCCTGCCTTTTCGTCATTATTTTGCCACTAGCACTCTTTATTATTTTGTTCTTTTTTGACTGCTGATTTGCGACAGAGAAAAACAGCTTTTTCAAATGCTGGGCTTTAGGAAAATTCTGAAAGCTGTAACATCAGAATTAATCTTGTAGAATAATTTTCTCCACCTGAACGATGTTATGCTGTACAAGTAATTAAGAAAAAGAAAGAAAATAAATTCTTCCTGTAAAGAAAGCTGGGTCTGTCAGCGTTTTTGTGCCTATTATCCGAGAGAAATTTTTTGACCAATTTCGTCCTAAATCTTATGCAAATAATATGTTATTAATATGAAATTAAATTCCTTACTCAGGAACAAAATATTGTTCTCAAATAACTGACAAGTTGATTTGGATATTATTCTAAAGTACGCATGTGGGTAAATAAAGCACCGCAAATTATTTCATTATATTAGCACAATATTATAACTATGCGTTAACCTGTAATTTAATACAGATTAAAGCTGTGAACAATAGCTTTGTATAGAGTAATCCTCTGTTTAATAATAATGGAACCCTAAAACAAGTTTTTTAAAATCGAGCAAGGGTTTACCGAATTATAGGCATACCCGTAGTTCCAGGTACTACTTGTGAGATATATTTAGGTTTATCCTAATTTTTGTTGATTTCCTATTGAAAATATGGTGTCTACTGATCAATTTCGAAGCAAAAATAAAATTAAAAATTTGTCAGATTTGGAGAAAAATCTCTGTTCAGAGCATTAAAAAATAAATAAATAAATAAATAAATAATAAACTGTTAAATGGAACTGCAACCATTTTTAAACCATATTTCGTAATGCTCAATAGGACTACGCGAATCTTTTTTCAAATTTCATTACTGCTATGTGTGGGCCGAAATAGTAATCTTTTATTCTAAGCACACACACACACACATATATATTGTAGCGTCCCCGTAGTTGAAATAAACACACGAGAAACAGAATTCTTTAAAAAACACAGCTTGTATTAAAATTCTATGTACAATATGACACTGGCAGAGAGACTATTCTCGTCTGCATCTAAGAGACATTCCCAAAAACAAAACACATTCACAAAGACTCCTTCAGTCTTTAACCGAGAGTTTTTTCACAAAACAGTCACGAAGACTCATTCAGTCTCTAACCATGAGACAAACTCGCACCGGTCAGCACCTGGGACTGTTCTGTCTCAAATCTTCCGCTGAACCCGTTGACAGAGGCTCTGGCTCACCGTCGCCGCGGCACTGCGTCTCTCCAGCTCTGTTGTCAGGTGCTCCTATATATATATCTTGGCTTTTTCGCGGTTCCCACGCTTTCGGCGACTATACACGAACGGTCAACGGACGGCCATCCTTTCAGTCCCCACGGGGGGATCGACTTCACTCGGTGGGGCAAACGCCGTCCTGTCTTGCGCTTTCTGCGGCAATCTAGGAGGCGAGCGCCTGTGACCTGCGTCTCGAAAAGACAGAGACGCACGACACGTTGTCTCCCGCCACGCTAGTTGGATTAACCAGATATATGAAACCAATTTACAGGAAGAGGAATAACAATGTTACACTTATTCCATACATGATGAAAAACTAAATTTTTGTATTCATTGCTAAAGTGATGTGACGAATCTGGTGTGGAGTAGTATAGAATTCCTGGTAACGCAAATTTCATTATTGTGGCATAGTATCTTTTACCTCGATGTCTAGGGAAAAAAAATGCAGTTTTGAAAGTATTTGTGTATACATCATGAGGCATGTTTGGAGAAGGTACTCAAGCCCAAACGCCAAATCCAATTGTGTTTCATATACAACTAACAAAATATCACTATCAATATCAAAGTTTATTCCAGTTATGTTTCATATACAACTTGTACGCATAGCTGAAATTTTATTTTATTTTTGGGGTGTTGGGGACATAAAAAAAGGTCTGCACACAACCAATCAGGCAGATAAAGTGTAAAAACCTAAGCTGTCTTTTTGCACTGTAGGGGGCTAGTTAGCACCATCATAGTGTTCTGTAAGACACTTCCCACTTCAGGCTTTTAATAATTATTTTTTCCAACGTGTTTCTGATTTTATGCGATATAGATCACTATCAGGATCATGAGGTGTGGAATTTTCGTGTCAGCTATAAAAAATGTTTAGATTTTGGGTCATTTGGGATATTGAATTTTTGGATTAGGGATATTCAACCTGTATATATGGATTTTACCGCAAACTCATTACAATATATGTCTTTAAAATTATTCACTAACTCTTTCATGTAAAGTTTATGTTGTAAAGTCTACCAATGGTTAAGTTACCTATTAGGAATACATACCTATCGCATGCCTTTGTCACCCTTGGATCTTTTTATTTGCTATTATCTATGCTAATGTTTCCTTTTGAGACTGAAGAAATCATACCCTACGATCAGGACGTTATGACAAAGCTTTACAGATAACACTGCAACAAACCTGTCGCGTGCAGGTATAAAAAGGCTGATTTGCGGCGTCCGTTTCTTATCAGTTTTCTGGAGCCGGAACTATTACATCACTGCGTTTTGTCGTTACGCTTGAATTGCTGTTTAATTTGCTTGGAGATTGGCTAAGTGTCCTGCTTGGTAACATCGATGCTTGCTTCACGCACTTCATAATTCCTTTTTATGTTGCGGATACGAATGTATTAATTCAGTTGTAAAACAGTGTTCGCTAAACATTGCTTGATAATTCTATGCTTGCTCATTGCGTAAGCTATAGAAATTTCGAAAAGTAAATCGTGCGTATCCGATAGTCACAAATGAGTGTGGGTAATATTTTAGAGACTCTCTTTTGTTTGTGAGCACTATGCCTAAATTATGTGGTGAACGTGTTTCTATAACCCGAGTATTATACGTTTATCAGACACAACAGTCTTAGGCCATCCACACACGGGTCGTCTCGTACTCGGCTCGAACTCGAAGCGATTTTTTCCACCACTCAACTTTTTACGTAATTGAATGGGACTCCAATAACGGGGCGATTGGCAATCGGCTCGAAGTCGAAGCGGTCTCGATTCGTACTCGTCTCGTTTCACTCGAACTGTTTGGAACGGGAAAAATCGAGCGTGACGCGCGGAATTTTTGATTATCAATGGAGGTGTTCTACATTAAATTTGTAGAAGAAGAGGAAAAACACCCGGAGCTTTATGACCACACGCTCCAGGAATATTCTAGAAAAGATTGTACAGAAAAAGCGTGAAATGAAGTTGCACGAGAAGTCAACTTGACAGGTAATGTGTTTAATTATAAACTTTATTAATGTTACATAGTTTAGTTAAAAAAATATTACATTATAGTATTTATTTATTAATTACAAAAACTTATTACAATCATTCATTAAAAAATCTTATTACAATTTCACGATATCTATTCTGATTAAATACATAAAAAAAATAATAATCGAATACAAAACAGAGCGAAATTCAATATATTTAATTTTTCAAATCAGTAAACATAAAAATTATATCTTTAGTTTTGATGAAAAAGTGTCAAAGCCTGGACATTGCCGTGGTGATTGCTACCCGAGTCCCACCGTCTCACCTACACAATCACAAGAGCTTAGCACAAACTTTTGTATTCTAAAAATTATATGCATTTATAACTCCGATTGAAAACGAAATTTCAAATAATTTTTTAATTAACGAAAAAAATTTGCATTTTTATAACATTAAAATATACCGAACTGAAAATTTTTTGACATTTTACAGAATGCTAAATATTTTGCATCACTTTTTTGTAATTAATGTGGCGCAACAAACAGCCGATGGTGACAATTCCGTTCCAAGTACGGATGTACTTGTACTCTCCTCCGAAACAATCTCCTTTTTATCTTACGGTACCAATATAACATAAGAATGTCCTCCTCATCAGTGGAGCTGCTCATTTTAAGCAAATAAAAACAAGAAGTTTTGTACTTTGGACGTTGAAGACACGCAACCTACTGAGAAAAATATGGATTAGTCATCCCGCTTCGAATTCGAGACGAAACCACTTCGAGTGCGATTCGACCCGTGTGCCGGTAGACTTCGCATAGTTCATTCAAGACGCACATCTCGCTTCGAGTACGAGACGACCCGTGTGCGGATGGCCTTAGTGAATTTATTTTATTCAGAATTTGTAATTTTAGTGGAGTACGGTAATTCAACCCAGAGTTTTCGAGGCCTTTAAGCCAAAATATGTAAGTCAGCGCAAATGACTAAAAATGATTTAAATCAGCGCTAACGATAAAAATTACGAAAAACATTTTACATTTTCCCAGTAAATGAAATTGTTTATTCCGCATCAGCGGCATGCTTAATCCCGTACGTTCCCGAATTGAATTGTCGCAATTTTAGTATGTTGACTTCTACGGTTCTAGGAAACCATGTATCGTGTCCGTTCCGGGACACGGCTGGTTCTTTCCTATTTGGGTTATAAAATGATTACCATCATTGAAGATACTAACACTTTATTACACATAGTGAAGTGACGAACATATACAAATTCATGACTATTTCCACATAATCTATACATTTACTGCGCACACAACACCCAGAGGTAGCGATCCGCCATTACCCCCTTCTCAGAGCGATGTCCACGCCCTTTCGTGACCTTTCACGAAGGCTTCGTCGCGGGCGGGATCTTCACACCTTCCCTCCAGTTTCCATAGATTGATCCTGTCCATCTTATGGAAACTACATTGATAAGGTAACTGTGCATGAGTTTTGTGAATATCTTAAAGTTCTAACCTTAGTCTATAAAGAGTTCAGCACTCAGTTCATGAAATGACCAGCATTAACACTGTTCAATGTTGGGTAATTAATACACAATAAACTGTTCTGCACTCTGCTGACTGTTCCAAGAGCCAATAATGTAAATAAAACAGATAATACACAGATGCATATAGAATTTTATACCTAACGTCTAAACAATGAATCATACTGATAGAAATTCCCTTAACACAAGACAGGTTCTTAACTAACAAAAACACATAATAAAACAAATGGTAGGCATAATAACAACAATACAAAATTTAAAAAAAATCTATAATACTCTAGTTTTTACTCATAAATGTGAGACAATGCGTCCGCAACAGTATTGGCACTTCCAGGTTTATGTGCGATAGGCACTTGGTAACGAGAGAGCGCCAATGACCACCTCTGTAATCTAGCATTCTTAGGGACTCCTTCCGTCAGATACTTGAGAGTATTATGGTCCGTATGTAATTTAATATGTATTCCATAAGTCCACATTTCAAATTTCCCTAACGCCCAGATAACGGCATACGCTTCTCTCTCTATTGTGCTCCACTTGGATTGTGTAGGAGTGAGCTTTTGGCTCGCAAAAGTTATGGGCTTTAGCTTGCCCTCTTCATCCCTTTGCATTAAACAGGCACCAATACCGGTCAAAGAAGCATCGGTATGAATTTCAAAAGCCTTATTCATATCAGGAGTAGACAGTGAGGTGATAGAACATAGGCTATTTTTCAGTTGATTGAATGATGCTTGGGCCTCGTCTGACCATGGAATGTCATTAGGGACCGCTTTTCTGGTCAAGTCGGTCAATGGTTTAGCCTCATTAGCATAATGGGGCGCATATTCCCTGTAATATTTGAACAGGCCCAGTAAAGATCACAAGACCTTTTTGATTTTGGGGATCTTCATACTTTGGATGGTTGATATTTTCTCGGGACCGGGACCGGGACCATGTTCGCCTGACCCAACAACGTGTCCTAAGTACTTGACTTTTGACATCGCAAAATAGCACTTCTTTAAATTCGCTCAGAAATTTAATGTTTTCAGTGTCTCAGTGGCTCTAATATACTTGAGATGGAAATTATCGTGTCCGTTCCGGGACACGGCTGGTTCTTTCCTATTTGGGTCGTAAAATGATTACCATCATTGAAGATACTAACACTTTATTACACATAGTGACGAACATATACAAATTCATGACTATTTCCACATAATCTATACATTTACTGCGCACACAACACCTAGAGGTAGCGATCCGCCGTTACCCCCTTCTCAGTGCGATGTCCACGCCCTCTCGTGACCTTTCACGAAGGTTTCGTCGCTGGCGGGATCTTCACACCATGTTTTAAAGTTAAAAAAGTAAAAAAAATTACATTTAATAAATGCTTGTCTAAATTCCACTTTTTTTTTTCATTATCAGGTGACCATAGACGGTACCTTCACTTGCGTGTGTCTTAGTAAAATTATTCATTTAAAACATCTTGTCCGTAAAAATAGAAAATATTTATTGGATAAGAGAAACAAAGAAAGCTTGTGTGTGCATGAGTGTGTGAGCACGTGCGTGTCTTTGGTGTTTTAATGTGCAAATGTGAGAAGATTTTTTATTAGTAAAAAAGTAAAATGTCCATACTCTGTAATGTAGCTTTGAAACTTTTGGAATCTACGAACTTGATTTCTGAAAGAGCTTATTAGGGGATACGGGACTTGATCCTTTGTTGCTGTCGGTCAAGTGGCATAAGCAACAACACGTACATACATATATACATACAAAAGAGGTAAGCAACGGTAAGTAATCCTACGTTAATATCCCGCGGTAGTTTCGTTAGAAGAGACTACCTGAAAAAAATTTTTGGTATTAAATTTTCTACGTCCTCAATGTTGTGATTGATTGCCTTGTGTCTTGTCTTTCTTTTTTGGCTGCAAGAGCAACTAGTGATTACCCAAAATAAAATTATTTTAATTGAAACCAAGTTGTCTGTATATTTTTTTGTTTGTTTAATTTCATGTTTTTGCGAAATAAGCGTTGTAAATTTTGTATATTGTAAAATTTAGAACATTGATGTATATACAGTGAGTCAATTTAGCATCAAGCTAACTGTGAACATAAATATTTCTTCATAACTTTTATACCCCTTTCGGAAATCATATGTTCCTGACAGCTACCAGGTCCAGCTGTTCTTTTGACATATTTGGAATTCTACCTCCAATGCTCAGTTTAAATCTTTTTTAATGCTCTTATACATGGCTTGACTTTATTTTATTCACATAGTAATGTGAAGTACATTTTGTTTTTAAAATAAGGTACTCTTTCTAAAGTAGATGTGTCGTGGTTGAGAATTTCAGGTTTATAAAACTTCAGTATTTTTTATTTTTGTTTATGAAGTAAAGATGGATAGGTGGATGAATAATTCAGTTCTCTTTTTAAATCCGATTTAATACTGGATAAAATGATGTTTAAAATGTTTTGTTTATGTTGAAATCGCGAGAGTCTGAGTAGTTTTAAATTTTGGTGCCAAATATTATTGAGTAATGGGCGGATTTAAAGATTCATTTGAAATTAACTAATCAATAAGAGAGATGGTTTACATCTGAGACTATTTTCAGTATGTATTCTGATGAGAATATCGTTAATTTATCTTTTGAATGCAACCTATTTGGTTAGATTGTTCGATTTCTTTCATCTACGTTTCTGAATAAAAATATCTTTGATCTCTGGTTGATCTTTTTATTTAAACTATTCATGAGCATATAACTCCCAATTCATGCAGAAGATACCCTTTGGAGATGATGCGAGAAGATTTAATATTCCTTTTCTTAGCTCTGTTTTAACAGCTGGAGTCGAGACCTCCTTATATAAAAAAAGGAAAATAACTAAAAAAAATATTTCTCTCTCTCTCAGTGTGTTCTTACTTACACACAAGAACATATTACAGCATACAATACATGCATTATTTTATGAAGTTATTAAGTATTAAACTACTTTTGAAGATTTAAAGGCTAAGATAGAATTGGATTTTACTGAAACAAATTCAGTCTTCCGGAATAATGAGGCAAATACTAAAATGCCCTTGCAAAAAAGTCTCACATTTTAAAGATGTCTAGTTATATTTCATGTGAAGAACTTATTTTTTATACGCTGTTGGGCCACATATTTTGAAGATGTTTCTTCCCAGCCAGGCCTATCCTCTTCTGAAGCTGAAATTGAAGGCGCCGATTAAACAGTGTTTCAAAAAGAATCATCCGATTAAAAAAAATCATAAGTATTCTTCTTTTAATCCGTTTTGATCGAATAATGTATAGTCAAAAAGAGGGAAATCTCGAGTTTCACGCAGTTGCCGACAAGTAGCAATAACGCCCTTCCTTCGCCCGCCACTTCAGTGTTTGTATAGATAACGACTGCACAACAGAATCATTTTGTGTTCTACGATTTTCGAAGTGTAAGTCCGTAACAACTGTTCAGCATGATTTTCGTCGACAAAACCCTGCTAGATTGAAGTTCCTACCTCTCAGAGCATTAGGCGATAGTATAAACAATTCCAAGACACGGGTTGTCTGTGTACACATAACAAATGTGGAAGCAATGTATTCAGACATGCTCGCAAAAGTTTGGGACGAATTTGCCTACCGTATAGACATGTCGTGCATCCAAAGGTGGGCATATTGAGCACCTTTAATTTGATTTGTAAAAAAAAATTATGATTAGCCATGTAATATAAAATTAATTTTATGTTTATGTTCAATATTTTTCATAATATACCCATTTCAAATAGGGTGATTCTTTTTGAAACACCCTGTATTTTGTTATGCTCAATATAAGAATTTATGAGGATGTAGAAAAATTAAAATAAGCTGTTAGGGGCTCGTAAAAATTTTCCTTTTTGAAAAAGATTTTCAAGCTTTTACAAATACTTGACAGCTCAAAACTGTTTTTATTTTTTAATTTGGAATGAAAATACATTTATGTGCTACAGGAAGTTTTTACTATTCTGCCACTTTCCCTTAAGTTTAAACATCAATGAATACTAATTTTGATATTAAGTATGGGGTCATGCAATGATTTTAACGACGCCTGTTGTCTAACTGACTTTAAGATGCCATAGGGTTGGGTACGGTGATCAGGGTTGCCAAATGTCCCGGATTTTAAGGGACAGTCCCTTATTTGTAAATTTTGTCCCGCGTCCCGGGAACTTTGATACGGGACGGCAGAAGTCCCGGTTTTCGCCGAAATGAGAAATTTATTGTATACGAGTTGGGCGCATAGAAGGGCCTGTTCACATCCGGATGTATTTAACACAGTAAAGTAGAATATATCATACAATTCAATTGACTCTGGGAACACGCTCATTCGAAAACTTAACTCAAAACTGACTCAAAAGTCACCCCAAAGATTTCCTGCGCACATTATATTATGTACATTGTACAATAATGAAATTACAAATTTTACATACACGTCCCAACACTTTATAAGGGCACTTACTTAATTGTAGTAAACTAATAAAATAAAAATCAGTTTTGTACTATATGACTAAACCAACTTTAAATTGTTTTTGATTTACAAATTTTCTGTGTAATTACATTATTGTTTACTTAACCTCAACTCTATGTAAGTTGCAAAACTGAACGAAAAATGCATTGAAAATGGCTATTTGAAAGGTTAAAATTTGAAAAATTTCCAGGGGAGTACCCCTGGACCCCCTTTCCCGGGGGGTATTGCATACTCCCCAGTAGTATAGTTATCAAAACCCGTCCCTTATTTTCGATGTTTTTATTCAACCTGTCCCTTATTTAGGATGTTTTTATTTGGCAAACCTGACGGTGAGTAGGATGTGAGTGGATAGTTTCCTTCCAACCCGTGATATCTAAGGGCGATTCATCTGTGGGTCCGAGGTCGGCTTTTGATTACACTAAATTCGAGCTTAGAAAGCTTTCAGACGAAGTAAATAAGCAATTGATAAAATCCTAGAAATTTGACATTTCCCCCGATTGCATTTTTGACATAAAATACCAACTACTGAGTGTACATTTTATCTATGATTATACCAAAAATTAACCTACGAAATTACAAAGAGAAGCCTGAGTGAGTTTGGTTTTAATTCATATCTAGTGAAGGCTATATTTAGCCGTAATTAGATAAAGAACATCCGCAAATGTTACAGCACGATTGTACCTGAAAAATTAACTTTGTAATTTACAATCATAAAATATTTTGCATTTCGTTAATCAAGTTGACTCTTTAAATTCAAAGTAAAAGGTGAAATTATCCTGTATAAAAAATTCTTTTATTTTATCATTCATAACGTTCAACGAAAAATAACTCTTCGTATCCAACCTGTAAAATATTTGTTTCGTTTTCATTTCTATCCACTTGAGGGCGCTGTTAGTTGTGATGAATGGTGGATTCTTATTTTCTCAATGAATGGGAAATTGATCGGCATTGACGGTGAACTTATTTCATGTACCGTGTAGTTGTGGAATGTTTCTTTGACATTTTTCGAGATAATTTTCGCATTGGAATACTGGATTTGAGAAGTGTGTCAGGCTTCTGTAATGTTTAAAAAAAAAAAAAAAATTAACAGATATTTTCATAATATATCTATGAAATATGTAAGTTAGACTATCAGTTTAAAGCGCTTATATGGAAGGTGTTAAATTTTTTTAAGAGGTTATTTTTATTGTAAAATCAAACCTAGAAACCCATTTTGAATTAAATACGTATTCATTTGTTTAAATTTTCAAACCGACCGTCTTTTTATTTTAAACTAAAGTTTCAAATGAATGAATTTTTAAAATTTTTAGAAATAAATGAATAAATAGTTCTTGAAAATTTGATAGTAATAATATTGTAAGTTATATGTTTTATAAGTCTACCTTGTAATTTATCTGATAAATTGCCTTTCTAGTTAGTTAGTATAGCTTTAACATTTATCAATTTTTTAATTTTTGAGTTCAGTGTAAGTATTAAAGCAGTTTTACTAAATCAATTATCCTTTAATGATAATTAATTTGAATGAAATTTTATTTTTCTTTACATAGTTCTTTTATATAAAATAAAATGTAGCCAACTTTAAGAACAAAAATAAATAAAGTCTTAACAAAGTTACTTTCCCCATATGTACCCCCTCCGCCCCTCCCTCCAAATAAATAAATAAAATATAATATAAAATAAAATATAATATAAAATAAAATAAAAATAAATAAAATTAAAATAAAATTATCGAAACACATGTCAATCGTATCAGTTCCTACGTACTTCATTATTCATTTTAAAAAGCCTGAAACCTTTATTTTCTATTTTCAGTCATCGCTAAAATCGTAATCCGGATATACTTTCAATGTTTAGATATGAAATATTTTTCACCGAAATTTTCATTAATATACATCAAACTTACCACACAGAGTCCCTGGGACCTAAAATCTCAGTTTTCTTATTCAGAGCTGCAGGTCTACATAAGGAAACTGGATCCATTGTGAAGGTCTAGACTCTGTTTCGTCCTAAAAAAACTAGAAACAATTTGGGATTAATTACGGAATTCGAGAATGGGAAGTTTTACCACATTTTTTCTCCCTATAGTAATTCAACATACGGGTTTAACTAAAGAAAATCTTTATTTCACATTCCAGTTTGTGAAAAAGAAAAAACGGAAACAGCTAGCATATGAAAAAAAATCTTTTTTTAACAGTGTATGACTATCTTTGGCATAAATTATAGCTTGAATTTTTCAAAAAATGGAATTATGCCCCGAATAGTGGTTTAATTAGCTCTCGTGTAACAAATGATAACCGTAGCGCTTTCAACCAACCAACCAACCAACTTACCAACCTGAATAGTAGTTCATGGGATGTTTATACATTCTTCTTATCCGGAGGTCAAGTTCTTGGTGCAGGAATAGGATATATGTTTCGTTCTAATCAAAGTCAGGTTGCGGGTTCTTGGTGCCATATATTTTGCTTTTCTGCACTCAGTTGTGTTGTCAGTGGCATGCGATGGCAATTCTGCCGCGAATAAACTGTTTTTTTTTTAAGCCTCCCCCCCCCCCCCCCCTCCTCCGACCAAACCACACACACAGAGTTTTAGTTGGTTCGCATTCAGTTCTACACACACATTCAAAATAAGCCAAAGAGGACAAAATTGCATTAAACGTACTATTGTAGTAGGGGTAGTTAATGGAAAAACTAGGTATCCTCAGTGTGCCTATCAGCCATGGAACTGATTTCGCCCGTCGATATCTGCTAGGTACATTGCTGAGTACGCTAGAGATACTTACAGAATGGCTGGATGATGTTTACGTTCATTTAATTTTCATGTCGATCGGGTTCGAATGCTGTCTAAGGCATGAACATTCCTGCCTCATAGTATTGGTTCAGCTATAATGTGCTCCCATAATAAAGTCACGCTCTGGATGGGCGAAATTTCTCAGGTGTTCGCCGCGGTAGGAAAGAAAAACACTCCATGTTTCGGGAACGCCTGGACACTTCTGACTGCATAGATCGGGCATTACCGTCCTGTAAAATGCCCTTTTCTGAAAATAATATTTGCACCTGATGGTTGCCTTATTAGACCTTATTGCTTAGCAGTCATTCAACCTTTTAAAGTGGATCTGATGCAACCTTTTAAGTGGAGGCGAGCAGATAGCCGTGATTGAACTTCAACTATACTTTACTGTTGGAAGGCAGCAGATCTGATCATAAGCTTCTTTAAATGTCCTCAACAGTAAACTTGTCATGTCATGGTTAGTAAAATGAAGGTTGATTTGTCGGACCTCACAAATGTGTTTCAAATAATCAGTATTTCAGCTTACGTATTCTTTGTGACTCAGATTGTACTCTTGTATATTCAGCTTGGTTACCAGTGGGTTGTGTGTGTGGTAACAGTTTTTCCGTAATATTTTCCTTAATTATTCTTGAATATTCTGTTTATGGAGTTAACTCCTCTTCCTTCTGGCAGTTTAAGTTAGCACGGAATAATGAAGATGCAGATTCAGCTCTGCAGTTTATTATCAGATATTTTACTTTAAAATGTGTACTCTAGCATTATTTTAGATACCGTGTATTTTTGAATTTATCGAAGTAATTGACGATTTTAGTTTCGGATGTTTCAACTAGACATACTTCGGTAATTTGCCCTCATTTGAAGTCTGTAAATTGTGATTTAAGAGGTGAATTCAGTAGACATCACGATGTCTGCTAATTATCAGCCTCCAAATAACATTTACACAGAGTACTTACAAGTTTGGGAAATAGAAACTCCTCGGTAAGAGAATTTAGTGTCTCTAATTGCAATAAATAAAATATTTCCATTATTTTATCCGGCCATAGCGCGTGAGCTGAAAGGCAGTTAAATAATATCGATTCTCATGATGATACCTAATTTAATTCCAAACTTATGAACGGCAACTTCTTATATAAGTTTAGACAAATTTACAGAATGAACAAGGATTTTAAAGATCTGAAAAGACAAAAACGATTAACTCAATAGAGGTTCGGAATTCCAAAATGCCTGTTTATGTTAGATATAACCATCGTGTATCCGTTTGGAAGACAATCTGTTTTATTCGAATGTGAAACGAAAAAATCATACAGAAATTAATAAAATGGTGGGTACTGTCTGAATTATGTAAAGAATATACTAGCGTAAATTATGTAGATCAATGTCTGCCATAAAACTTCAAATGTTCGATTTTTTTTTAAAAGAATTTTTTTTAAATTTTGTTCATTCAGTAAACTAATTTCTGCAGAAAATGCCTAATTTAAAAAAAAAATCTTTTCTTAAGTCGTAACTATGTGAGTAGTGAAATTTTTTCCTGAATAAATGTTACATTCTTTCACCACACAGTATTAAACCTATAAATTAACTAATAATTTTATTAAATGGATTGGGGTGTTCAGAGGGTAATTTACCCTAAACTGACATTGAGGTAGTCGAATCTTCTGAACTCATTAAATTCACAGCGAGATAAAAAGGTTGCTTAATTTAGAGTTTCATATATTGTTTTCAACCGTATAAATGCTATAAATCCTTGCATAGGTATCTTAAAGTAAGGGGAAAAGACGGCGGATATATTAGCTAGAATATTTAAGAGGCAGCTGTACCCAACCGCCTGATTGAAGGAACCAATTACTTTAATTCGAATATCTGGAAGCAATCTACAACTTCTGTTAAATTTAGAGCAGCTGCATTTATATATTCCAGTTAATATAACTTTTATCGAATTAAAAATAGATTGAAATGCATCTATGCTTAATTTTATTCATTTTTATTAAGTATAAAACAGTATATAAAGCACTACACTAAAAACATTCATACATTACTTGATGCTACTTCCTCCTCGTCAGTTTACAGAAATTTTCCCTCTGTTCGAGCACATAAGTGTTTGTATGTAGGTGGGGAATGGAATACATGAAATTTGGATAGGGAAACCCTAGACAAGTTGGAAATTAATAACTAAGAGATAGTTTCCAACAACCCTGTATTAAATATACGTAATGGTACCTAATTGCGCCCGTTCTTCGCGCGCACAATCTGACGCCTCTCTTTCAGTGGTCAGTTTTTGATTAATTCCCTTTCTGTGTTCAAGAGCATGAAAATGGGACGAATCGGGGGCATTGGATGAATTTTATAATAAAAATCGCCGCTTGGGATCTTGCACATCTGAGCCAGTTGCCGGGTGTCCCATTTTGGACGGACTTCGGACCAGGATGCTGGCCTGGCTCGCAGGTTACAGCCGGATCTATTTCTTCTTTTCCTCTGGGTCACGCACTCCTGTGTTTCTCTGCGCTCCATCTGGTCCTATCCCGTCTCGTTTTATTTCGGAACCTGCAACGAGAGCGATGATCGCGCTTTATCTGAACTTGGCGACCGCCGATGTGCGAGGGGCCGGGGTAAGTGCGTTTCTACCAATGTAACGGCTAATGCATATTAAGGCAGGTAGAAATAAGTTTCTTCTGTTTATTTTTTATAATTGTTAACATCAGGTTATTGTGAGGCTTTTACCCATGGTGGAGTTTGGGGCTTTACTTCTAGTTTCTTGCTATTAGACATATCTATTAAATCATTTTAACCTTTATTAGTCATTTAATTTTTTTTCGTTCTTCCAAATTCTTACTTTAACTATACTTTTTAAGTTTCAGTATATTTAAAAAAATTTGAACTCGGCCTTATGATAGAATTTTTACATTTTTAGGGCCGTAAGAAAGGGGAAGACGGATTACTCTTTTATAGACATACAATATCAAAAGCTGTATTTTATCTTGATACGAATCCTCCTGCATGTTATGATTAATACCTACCTGTCTACACTAGAGCACTATACGGCTGAATAAATTTTCTCGAGGATGGGCTATCTGAAAGGAAATGCATGATATTTTCACATGTTACGGGGGTCTTTTGAAGGGCATAATTAATTCCCTTCTGAAAATCATGACAAAATTAAATTTAAAAAAATACTATTATAACTTAAACTATAGAATTTGACTTAGTTCATCAGGGAACATCTAATAGTAGCAGCCTATTATTTTCGACTTTTTAGACTTGTGATGTTATTATACAAGTCAATTTTATTAGCGAAGATTTGCCTTTTAGTGATTAAATTTGATCTTAGGAAATAGCCGTAAATCTACGTTAAATATCTTATTCTGCTATAGAGGTGACATAATTATTAGACTCAGAATTATAAAACTAGCAGTCATAATGTCAGCCTCTGCCGTAATAACCTCGTGAATATACTCATGTATACAGTTTTGCTGTTCACTTTCATTTTCTAATGCAAACTTTTCTACAATTTCAGAGTCATTTATTCATTCTGAGCATTCGCGGTTTACGAACAGTTATTTAAGAGGAATTTTATGATTAGGTTAGAACTTTTGGTTCGAATATATTAAACAAGAAATTTTTCAATATTCGTATTCATCTGTGAGATAAATACGCCAAACGTCTCACCAAACGTTTTGCAACTATCCGATTCTCTGGCATCTCACATATTATGCTCGACTTGTCTTTGATTTTAATACGTTGCTCCACCTCGTATTGTCTTAATGCGTGGGGTTTGGCATTCGAATTATAGATAAAAGAAAAGAACTTTTATGTGATGTCTCTTTAAAATCACAGGCACACATTGGACATACAGTTGATGTCCAATTCATTTGTGGAAATAATATACAGTTGTCTCCGCCATCCTTTGTTTCATAAATCGTGGAGACGGTCCCCCCCCCCCCTCCCTCCCTAGTTTAAAACTGGGATGCTATCAAAATTATACTGTTTTAATCAGTGGAATTTTTTTGGAGAGAACTTTGTGAAAAGTCCAGATAACAAACGGAGTTAACACCCTAAACCAGTGATACGATGGCTAAATATCGATATATCAGGGTCTTCAAATTCAGGATACGTCAGATTCAATTATGTAGCCGGATCTCAATGTCTTTCCCTGTGGGTCATGTTTTGTTTTCGTAGTCGACCAGTCAACCACGTTTGCTAGTTACGCTCTATTGGACCGGGATACATCAGCTTCTTGTTTTATTTTCTTCGTGGTTTTCGATGGCCGCTTGATTTATAACACTCGGTATCAGTGAAGGGTGCGACAATTCAAGGAAATGTCTTCTTAGTATATTATTTTCTTCCGAGGTAAATGCAAGATAAAAAAATAAATAAATAAAAAGTGTTAAATTAGTCTTCAATGAAAAATATTTATTTTCGTTCTAATTTCAGATCAGTGTTAAAGATAGAAAATCAGGTGATGTAATTTTATCAGATAAAATTTGAATTCGAGAAATAATGTTTTCTGTCATTCCCGAAATCATGTTTTCTACCTTTTGGTGTATCATTATCATTAAACATGACGGTGGATAGCATACATTTTGTATAAAGATATTTTGGTATGACACTATTAGACATCTCTTCACCTCTTATCCCCGTGTGTATCCAAAATGACCTATCCAGAATGTCCTCCGTGAATAGCTTTCCCCTCCCTTGAGGCAATTTCTTCTATAGAGCCTGTTCATCTTTAATTTTTTTTTTCATCATACCAAATAGCTATTTTTAAACACACCCACATACGGTGTGTTTGTGTAGTAATACTTATTGAAATGTTCATTCTTTTTTTAAAAATAATTATTAAAAAATGTTGCACTTCTGTTTCCAACGAATCTGGTCGAAGAGTTTTAATTTTAGTTGATAGTATTTAATATATTCTACTCATTCTTTCTTATCATAATCAGGAAGTTTAAATATAGAGTTTATAAATGACAGGATTCCGCTGAAATTGTTCACTATTCCTAAAATAAAAAGATTCAAGTCTTTCAATCTTTTAAACAGAACTAGGTTATTAAATGCGCCATCGGATTAGAGATTTTATCGCATTATTATTTAATTTCTTAATCTAAATTTTATTTAACTATACTAAGACTATTTTTCAAGAAATCTAGGAATACTTAATTTAGAATCGGAGATGCTGAGATCTTAAACACTGAAAATATGTTTTCTTACAGTGCGTTTATCAAAAGAAATGAGTCATAATTCTTTTTCACAGAACATTAAAAGGAAGTAAGTATAAAAATTATGTAGGTTAACGCAGATTTGTTAGATGTTCGTTGTTCATTATACGCTGTCGTATTTCAAGCTATGTTGTTGTTAACAAATGTCGAGTCTTGGCTATGAAATCATTAACTCCCTTTTCTTCCATAAACTTTGAACAAAAGATTTTAAGTTCAGAACATGTGTCAAGGTGAGCAGTGTCAAAAATTTAATACACACAGAATATATAAAGGAGAATTACAGATTCCTAAACTAAAGAAATGTGTGGTAGGCAGTCGTGTCTAATGAGAAGGCGGATGTGAACAACTCCAGATTTTCTAGAAAGTCCGGAATAGTCACTGCCCCATCAAGAATATGCCTCCAGGCATTGTCTTTTGCGCTATTGAGAGCCTCAGTTTTAAATTTGGATGTGACATTTCTTTTCATAAACCGTTCTGAAGAGTGAAAGTTCATAGGTCTCGAGGGCCTTTGCAGAATGGATGTGCCTGCATTTCAAAATATTTAAAGTGTTGATATTGCCTCACAAAGAAAATATACCAGAACAAATAAAACACGTAGCATATTATTTATTTGTTTTTATTATTATTGAAACTCGAATAAAAGGTTTTCATGCTTAAAAGGATAATTTTAAAAACTCTATAATTTTCCCTATTATATCCGTAATAATCCTCATTATATAGCGTTAATTTTGTAAGTATACTCATTAGACCGAGTTTAAAAGGAAAAGTTTTCATATTTATGATTGGATGTTCAGAAGAAAACGTAAACTTTCACTTTTAAAGTACTTCATTACAGGTGGCTAAATCAATGGCTTATCGAAACTTCGCATCAAGCGTTTATAGTGATTGGGAAAAACATTTAAAAAAACTTATCTGTGTCGACGTTTGTAAAAATAACTTCGACACCGAAATATCGAAACATGCAGGAAAAGATTTATTCGCAATTTGTGTCAGAGCCTGCCACCCACATCCCGGTCTGCAGTGTCCTAGAAAAAAACCATCACTCTGATCCACTTTGTGTAGAAAGTAAATCGAATATTTTGTAAAGAAATTTTAATCAGATTTCATATTATTTTTCGTTATTTATAAAAAAAGATACTAGTATTTCAAATTTGAAGTTTGTGTAAATTTTTTTGGATTGGATAAATTGTTTGTTTACGAATTCGTTTTGTATGGAATAAGATGTTTCAGTGATATTAATCTACAACTCTTCGCATACTTAATTACTTGTCTGGATTTTGTTGTCGTTGGTTTTTAGATTATGAGCCCTTTCTTTCTCGTTAGTAAAATGGCAAGTTTTCTTTTTGAGAGGATCATGAGTAGATATTTGTTTACCGAACACTGTGGGAAGCATATTTGATTCTCTCTTGTTATTCTAACTGGAGCTGTAATCAGCACCTTGAAAAAAATATAATTTGTACCTGATATTTGGTGTATAGGCTTGTTTATACTTGAGATTAAAATCAACTAATTGTTTTTGCTTGCTCCATCTTTCTCTCCTTTACCAAGGATTAAATTTGTACTGTGGCGATGAGACGAAATTCTCTAGCATATAGGAGCATTGATTACAATCTTCCAGGATTCAGTCCTTATACCTAATTTTAAATTATTTATCCAAATCAGTTTTTTTTCTTTGGATTTCTATCAGTTTAAACTAAAATAGGAAGTTTAAAAATTCTGTTGTAACTGTCATTACTATAATTACTGGTGTTAAACCAAAAGTAATCAAGAAAATCTCGGGGTAAAGTTTAGAACATATTTAATTACTCTAGAAATCACAGTTACAAGGGACGGATTACATTACACATTACAAAACAATTGGAAAAACATTTAGAGAATAAAACAGTAAGTTGACTTAACATAGTCCAAAATTGGACATCAGACCGACAGGTCTTTACGCTACGAAATCAGTGCTTTCTCTGGCTAGAAGAAAAACAGTACAACGGAAGTTGCACGCTAAGTCTATCCGTATGGTGACGACATCTACATTTTAGGCTTGGAAGTATTATAACGTGCGTTACACTGTAAGTATACATAAATTTCCGTCGCGAAAATAATTGCAATCTCAAAATCAATGTATTAATAATATCTGTAGGATCAAGAAGTAACTATTATTCATAGAGATTACTAGTTAAAAGTGTTTTCTACATATTTTGAGATCGAAAGTATTAGAGGCCATGTTTCCTTTTTTTTTTTTATTTATTTATGTTTTTTTTAAAACTGTACTAATTTGAAATTATGTTGTTTTATAATAAAAAAAGTTATAAAAATACTGAAATTTGACCAATTTTTTTTCTTTCTTTAAAAAAATGCATTTTAAACTAAATGATTTTTAAAAAAAATAAACTCATTTAAATCGTTATTTAACTGGTCCAACTCTGCCAGTAATTCTAAGTGTAGGCCTTGTACAGAAGTGAGTTCTGATATCCATTTGAGCTATCGTTGTTTTTAAAATAGACAGCGGCCTTCACTCGTACCATTCTCTCAAAGAGATAAATAAAATTTTGGCTGATTCGAGTTGAGTTGTAAATAACGAGTATGACTGTTAGAATAGTTAATTTTTTATTGTGTGTGTGTGTGTCTGAATAAGAGAAATTAACTGTTAAATATTATGTTACACGAAGACCTTTTAGAATAGTGGATGATATTTTTTGCCTTTTCAATTAAACTGATTCTTATTTAAATTCCATTGTTTTTAGATTTTTGTTTACGTAATGTGTTAGAGTTAGCTTGAAACATGAAGTAATAATAATGGTATTTTCAACAACTTGAAATAAAAGAAATCTTTACTGATTTTCAGTATGCAAATAATCGTTCAGGGCCACAGAAAGTATCTGTTTACATCGCTGTCTGTCTTAATTATTGTATTTTGATGAACACGATATATATGTATATTTTCTTTTCAAATGAAGTAGCATGCAATTTCTGTTAACGATCATTATTATGTATTATTATTATCATCCAATCTAGAATGGAGATGGTTGCCGTGAAAAATGATTAATGAAATCTGGCTAAGGATGGCAAACATTAATTGAAATTCATTATCTCCATCCATTAAGTTTACATCGTAACTTTCATTTTATAATGTCTCCTACTTGAGACTGCCCCATAACTTTTAGTTAAATTTCATAAGTTTAATTTTAGAGCAGAAATCGATCACTAGACCTGCAACATCATCGCTGTCAATAAATAGTCTCCGGTTGGCCTACACTTATTTTATTCATCATGTATGTTAACTTATCGGCATAATGGTCTTCAGATTTATTTCGCCCCCTCTCTCTCCCCTCATTCAGGTTGGAAAAACTTCTCAATGAATAAGAGTACCCGCCAAGATAAATTAAGCTCTGTGACCGATCCTTCACGCCGCTCTTTTTTAGTTATATTTTTCTCCTCTGTAAACCTTAACCTCTCATTATTTTCTTCCCCTCATCCACGTAGGGATTTTCCACCTGACCTAATAGGGATTTTCAGGCTAAATATTTTACTGCCATGTGCAGGTTAATCAGCTCTCTGTGAGTGATTCATCCAAAGTAATATACTTTTTCCCGTAATATCTCGTTATGCTTATTTTAATTTTTAAAAGCCATTGCACGTTAAATTTGCCATTTTAATTTTCGCATTCGGTAATCACTGTTTTTTTTTAAATATTTATTTATTTATTTTTTAAAACCAGGTAGTTATAATGTGGCATAGTTTTTGCTATTGGTGAACCTATTCTTATTTCATTTACTAACTGTACCTTTTAATTTTCTGAACTAGAGACCCCGATGTTTTTTTTTCCCCCGGCTGGAATTTGGAACATTTCTCATTTTTTATTTGCATTAATTAAGGCATCGTGATCAGTGTCATTGAATGTAAATACTCATTCAATGGTTTTATTTTTTCATGTCTCTTTCAACTATTTGTCCCTCAAAATTATCCGCTTTCAGTTTTGGACTTTCTCATACAGTACTGAGTAATATTTATGTCAATAAATGTTTAAACAAACTTTAAAATATTAATTTTGAACGTTTATATTATTAAACAGGTTTAATGTCTTTATAGAGGTCGCCTGGCATAATCAAAATAATGCATTAACTTTTAATATTTTAATATGCATTTTTTTTCTAGTGATTTCTGCTTCAGTTTTGAGATCGAAAGTATGAAAGAACGTGATTCCCGTATTACCGGAATAACAATTTTAAGGATTAACTTACAAAGCCTGAAGGTGGTATGTGGCTTGTGTAATACCGCCAAATATGGTTCACAATACTCATGCATGCTGCTTAGAAATATTAACTCTGAGTTAAACTCTGTTAATGAAAATAGGTGATACAAGATACTTAGCTTGTGCAGTTTTCTATTAAAAAAATGAAAATCAGTGTTCTCTATAATTCCACTGTTGGTACACTGTATTAAATACTGGAGTTTAAACTGTAATATGTGTGACATACCTGCAATAAAAAAAAATAAATTATTGTATTTTATTTAAAGTCTACCCGTTGAATTGACTTTGAAAAAACTTTCATTTATATCATTCATGATAAATCTAAATATTCGTTTTGATGTGGGTGATGTATTTTATAGAGCATGGCATACGTAGACATATTTACTATATTCCCACAGTTTTCGCCCTGCCGCTTATGTATATTGACTTTTCCTTCATATCATTCCATTGAAAATATGACAATAGTCAATCATGCTAAATAGATTTCGTACGGAATATGAAGGCATAAATATGTTAACGAAGAAATGAGTGAACATAGATGAAATATCGATGAAGTTACATTGACAGAACGGATGAACTCTCTGTAGATATACATTTTTTGGTATAACTGGGAGTTATCAGTTTGCTAGTTCAACACGTAAGTTCGTAATAAGTGAGTCGGTTTTCATTATGAGATATGGGTGGAAGCATAGGTGTATAATGCATTAATAATTTATTTCTGCGATATCCAATTAATTCTTTCTTTTTCTAGATTTAAACGCAAATTCAGTTATAGATAATTTTTGTAGAGAGAGTATTTCTCAGATATGTTCTAAAGTACAAATTCTTAACTCTCTTATTTTTTCTTCCGTAATACTTACTGGAAAGTCTTCCTTCTTGGGGTATTTTATTGCTTTAAAACATGAATGTTAGGCACACGTGTTATTTTATTGTATTTTGCCCAAAATGTAACTTATATGTTCTTCAGGCCCATCCCTTCCCTCTGAAGTGCATGAAATTCTTAAAATATACCCTGTGGCTTCATTTGAAGACATCAAGATGTTTGTGTACACTCTTATTTCACGCTTTTGGGGTCCTCTATCTCAGTGGTGCTCAAACTTTTTTCGACCGCGACCCACTTTCTTTAAATAAAAAACCACTCGATCCCCAATGAAAATATTTTGGTAGAAACACAATTTTATAAAAAAGAAAATCATGAAAATGTTAACAAAAAATAAATGAAATAAAAAAATAGAGAAAACTGTACATTTTGGGGATATATGAAGGCCTTATTTAAGTAGTAGTCTAACTCCATTCTTGTTCATTTTGAGATACAGAGCCTTAAAGTCTAATGAGTGCTGAGAAATGACTGCTGAAGTCTGATTTGTAATGCCCTCTGTTGGCAGCAGAAAAAAGCTGGAGGCGTACCAGTTTTAAAAATAAGATAGAAATGACTTGTATGAACATGAAAGTGATGCTTACTCCCATTTTTTTAAAGAGTGGAGTTCGACCACAAATATCGCCTTCGTATTCAAATAACGCCTTCGTATTTATTTTACAAAATAACAATAAAAAAGGTCTTGCTTACCATATGCACCTGTTTTTAGTAAAACTGTTTGACATCTTATATAACAGTATTTTAACATTTTTTTAATTTATAAAAATATATAAATAAAAATATTAAAAATATGATAATTATAGAAAATAATTACAGAAAATTAATAATAATTATAGAAAATTCAAAGCATGTTTATAATTGTATGATTTAGTATGATAAATTTACTTCAAACTATCGCGACCCATCCAATTTTTTCACGACCCCCCAAAGGGTCGCGACACAATTTTATATAAAAAAAAATTGTGTCTTCCCTTCTTTATCAAACTATTACATGGTTGTTAAAAAAAATATTACATGAAGAAATTTAAGAGCTATTTTCTATGCGTGTAAGTTGTTAACGCTGTGATAATATCTCCTTAGTTTTGAATTCTACAGCTCGAGAGAGAATTCTTGAAATTTTGTTCATTCTAAAATACTGAAGGTTGAGTACCGCCATTAATTTATTCTGTATACGTCCAGTTTTGTTCATAATGCATTAGTGATGTGTTACGCATTTATATGAATTAATATGTGGCTTAAAATATTTTCTTGGGGTAAAAGTAAAGTGAACAAACACCTTTGATCATAATATCTTAAATAATGTAAATTTCTGAAACGGTGATTTTTTTTTTTTTAATGAAAAAAAAAAAAAAGCACGAAAGGAAATTAGGAAACTGTCTGTAAAAAGTTTTTCCCTTGCGCCTTTAAGTTAGTAGTCTTGGTTTAAGTGGATACTTTCTGAGACCTGAAATTTGGTTCAGATTATCTTGATTGGAAAGAATTCTACACGAGTTCTTATCAACTTTGTTAAACATTATGGATTATAATTCCAGATATATTTAGGAGGTAAGACCTGTTATATTATTATCCGTAAAATCGATGGTAATTCTTTCTACTTTTCACATACTTGATATTTAAATCCTTTTGACTTCGTGAGAGCATGTTCTACCTATGTGCTTACGAAATTTTTATCTAACATTGGAAATGTTTTACACAGCTTCAGTAATTGCTTGAACATTTTAGGTAAATTTCTGTTTTTAAACGACTATAAACAAGAAACATGTTGGGTTTAGAGCAGGGATTCTCAACGAGGTCCAGGTGGACCCCTTGGGGGTCGATGGAAGTTTAAAAAGGGTCTATAGTATTTCAGGGGTCTATTAGGGTTCTCTGATAAATTTTCCTGTTTTAAAATTTAATTTAATTTTTTAGGGATGCAATTATTAGATAATATCCGTTTTAATATGTATAAATACAGATTTTCATAAGGCGGAGTGATCCATGCATCTAAAGTCGAATGTCATGACGTTTTTGTACATGCCTCGTATGCCACGTCGGCCTTTATTTGTGTACCAACACTAGGCAGAACAGGGGAAATCTACTGGACTTGAAACAGCACATGGGTCCTCCCTATGCAACCATTCAGAAGCAGTTTCGTTTTTTCTCTTGGTGATGTTTGTGCAATTACAATATGTGTTTCTGAAATCTTGTTTATACTTGTAAAATTAAAAATGAAAATAATACAAAAATAATAAAACATAAACCTAATGAACCGCTTTTTCTAATTTTTTGTTAATATTCTTAGTCAAATTGTTATCTTTAAGTGTTTTATGTGCAATTATTAGTATAATTATGTTGTATGCTGTATATTATAGAGAAAAATGTGAGGGGGGGGGTGATCGATGAAGAAAATCATTCTTTTAAAAGGGGTCGATGTAGGAAAAAGGTTGGGAACCCCTGGTTTAGAGCCATGACGATCATTGAAGATGTTGAAGATATATTTTCTTTCTGGTATATTTCTTTCTCCTCAACCTAACCTATAATGATCTAAAATTCGTAGGTTTTTTTTCCTTTATGTAACGCATGCATTAGACTTTTAGCAGCAGAGATTACTAATTTCTATCAACAACTGCAATCAATAATAAAATGTGAAATTTTATTTAACGCTGTGTATTTTATACCTAATATAGTTTCTTTGCATTTATGTTTATGCTTACGTTTCGAGAGGTATAATAGTTAGGGGAAAGGAAAGATAATTTTTATATGTAATTCGAAGACGATCTCCAAATTGTGATGGTTATTCATGTCGCATGCCAAACACCTTAACCTTGCTTGCATGATGTAAATTTCATCTTTTATTTCTGGTATGTACAATGCGGTTGTTTTTTGCATTTAATAATACGCAGAAGATTCAATTCATTTTTCTTATATTTCCTTTCTTCCGGACGACGGGGAAATTCTTTCCTCCATTAGGGAAAACCGCGTTCCCATCTGCAGAAATCTTGCCCTCTCCTTGCAACAACAGGATGTAGCCCGAGGGCGCGAGATCGAAAGATCAAGTGAGGGGACCGAAACTCTCCTACAAACAACAGGAACAAAAACTAGATGTAGAGGCACCCTTTTCCATTACCCCGAGCCTACGCTAAACGCTTTTCTTAGCGGTGTCTTCTAGAGGTATCATGTCTTGAGCATCGTGACCGTCTCACTCGTGATTCATGAAACGAGCGTGACTCACGTCGTACTTTTGAAGGAAGAAGGGGTGCTTACAGTGTATATTATTTTTGGTTTTGGGTGAAAACTGGGAACAGGAGGTGAAATTTACCTCCAGATTGTTTTTTCTTTCCAGCCAAGCTCCGTGAGTATATCCGGGTTTCCAGTCGTGCCAAAGTAAATGAATTAACTATAAATATTATACCATATTGCACATGCCTTTTTCTTGGGTAAAAACAAAACAAATAAAAATGCAAATTATTATTTTTTTCAAAGTATTCCTTGATTGAATTTTCCCAGTTCCCACAAAATATATTTACGCAAATGTAGATGACATATCACGATGACTATAAATCGCTGTGATCCGGGGTCTTTGCAAGGTAACTACTTACCTAACATTCCCTTCCGTTAAAAGAAAAAAAAAAAATTCCGTTTATTTATTTATTTTAAGGATTCTGTGTGGTTTTATCATAAAATAAAATATTTGGCTACTCTCTACATACTTAATTTTTTTTTTTTTTTTTTTTTTTTTTTTTGAAAGCCTTAAAAATGAATCATCGCAGCTTTATTTGTTACACCACCGTAAAATCTCGACTAAAATACGCCCCCATAACTTTTCAACATTTTATTTAAAAATTGCACAAATATTTATTAGCATAAATAAAATTTGTAATAAAAAGAAACGAAAACGTCAAATTCGGTAGAAAAAAAACTTAAATTGTTAATTCAAAACAAACAATACTGTCAAATTATCAGTCTTAATCACTTTCACTAGAATACAGCTCATCTATTGGTGCGTCCATGTCATAATTATTGTTTCCGTCGTAATATATATCGCCATCATCATCCTCACTTGACGATACGAACTGTGAGTTCCGTTTATTTAAAAGGAATACCTGCTTAGTAAACGGGTGGATGAATCACGGAGTGCAGATGCGCACGCACCCGTGTTGCAATAATATCTTACAGCTGCTGTATGTTCGTTTATCCAATGTTTAAAACTGCGGGGTTTTTTTGTACGCGAGTATAATACGCACCCTCATTTTTGTGGACTAAAATGTGAAAAATAAAGTGTTATACTCGAGATTTTACGGTACTTATTAATGATGAATATCGAAGGACTAATTAGTACTTTTTGCTACTATTTAGTATCTGAAAAATATTTGTCCCGTATCAGTGTGGAGAAGCCTTTTTAGTAGATATTTGGCGAAGGAGCGAGAAAAGAGTATTAGAAAAATGGCAATACTGCAACTGAAAGTAAGGTATATTTGTCCTGGATTAAATAACTTACGTCCTTTAAAATACTTAAAGACGTGGGGTCGCACTCCACCTTTTATCTTTGGTCAGTGAATAGCAAAATTTATCTTGATGATTTCTATTCGGTATAAGTACCTAAAATATAACAACCATTATAAATTTAAAAATAACTGGAAATTTTTTTTTCTGGACCAAATTTACTTTTTTTTCCTTCTTTAAATATCTTTGTGAGTATGGACTTAATATAACTGGTCCCAATTAACATTTCTCACATTTGTCGACTCACCTGTGTGGCGCTCCCAGATAAGTAGTCGTCAACAGTTTCCGCAATATATTCTGCGAATGTCTCACGACAAGTTCCTCCGCAGAAAAAAAAAAAAAAAAAAAAGAAAAGAAAAAGCAGCATTTCTTGCATTACATAATTTGTGAGAAACTATGCAATGTGAGGAGTTTACTCAAACTTACATAGTATGCTCACATTACATAGTATGAGAGTTCCACATTACAAAGTTAAAAGTTTTTGTCTGACTATGTAATGTAAAACTCTCTCTTTAAATTCCAATCGTGGAGTCCCGAATACTTAAATGTTTCTTCAGTATTCTGAGCTTCTCTCTCAGCCGTCCGATTTTTCGTGATTGTCTATCGCGTGATTCGTGATTCGCGGTTGATGCACGCTGCGATTTTAGGTAGAGGAGGCGGCCCTTTTTGATTATTGACCTTTGTGAGCCTCTGCGGCATTTTAGGTGATAGCGTAGACTTTGGGTGGATTTTGTTGCTGGACACAACCCTGAACTTATCCGGGTTCTTTCGTTAATTCTGTAACTTACGAGCTTTCAATGCCATATGGTCCACGATTACGTGACACATTTTATATAGATATCCGTGTACGCAAGAAAATCAGTTTCAGGGGGGAAGATTTTATCAAAGAATTGATGCGAAATGTCTACGAGACTTGGGTTTGAGTGCAATATGGATTTTGCATTTTGTCACTTTACCTTCTCTGCTTGCCGTTATCGAATTGCCACCATTCCAACATTCTTTTATACGTCACGGTGTCCATGCCAACATTAACAGAAATAGTGTCAATCATTTTAAACTTGTAAAGCGTTTTCCTTTTATATTTTAGGGAATGACATCTTAACACCCTTTGCCGAATGATTCCAATACAGTTGTCTTCAGTTTTTCTAGTTATTTTTATAATGGCTGAAGTGATAATTTAAATTCCTATGAATGATGTGTTAAATTCGTATTATTTCCAGATTGATGAATATGCCAATGGAGAAAGAAACTTTTTACATTCCATGTACAGGTTTCATACGGTCCTCAAAATTAATAACTTCTTATTTTCAGTTTCTATTTTTAAGGGCCCTTACAATGATCTTTAAAAGTACTTATTTTTGTATTCAGGGTCCTTAAACTTTCTCGGTTACTTTCCGGTCCGTAATGAGTTCGTATTTTCGAGTTGAAATATACGAATTTGCAGTTTATTGCTGTCAAGGATTGCTTTGAAGATAATACCTTTTTGCGTATTTTTGATTATTGTTATTATTGTCCAAGATGAGAATGCTTATATACAATCCCTCTTACCTTCCACACACACACACACACACACACACATATAAATATATATATATATATATATATATATACATACATACATACATACACACACACACAGTAGAATCTCGATCGATCTTTCCCCGAATCATCGTTTTCCCGTATGTGTCGTTTATTTTACCCAGTCCCGACGATCGATTTGTTATGTTCCCGCATTTATCGTTCAATTCATTCGGTCCCTTGAAAAACGATATTCCTATATATATATATATATATATATATATATATATATATATATATATATATAGTGTCCGGTAAAAAGAGCTTAAGTCAAAAACAGGGATTTAAATATATCAAGTTATTGGCTTTTATACCAATCGCAGAATAATTTCGACCTGGGTCTTTTGTACAAAGAAATGTACTTTTGTATACAAAATTGATAGGCTTAAGCCTTTTATACCAATCAAAAGTTTTTTTTTTTATCAAAACTTACAAATATCTAAAAATCACTATTTTTGACTTATGCCCTTTATACCGGGCACCATAGATATATGTCTATCACATCACTCATGCTTAAAAACTAGGAGGAATATTTAAAAAAAAAACAAATATAATTAAAAATTTATAAAGAATGAAATATTAAGCTATGAAATAAAATTAGCTAGATGTTTAGGAAATATTTAAAAGCAGTAGCATTAAACCACTGACCCCAAGGATATCTGGGTTGTACATCGCTGCCCGCTAGTTGTCCTTATACCATTCCCATGCCACCCGCTCCTTAAATTTGAGGATTTGCCAATTGCTCTTCCCTTGCCATTGATTGGTTATCACAGATCCGAATTCATTTAGTTTTATATTTTAAGAGGTAATTTTTCTGCTGACTTTGGTTAGTTTTTAGATTTACCTAAATACCTACTATTGATTTAGCCCAATATGCATGTACCTAGGGTATTGAAGTCCCAGCTTGATGAAAATTTGGTATGAAAATAGATAATTTTACTTGCACCAGATTTATTAACTTTTTTTATTAACAGATCTATTAACGCTAGAGCTGAATTTTATTAAACAGTAAATGGGTGACTGTAGAACAATTCTTGTTTTTTTTTCTTCTTAATCTAGGTAGTTTTCGAAACATCTCATCAAATGTAATTACTTTTGTGATGAAGAGCGTAGGTCGTTTGCATTTTTTTGCTTATACCTCACCATAACGTCATAAAAGCACTTTAAAAAATTAACTAAATGAATGTTCTGTGCATATTTTTAGATCTGTCATCTGGATGGTTCGAGTTATTCGAAGAAAAGCAGGTTTTTGCCTGGAGAAAAAGAAAAAAAAGATGCAGTGTGTGGCTTTAATAGGGATTTGTACTTTTACTCTTTGTTTGTTTTTCTCGGTTTATTCGTGAATTTCCGATTTCTTTTAAAATTTAATTTATATCGTTTTAAAGGACAGTTTTATTCATATTTTTAGCTGATGTAAATCCCATTTTATTTTTCTGACAGATTGTGAATTGTTTCGACGAATTGTTTCACGCCCTGTTTTCATTAATTCTGTTGTTTATGTTTAGTTTTTGTTTCACACTCTATCAGAAGTGTTAAGTTTAAGTAAAAAATAAAGTTCTGAATTCAACACTGTCTTTCTTTTCTTTGAATTATGATTCCCTTTTGATCAATCACTCTTACTCGTCTAAATGTTTTAAATCTGTTAAAAAAATTTGGCAATTTTTTCCCTATTCAAATGTAATATCAGTACTATGCTATTTTGCATTCATAGCAATAAACGTGAAGAATAAATATTTTGTGCTATTATTCCGTTTAGAGTCGTAAAAAAAAAAAAGGAAGCTGACTTATAAAGATCTTACCATAGCCTATTTCTTGACACTTTATTTTCATCTCCATCTCTTATTGTGAACATGAAGTGTCAGGTATAACGGTAATTGTTACTTAATTGGTTTATACATGTAATCAGGATATTGGGGCTTGAGTGTATGGCAAGACAGGTGAAATAGAAGTGACCATGGCAGACCTGTTTATAGTATATTTTCTGAAGTATCAACACAAAGGTTATCTTCAAATTTTTTTATTCACCAGGCCATCGCTGAGCACGGCTGTTTCGGCTCATATCAAAAAAGGTTTTTTTTTGGAAAACCTTACTCTTGCGAATGCGGTGCTGTACAGACTACAGAACACTCTTTGAGAGTATGCGACAGATGGAAAGATCAACGTTCCAAACTTCCTAGAGCAGTGTTGAATGGGCCGCCTAACCAATTTTATTTGGACTATAATTGTCGTAGATTCATTATGATTGTAATGAACGACCTATTAGATGAACATTACCCTTTTCAGGGTGCCTCACATTCCTAGATTTGCTGGGAATAGCGAGACCTGGCCTGTATTTATTATTTATAACTACGTAAAATATTTACCATTAATTAGATTTGGTTTACCAATAGTAATTTGGCTTTTGTTCTCGGTCCTGGGCCTGGCCCCTGGCCCTTCGGACGGGTCAGATTTTCTTTAGAATTTCTCCATGGGTTAATGTTATAGTGTCAAGTTTAATGTATTTGTTTCGATGTTCATGGAAATAATAGTTATTTGAAAGAGTTTTGCTATGTATAATTGTTAGCAAAGTTGTTTATAATTGTATACAAATGTCTAATGCAGTTAAAGGTTGTATATGAGCTTATACAATTAGTTTATTGGCTTTGTTTAAATTGCTTGTGGGTTGTTTACATTTTTGAACATGTTTTATGTGCTTAATGGTTATGCTTATATTGTTTGTAAAGGTGCTATATTTAGATTTACAGTTAAGTTTATAATTTTAGTTTGTTGTTTATATTTGAAAGTAAATTTTGTATTTTATATATCAATTGTGATTCTATAAATTGTAGTACATATATGATTAATTGTAGTTATGGATGTATTTGAGTTTTTCTCGTGTATTGAGCTATGAGGGTTTTGAACTTTGCTGATTTGAATTATGTAAGAAATGTAATTGAACTGTTGAAATTTGTAAGTCATCGCACGTCTAGTCGTCAGTCATTACTTACCGTATACCTTCGGGCATAGCCGGTATTGCTTTTGGATTATACATGTAATCATTATAAATACAGAATAACTAGAGTAAATATTCATTTTTATCTCTCCTCATTGAACTTTTAACAATTCTTGATAAATGGTGATTAAAGAAAATTCCAAGAATGTTTAATTGGGATTAAACCCATTGCGTTTTTTTCCCTCTCCCCCCTCCCCAGACGCAGGGGCAGCTCCAGTCCAGAGTTTTTTTTTTTGGGGGGGGGGTGGCAACGTCGGCTCTTAGGGTTATATATATATATATATATATATATATATATAAGAAATAAACATCGTCTCATTTTAAATTTAAACTCATTTAGTTTTAGGTCTACGATTATATAATTTTAGGCTATGAAAAAAAAAAGCGCCGTTTTTTTTTTTTGGGGGGGGGGGGGGCAATTGCCCCTACTGCCCCCCACTCCCCTGAAGCCGCCATTGCCCAGACGGGACGTCACCCTTATTGTGGACAAATTTTCAGCTTAACCAACCTCGCCTCTTAAGGTTGCTATGTACTAAGAAAAAAAAATCGTATTTCCCTTTTCCTCTTCTTGGAGACTCTTGTGGCGGAAGGATTCCAGTTGACAGTTCGAGAATTCCACCCCCCTTAGGATTGACATTTTGAGGGATTGTAATGGCTCTCTCTCTATAGGGGTTTAAGCGCTGCCCCCAAATATTTTATTTAAAATATATTTTTGTCAACTTTTTACAAGTACGTAAATGCTGATAATCAAATAAAATTGGTATTGTCAGACAGCCTGAACTTTTCTGCAAAGCGCTACAGGATTCATTTTATAAATTTCGTCCACCGAAGGAATTTATGAGCGTTTAAGACACATTATACCAGATTTTTCCCCGAATAATTTGAATTTTAAAATATTAATTGCATTTAAAAAAAAAAAACGAAAAATGTACACAAATGTAAAATTTCTTTCTCTATGACGGAGTACGATTTTTTAGAAAAAATCTTGGAATCCAAGTCGGCAATCCGTGGACAAATTTTCTCCATAGGTTAACATTGAGGTGAGCGAATCCAATGGGGTTAGTACATAGCAGCCTTAAATTTTCCTCCAACCTCCTGAGAACGCTGTAACTCCTCTTACTGCAATTGGTCCGTTGAATATTAATGTAATTCCTTTTAATCCAAAACGGTACATGATCACACGTGTGGGCATTTCTGTAATAGTTCGTTTAGAACTTCATATTATGTAATTACATTTATGAATATTCTGCACTAGCTGGGCTTCGCCCAGCTACGCTCAGGTCCGCAAGCCAGTCTGGAATTAAATTCTAACGGAACAGCATGAATCGAATACCCAAATCGAATCACAGTGCACTTGAATTAAAATTTTTTTTCACTTTTAACTGCCAAAAAATCCTCAAAAAATCAGTACATCTTCAAATGATCTATTTATGATTAAAAAGTTTGAATTAAAACTATGAAAAATAGAAAAAGAATTAAAAATTAGACTCACGATGAAATATTTCTTTTCAGTGATTCATTTTTTAGTGAGAATCACGCTGTGAATGAATCACGTTTTGTTTACGTCGTCAAATATGGATCATTTCACAGGAGACGCCTCATTAGAATCCAAATAACTCTAAAACTATTGAAGTAACAGATTAAGTGTACACAGAAAAAAGTATCAGTTTTAAAGCTCTTTCCAAATATGTAACATTTATGTATTTTCATGAAAAAAAAAATTACATAGATTTCGACATTTTCAAACATGGTCGAATTTCATAACGGATGCCATACCGGAAATTACGTACCGAAAACAGTCCACCCGGAATTGTTCCGCCGATCGACAAAGTCTTTCTTTTATTTAAATAGATTTGTGTTATTTTCCTTATCTTCCTACATTTTGACTATATAAGGTAATATGTCGATGAATGTCTTCTGCTATATCAGTTTTCAACGTAAAATGTTAATACAAGTTATGAATAGTTTATGGCATGATTATGTTAAAATTTGTGAATTTTGCTAACACGAGTGTATAGGACTGTGATGACCTCTCAGCTACACTTTCTCCCGTGTTTCAATTTTTTCTTCATCTGAAATGTATCTGGATATCCGGGACATACTGCCATCCGAATTATACGTTGACCACTACACGAGTTAGCCATGTCGTTAGGGGTCTTTGCTTTTCCAACCCTCACGATGTTTTTACCTACGAGATTTACAAGCGCAGAACAATGCACAAATTTTAAAAACCTGGTCATAATTACTGTATTTTTCTGCTCTGTATTAACTTAATACTTGGTTTAATTTCTTGTCACTTTATAATTGATCTTACACCTGTGTCATTGCTTGAAATAACTTTTATTTTTGTGCTTTTCACCCCCCTTTTAATTCTGTCTGGTGGAAGGAAAAATTCCAGCCTTCTCATTATCTCGTGGGCATATGAGTAATAAATTGCACGACTTAGATCTCCAATTCAGGTCTCATAATCTTTTATTATTTGCGAAATCGTTTGGCGGCTCGTTTCAGATCCGGTATCTTGCGCCCGCAAGTTTCATCTCCTTTTCTCGACTTAAATTTGGACGCTTGTAAATGTTCCTCCGTGTCTCCTTCGTTTGCTCATATTTCATGAAACAGGATGCGAGATTCGTGAAGATGGCGAATAAAAATCCCCTAATCGCGATTATAAATTTTCTTGCGTGAAACGCGTCCCTTGCGATGAGAGGTGCTTTCTGTTCCTGCCGTTACGTCCCTCCCTTCAGACGCATCCTCTCTAATTGTATCGTTTTATTGGGAAAACAAAATCGTGATGACCAGTTTTGTTATTTCCCCCTTCGTCAGTAAGAATGCCTCCCCTCCCCGCGAAATGAAGGACTAAAAGTTTCCTATTGATTCTTTGTTTGAAAGTTAACCGTTAGGTTCAGATCTGAGAAGCTTATAAATCAATATGTACCGTAAAATTGAACGTTACTTTTAAATAGAAGAAATAATAAATATGATAAAAGTTAACCGTGAAAAGCGCTGATTTAAATGTAATGAAAATATCAGATACACGTACAGTTCACTGTGTTGTATATACATGATCCTGATAGAATACACAAAATTTGTCTTAGTAATATCTAAGATGAGCAATCACACTCGCAGCTAAAATATTGCAGTCGTACCTGCATGTTTTCCTGTAATTACTGTTTAGGCACATTATGGAAATGATTTTGATCGTTAAGTTTTATGTATAAATGCCGTATTTTTTTGCGGTGATTTGCTTCTTATCTGATAGCCATGGTTCTTGACAATAGCTCTAGCTCGAATTTTCCATGAAAGTAAACTTTTTCTTAGTACTTTCATGTCAATTTTACCCCATTCCGCTTGGACCGTTTTCCAAAGTCCGTTCAGTGTTCTTGGATGCCGTTTACCTAAGGATCGTTTTAATAAACCGAAAGAGCATAAGTCCATTGGAGAAGCGCCAGGTGATTTTACAGGAATTTCATTAAATGATATACACTTTATTCCTGTTTCTCATTCTTTCTTTGCTAAATAAGCGGCAGTTGATTTAGACTTGTGACTAAAGGCTTTGTCCATATGAAGCTCAACTTTATCAATGTCCTTTCCATATAAGGCTGGAATTTCTTGTTCAAAAATTGGTTCTAAAATATTTTGCTGATAGTAGAGCCAATTAATTTTGGCTTTACTTGAGACTTTTTTGATTTTTAATTTGCCTTTGGAACAAAATCTTGCAACTGTCATGAATCCCTTTGGGAACTTTTCTGTACACCGACGAAGCCATTTCGTACGGTCATTCCCGTCAGTTGAGCAATAGAAAATTGATCTGTTTTTATTACAGTCACTAAAATACACCCATGCTTCATCGAGTGTTACCACAAATTTCCATATTTCAGCAGCTATGTGTTTTTCATACAATTTTCTGCAATTTTTTTTTTTTTTGTTTTAGCAATATGCTTTGGCAAAAGCAGATGAACTTTAGGTTTAAATATCTTTTTTAACTTCAAATCTTTATGAATGATTTAACTTACAATGCCAGAAGACATCCCTAGTTTCGATGCACTGGATCTTTGAGTCGGCGGATTTTCTTTTAGGATCAGAGACTTCACTTTCTTGATATTTACCTGCGTTCGAACAGTCTTAGGATGAGGTTTCGCTGTCATGTTTCCATTTTTACTTTCAGTTAGACGTTTTATTCCTTTCAAATTTAGTATATTATAAATATATTTTTTTTGAACTGCCATAACCGCGATTTTTACACCGCTTTATAATCTGTTGATACGAATATTTCTTCTCAGAAAGCGCTGTTATTTAACTTTCAAGCCATATATCAATTTTAGAAGCGGTTTTCGAAATAAATATTTTATTATACATTCCAATTAGAACAAAACAGTAGCAGACAATTATTCTGATGTTGCCAAATTTTTATCTCAAAATGCAAATGACAAAAATAAATTACAAAATCGTTTCCATGAAGTGCCAATGACCTTCTGTATTTGCTACTATTATAATTTAGTAGTAGTTATCCTCATAGTTTTATTTTATGTATATGTTTACTTATATCTGGTAGGAGAGAAGAAAAGTGCAGGAGCAATAAAAAAAAAAAATAGATTTTATTGGATGGTGGCTTCAGGAGTGCAAGAAAGGTGGAAAGTATCAAACAGAAAATTTTTGCTTAAAGCATGTTAATTATGCATCCTTGTCAAACCATAAAAATTTTGCTTGCTCTGCTGCTTTACCTCTCATTTTTCAACACGCTTCCTAACTTACCAAGGGTAAACTTACCAACCCTTACCAAGGGTTTCCCGTCGGCCGTACAGATCCTTTACAGCCCCCCGGAATTTTCCCCCTCGTGTCTGACCAACATCATCAACTGCGTGAACTAGTCATTAAAAGAGAGGTGGCCAAACAAGGTGGTAAATGCTCTATTCAGTTTTCCCACTAATGCAGTTTATATCAGTTGTGACGTATATATACGTCTGTATTTGTATATAAAAAACGTTAATTACTTCTCATCAAACAGGTGGAAAGTTGACAGGAATCGTATAAGGACGCGCATCTGCTAGCTGTTATCATTTTATGCTACAGTAATAATTAGGTAAATTAACTTTATGTTTGAAGTGCTGATGTCTTCAAAATCTTTCGAAGAGTCCATTGACTTCGGAAAAGGCAACTTGAATCGTATTATGGATTTGAAAAACTACAAAAATAAATTAAGGTTCTATTGTCAGTGTTAACATGGTCAGCCATAATTGAGATGGTATTTCAAATGTATTACAATTTCCTTTAAAGCGATATAACTGATAAACGCTAACGAATGTAAGCTGCTGATGAATTTCATTCTGTATCTCGCGTATTGCGAATCCTAGTGTTCTTGAGTTAAAATTGCGGACCCACATTCGGGTGTGTAATGGAATTCAGCACTATTTCAGTAATAACTAACGTTTTGTCTGTAAACCCTCAGTTCATCCGGTGATAAGCAACAGGAAAGAATGAATGTAGGGTGTGATCGCGTGTTCGATGTTAGAATCAAGGGAGAGTAGAAAACTGAATAACATTTCCGCGAATGGATCTTTTCAAACTATTTATGTTTTTCGGAGAACACTATATTTTTATTCACAGTAGGAATCTGAAAAGAAAATGTTGCGTCTTCTCGTACATGTACTTTTTTGCATCATAATGATTTGCAGTGAACTCTTGATTATCCTGCTAATTCATGCACGGACGTCACGGAGAACACGCATTATCCATAAATAACCTTTACAAAAATAAGCTATCCAGAGGTATAAAATCAATTACTTAGTGTTTTGAAATAGGGTTTCATAAAAATAATTATTAAGACTTTTAATTAGTTCATTTTGAAAAAAATCACTTATTCCATGGTTGGAATTTTGGTGGATAATTTGCATTTTATTTCTAAACTGTTTCTTTTCTAATGCACGGATATTTGGAAGTTCTGTTAAGCTAATTCTCACATTTTGGGAACTGATCATCCTTCTTCTTTCGTAATAAATAATTTAGTAAGATTACTTTCTCGTGTCTTTAACACACGCACATCCCTCTCTGTCTATGTGTGTATGTACGTGTACACACACACGCACACACACACACACACACACACACACACATATATAATGTGTGTATAGAGTTCTAAAAATGTAATTACTCTATCAGTAGTTTATCTTCTAGGGGAAAAAAATAAAACCTTTTTCTTGTTAATCTACATTTGTGCAATTAACGCTGATGCAAGTCACCAACAATCCTGCCTCCGCATTCCAGGATACTCTTTGGTGTCAGTGTATTGTGACATCACTTTCACCTAGTTAAACCGGAACTATACCCGTTACTGAACACTCCAGCGAAGCGTTCAGTCTGGTGAAGGTTTGTGAATCAAAAGGAATCGCATTGCGACACCATTCTTTTAGTTCTTTTGCCTTCGCCTTCACTTCTTTTCTTTCCCAACTCGTAGCCAAGCATTATCAATTATTATTCGTCCATCTTTAACTGTTGGTGTTTCCCTGTGCGTGTTCGAAGCATTTGCTTCCTGACGTAGCTATTTCCCTCATCACGGGGACTGTTCGTTAAATGCAGTTAACACTTCGATATTGGAATATAGCCTTTTTTGATTATTTTGGTATAATATTGGAAGACGTGTGAAGATTTTGCTATATAAATTCCTCCTAGTCATGTTTGAATGCACGTTACTGTACGTGCTTACATAAATGTTTGTTTTAAAAATATTTTTATAAAGGTTATTCGCATTAATAGATTGTGTTTTAGGCGTTTTCAGCATCGTTCATTATTTTTTTTTCTTGTATACATACATGTTATCTCAGTTATGTATATTATCCCATAATAACATTCGAATTGTTTCTGGTCTTGCAAAGTTGTCTTGCAGCCTAACCTGTTTGTCAGTGTGTATATTGAGTCTGTAATATGCAACTTTTGGTTGGTTGGGAGAGCTGCGGTCATTTTTTGCAACCCAACGGCTAATAAGACCGGGACATACTGATTGAAGCCCATTCCGAACAGCTACAAATATCCATGCCAATAGTGGGACTCGAACTCCACACACCCTAGTAATGAATTCCAGCGGCCTAGTCATTCGGCCATTGCCCATCATGTCTCATTTCTTCTTGAGTGTACTGTACCGTTTTTTCTCTGGACTCTCTTACTAGAATAGGCGCAATATCCTCATTTATGATATACTTTCGAAATTTTATTTATTTTATTTTTTCTCGTATCTTGACAACATCTCTTTTATTTTAGGTTTGTTTTATCAAATTGCGTTTAAAATATATTTGACTGGTACCTAAGTTTTAGGTTTCAAAGTATACCTCTAATTATTACATCTTTAACTTTCAACATAACTGTAATCTAAATTAAAAAAAAAAAAAAAAAAAAAAAAACTTGTATCTCTTTTAAATATTTAAAATTTGTTGGTAAGTTTTACCGTTTATTTGTCATTACGTTGGGTGTTTTTAATTCTCTGTTAATTTCTAGCGTTATATAACTCGAAGCAATGTCTTGCATTTTCCGTTTATAATTCTATGCCTGTAGAGCCCACAGGTTTCGCTTAACTGTGTTTTTTGTTGTAGTGTTAGATGTATTAGCGGTTTTCAGTTTCAGTTATTTGAGTTTTTTATATTCTCTATCGTTTTTCCTTTTCAGATTTTTTTTTTCTCTCTCTGGAAAATCGGAAAGCTACTGATTGTTCGATTTTAGGGGCGTGTTTATTCTCAAGTCATTTCTTTCTGAACACAATACTTCATTTAAAAATGTGAATATTGTTGAGCACTATTTTTGGAGCATGCGAAAGTTTTACCGTATGAAAATTACAGCCTCGAGACGTGTATTTTTTATATTTACCATTGAGCGTTATAGTCGATTATATATATTCGTCCCAATGACGCCATTTTCGTTCGGTCGAATTTTTACAAGGGCTGCCCATTGTCATTCGATTTCATTGCTGTAAGTCTGCCTTTCTTCACTGGATTCGGGCCTGATTCTCATTTCGCAGAAAAGAACTTCGTTTCTGTGTCATTATGGTTCTATTTGAATTAATGTCCGTTTTTGTCAACTGGTGCATTTTGATTATTTTTGCCGTAGTTTTATAATCGAATTTTCGCCCAGATTTGTGGATTTTTGTTTATGAGAGAGAGAGAGTTTTTTTTCTTTTTCTCCGAATTGTGTCAAGCGCATTCACGAATGAACACAATAAGTTTATTATGTTAAGAATCTTTTTAAACAATTTCCTTTTTTCAAAAATTTTTGATTATACCTAGATTGGTTAAATTTAAGAAACACTCATCCCTCTTTCAAGATATGACCATAAATTTCAACATATGTGTCGAATGGCTTCAAAGTAAAACTTCTGTCCTCAAAGTACTTAAACCCTAAACTTGCACTCTCAGTAGAACGGAAGATTGGATCTCGAATCACGGCCCTTTCAGTCGTTCGCCACTGAGCCTTAATTACAGGGTGTCTGGGCTAAAAGTATCCAAAAGTTATGACTTATTTTTACGGAACTACCCATTATATTTAAAAAAATATTTATTTAAATAGAAAGAACATCTCACCAAGTTTTAATATCAATCATAGATTTAGATCATAGTATCATAGATTTCGACGTGTTTACCTTTTGTAGCACGACTAACGTCTAAATGGTAATCCAGTTCTCTCTAAGTGTTTCGTAGCATATCAGGAGTTATTAGACTTTTTTGCTGGGGGATTCATTAAATCCGTTGTGTATAAACAAAAAATTAAAACTGTGGATGAGTTGAAGAAGCGTATCATTCAAGCAATTCGTGTAATAACTCCTGATATGCTACGAAACACTTGGAGAGAACTGGATTACCATTTAGACATTAGTCGTACTACAAAAAGATCCACGCATTGAAATCTATGATACTATGATTGAAATCTATGATTGGTATTAAAACTTGAAGAGATGTTCTTTTCATTTAAATAATTTTTTTTTAAAATTCTAATGGGTAGTTTCGTAAAAATTAGCCATAACTTTTGGATACCTTTAACCCGGACATTCATACAAGTACATCCATTTATAGAATTGTAATCAGGAAAATAGTATTTTATGAGAGGTAAATTTTAATAACTCTATTTAAATTGGCCTGTAAATGTGTGCTTCAAAGATTACATTTAATAGAGAGGGCTGTTCCCACTCGTTTTTCCCTCCAGTGCATATACATCGTGGAGTTAATACAGGTTTGGGGAAAACAACAAGACTACTTTAGTGACTAGTACATACCTTTTCCGTTTCGCCCTTAGTCTTCCCACTTAAGATGGAAATAGGAGAGTTTTGTAGGTAAAAACGAGGCTAAGATCAGAGACATACCCACTCTCTCTAAAAGAGTGGGTAATCTGAAGTAAATCCCTCAACAATATCAGGACAATTAATATTTTTCTGACAGAATGCTTACTGGAGTAATTAATAGACATTTTTTTTTCTATTCACTCTTGATTAACTTTTTTTTATATAGTAATGAGATGTTATCAGCTTTGTTGAATCTTTCACTGACAGCAAACTTGAAACTGAAGATGTCGGGATGGTACTAATAGATTGTTATATGCTCTAATATTAGACGAATAGTTTGAAACAATAGTTTGAAAATTAAGTAGTAAAAGTATACTTGTAAACAGTGTTTGACAACTATTAACTAGATAAGATTTTTTAAGCTCTATCGTTTTACTGAGGGGGACTGAAATAAAGGAATTGGTATTTAATTATATCTGATTAGTCATAAACCAAAAGATTAGATGAGAAATATTAAATCTAGCTATTTTATAGTCTCCCATGCTTTGAGGCTTTATTCTTTTTTTTATGACGGAACCATTTTTTTAATGCCAAAATTTTAATCTTCTTATTACTTGTAATTTAACAGGTTAAGCTTTGCGCGAAAGAATGGTTAGTTTAAATGCAATGCCGAAAAATGCAAAAAATTAGAAGGAAATAACTGAATAAAATCTCCGCTTTCCGCTTAAATTCTAAGTCAGAATGTTAGTATCTCTGTATTTTATTTGAAGTCGTTATGCTTCTCGCAGTTTTTTTTGCCGCATTCAGTTTTAAATTGAAATTCTAAGCTCTGGCATCTTTTACACAACATATGATGGTAAAGTTATCCATTTGAAATAATTTTTGCTCTTTCAGCAACAGCTATACGTTCCCCGTACATTTAACCACCATTCCGATTGAACAACGTGATCACGGCAGCATTTTTTTTACACAACCATCTTCTCTGCAGCCTCACCCCATACAATGGAGCGGTTTAGTTCATCATCCAGTCCGGTTTTTCTCCAAGATGCTCTCGCCCGATATTTTGGCCCCATTCTTCTTTGCTGGGATGGGCGAAGCTTCGCTTTTTTGATGCTGCCATCCCCACTCCCCCCTCCTGCTCGAATTCTAGTCTTAGGGGATGCTAATAGTGTAGAATTGTCTGATGATTTCTTGCGATAATACGCTCGTTTTCTTTCGTGTGCTGTATATATTATGGAGGTGTGTGCGCTCATACACACACGACCTAGTGGTCATCCTACTTCGGTCAAATCATGCGACTTGAATGAAGGTAGCGAGGTTCAGAAATCACAAATACATTGTATTTGTCCATTGCTAGGACTGAACTCTTGAGCTATGTTTGCTATGTTTTTCAGGTTAGGAGAGAATTCCATATATACTCCGTATATAAAGGTTATGAACGCATATCTTTTAAAGAAGTCTTTTCTCGTTACTTGGGATTACACCATACTATGCGTATATTACCGTTCTTGCTCTTTCCTTCGTCTAATACAGTGGTTCCCGACCGGTGGTCCGCGAGAGCCTCATGAGTAGTCCGTTACCACATATAAAAAGTTGGCAAATCAATGGGGATTTCGAAAGCAATGTTTGCTGAACTAGATGGGCCGAATATATCCGATGACTATCAGGCGTTGAATTAAAATTTCTTTAAAGTTTAACAATAATTTTAATATTAGAATATGATACGTTTGGATGCGAGTACGTTAATCCTGTATCCCTTTTGCCTGAGGGACCCCCCGGATGGTCCCTCTCCCTCAAGTCGGTGTGTGTGTGTGTGGGATGGGGTGGGGGGTAATCCACACATAGTTCAATTTCTGGCTTAGTGGTCCGCAGACTTCTACGGATTGGGGACCACTGGTCTAATAGAAAACCACCTAATTCACCTACATGGTCAACAATTAAGATTCCGTTGCTTTGACCTTTCAACTTTGTTAACTTACAAGTGAATGGTAGTCCATATTTTCTTATTTTGAAATTACGAATTTAAATTATTTATTTTCAACATTAAAATCAGGGTCTGAGGTATAGCGAAGGGTTAGCAGAAGTTGTCTATTTCGAGGGAACGCGAAACGCTTATAATAATCCAAAACTGTTATGAAAGGGCATAAACGTTCAGTTATCTTATAATTGTAGGGGTGCAACTTTGGTTACTCCCGCAACAACCCTAGGTAATTTTCAGTGATCAGTCCCTAGTTAGCTACCCGATCAGTGGCTCCATGTCTATTCATGTACAGACCAAAAATTATGTTTACTGCTCGAAATTTGTCTCTTTTCTGTGTAAATGATCATTTTAATTACATAATTTGCTGCAAGAATCGTAAGTTTAACGTCTCATTGCTCGTACTTTTTTTTAATACTTTGGTTAATATACTAACGAACTGATGATTAAGCGTTTCCCAAAACTAATTATGTTACCAGGTTCATTCCCTTGTTTTTCAGTAATTTTAAATTAAACTTCTTCCAAGTTTTTGTCATGAAAACCATTACACTGAGTAGAGAACGAATTTCTAATGTTATCTGCTTGTATTATGCGTACCTTCTGCCGCAAATACTTTGACTTATTTCGTTGATCCTCCTCCAAAGCTCTTTATTTATTGTTGACGATTCTATCAGCGTGAAATTTATGGAACGAGACGATAAAATTTTATCGCCCTTTAAGACATCAAAGCTTGTTGACGTATGCTTCTTCAATTTTGTATAATTTTCCAGCTGAGCTTTGTACGTTTCGTTTAGAGGTACAGCTGTCTTTTAGAGTTTAAAGTGATCTAATCTCAATGCATTCTTTCGGAATTCCAATGCCGGAAAACATTCAGTGTCACTAACAAGACAATTTTTATATTTCGGTGTAAAACATGAGCGTTTGATGTCTACCCCTTTACACCGTCTTCTGGGACAAATATCTATTTATTGGAAAAGTAATGTTGTCGATAGAATGTATTCAATATTGTAAAAGATTTATGCTTCTTGCTATTGTGAATTAGTCCTTTCTACATTTACATCTGCTAAGAAATAACTAAAGACAGACTAAAATCAGTTCAGGAAAAGATGAGAGGATGTATTTCTTAATTTCGGGCAGTGTTGCCAACCTCTACGAAGCGCCTCCCCCTAGCGCCATCTCGAAATCCCCCTGTTTCCCCCTAACACCAACTTGAGATCACCCTAGACCTTCCTAAAAGAAATTCTGGTTCCAAATAGGCATCCTGTTTGAGAGATAAATTGAAATAAATAGAAAATACACTCTTACATAATGAAATGGAGGTTTATTTACATTTACATATGTATGGAACTTATAATCTAATAAAAAAAACGCGTCTCGATTGTAAAAAAAATTAAAAAATGTACCCCCCACAAAATTACCCTAAAAAGTGTCGCCCCTAAAAACACCCCTTTTCGTCAAATTTACCCCCAAATTTAGGGGGAAAACTCCCAAGTTGGCAACACTGATATCGGGATATCAGGCTTAAATGTCGCATTTAATATACTATTTATAGAGAGTTTTTTTCAAATCCTTTTTTTCCTTTCTATCCTTTATTTTTTTTTCAGTGTACATATGTAATTGAAATTTTGTACTATTCAATAAATTTTTGATAATTTTATTAAAAATAACTTACAATATAAAGTAATCAATACGTGATATAAATAATTTATAATTATACAGAGCAATGCATTACTCATCATGTAAAAAGTACATAAACTAGTAGGGGTGCCGCGAGAAAAAATCACCTGGTAGGGATAGTCACTATTAGAAAAAAGTTGAAAAACACTGAATTTGTTTTGTTAAATAATTTTCAACTACCCCGATTCCAAAAGGAATAATTTTAATGAAATAATTATTCCACCCTGTTTCCTTAGAACTAAGTTCACTCATCTTTAATAGTATTTTCATCTATTCTCTCTCTATATGTCTACTAGCTGTTTACCGGACATTGCCCGGGTATTTATTTATCCCAATTTTTATTATACAGGAAAAGGAATGAATTCTACCTATAGTGTAAAATCTAAGTAATTTTATTTACAGGTATTCAAAAGTATATATACAGTATACAAATTATAAAGTAAAATTACAAATTCGCTGTAATATTAAACTCAAAACTTGACTGTAAACAACATTTTTAGTTTCCCCTATTCATCACAGCGGCCCCGAAAACTAATGGATTCGACACTACTCTCGGTAATTTTGGACATTTTATTTTTCACCCCCTTCTTCCTCCCTCTCCCCTCCCCCATGCTGATGGGGGCTGAACTTGCACTCAAACGGCATCGGGAGTGTCCCTATTCATCTCATCGACCCTGAAAACTATGGTTTCGACACTACTCTCGGTCATATTGGACATGTTTTCCCCCTCCCCAATGCTGACGAGGGGCTGATCTTGCACTTAAACGGCATCGGAAGTGTCCCTATTCATCTCAGCGGTCCCGAAAACTATGGTTTCAACAATACTCTCGGTCATATTGGACATTTCATTTTTTACGCTTCTTCCCCCCTCCCCCTTCCCCCAACGCTGATGGGGCTCAACTTGCAACTTAACAGCATCGGGAGCAATGGCGACTCCAAGGGGGTGGGGCAATTGCCCCCCCCCCACACCACCAAAAAAAAAAAAAATAAAAAAAAAGCCCGGCATATTTTTTTTTCATAGCCTAAAATTATATAATCGTAGACCCAATACTAAATGAGTTTAAATTTAAAATGAGGCGATGTTTATTTCTTTTATATATATATATATATATATATATATATATATATATATATATATATATAGTGCTAGATTTGAGGCGGAACGCGCCGGAGCGGCGTTCCGGTACCTTTCTTTAGGTGCCTCTCTTTATCAATAATTTGGAATACCCCCTCCCCCCCCCCCCACACACACACACCCCGGAAGGTTACCGTTCCGGCACCTCTATTTCTAGAAATCTAGCACTGTATATATATATATATATATATATATATATATATATACAGTGCTAGATATATATATATATATATATAACCCTAAGAGCCGACGTTGCCCCCCCCCCCCCAAAAAAAAAAAAAAAAAAAAAAAAAAACTCTGGACTGAGGCCGCCCCTGATCGGGAGTGTCAATATTCATCACAGCGACCCCGAAAACTTTGAATTCCACACTAATATCAGTCTTTTTTTATTATTATTTACATGTCCCCCGCCCCCTCCCCCCTACGGGTGCTAGGGGTGTTTTAATTTCCCCCCCCCCCCAGTGTTTCTTTCCAGTTTTGGTTTGGCTTAAATTGCTCCAGGAGTTCCTGAGTGATGCTAGGATATACACACATGCATCCAATTTTATATTTATAGATTTCATCATTCTTTTTCGCCAGGTGATGACCGAATGTCTAGGGCGCTGGCATTCGGTTCAGATCCTGTGGGTCCGATTACCACTGTTGGCATGGGTGTTTGTAGCCGTTCGGAATCGGCTTTAAACTGTAGGTCCCTGTCTAATTAGCCCTCCTGTAGCAAAATGTTGACCGTAGCTCTCTAAATCATACCATACCAAACCAAACCAAACCATCGTCATTCTTACATAAATAAGTCTTTTGTAGATTTTGTTTTGCTCACATATAACTGATCAAAAAATATAAATGAATATTTTCAAAATTTTTCGTAATTACTTTTACTTATTTTACTTTCATGTGCAGTTATGTCTTTTTTCTCATTCTTGAACTCTTTGGGGAGGGGGGGGGGGAGAAGTACAGATGTTTTACAAAATAATTTTTCTTCTTACGTATCTTATCTTACAGGATGATATACACTTTCAGGTACTTAATATTTGAAAACTGTGTACGCTACGTTTTTTTCATTTCAGTGTCTTCCAAGAATTTAATACGAAAAGAACAATTTCGCCTATTCGAATTTCATCTCTTCGAGGCGTGGGTTTTGAGAACGTGGGCGTCGCAGGTGCGCACTATCCTCTGCGCAATAAACAATATCCCCCCTTGTGCCATCGATCGATGTGAAATAAACGGAGGTTATTCCCTCCATCGAATCTTAATAAAGATCATATTAAAAATACTTTGCGTGTTAAGATCATTAAAAAATGTCGTAATCGAGTTATTTTCTAATCAACTGGCGTAAGGGCTACATAGGTAAAGTTTGAGTACTTCCTATGAGACTACGACCGCGGAAGGCAGCGATTTGTTTATCATTTTGAACGCTTTATCCACACGTACGACTGGTACACGTGAAAGTTATAGCACCGAAAAATACAGATGTTGGATTACCTTTTTACTCTCTGTAATCATTTGAGAATGATGTTATTAAGTCCTGAAGGGCATAAAAAAGTATTTTAGACCATTTATGAACAGTGCGAAACGCATGATAATTATACAAAATAAAGCTAGTGACATTAATCATAAAAAAATAAGTGCTGGTATCAAAGCTTAGCGATATTCAGCGGGTAACAAAATTTTTTGAAGTCGTCGAGAGTTTAGTTAAAAAAAAAAAAAAAAAAATGCCAGCCTTGCTCGTTCACGGTGGTTAGGTGTAAAGGATTACCGCAAAAGTCTCTGGAGACTGCACACCTTCACTTATAATATCGATCTTATTCGACTCAAAAATAATGCAGTAGTTTGCTTTATAAAGCCATCAACCATGTAGACTAACTCACGTTGAGTGAAAGAGTGAAATTATAGTGTAGGCACAGTAAGTAAAGCTATTTAAGTGCTTGATTAAGATATAAGTATATTACCAAACATACATTTATACACACACACAAACACACAGCTGATTTCTACTTTGTTTTGTAAACTTACTGTATTTTGTACTATATATTGTTTTATAAACGGCCGCAGGAATTGATGTAAACGGAGAAAATCCTAAAGTGCAGCATATATTTATGAAAATAAATCAATATTAAAACTACAAAAATTGTGTACAAAAGCCCAAACGGAAATTCGTTCGCTATTTCAGAACGAAAAGTTTTTCGTTCTCGGACTTCTGTTTGACACCCTTCAAAAATTCATCCTGGCTTCCTAATCGTATGTTTGAATATTCGAGGTAGATATTGCCGAAAAATAATGTCCTTCCTATCATGTTTTGTATCTAACGGTTGAAACTGAGGTATTTTTTTAACCCCAAGTGTATTTTCCGTACTGAAACTTTTAAACACAACATTATACTTAACATAGAAAATATTTTTATACATGTATGTGTTCTTTGAGGAATTTAAAAAGTATTTTCTAGAATATTTACTGCTTTATTTAAGGTATTTCTCGCAAAATTTCTTGCATTTAACAGCATTATTAGATAATATTTATTAAGTTTTATTAGGTCAAGGGAAACTTGGAAAAGTCTGGGGACATTTTTACTTATTTTTCAGAACCATAAAAATGTTATACTTAAGAATTACACATCTGTTTCTGTGTTTCTAACTTCATTTCATTAACTGCTTTTTTTTTTGTTTCTGTTATTAGCTAAAAATGTCGATCTGTCTACTGAAATATAATTCTGAATTTTTTTTTTTCTGTGTTAAGTGGGTATCATATTTTTTTGTTATTGTTGTATGCAAAACTTTAAAAAAAAAATGCATGAAATAAATGTTTGAAAGGCATAAAAGCAACTTTTATCCGCTGTTAAACATGTTCGCGGTTAAACTGCTGTGTTAAGATCGATAAAGGGAGATATGCTTCATTCTATTTCTTTTCAACATCATATCAATACTGATTATGTATTTGACGACTTAAAAAAAAATTTGATACATAAAGTTAATACCAATGGATATAATCTTTGTGAAATATAATGGAGTTGATATTTTAATATTTTACTGAAGAGATTTAGTAATTAAAGGACTTAATTTTTATTATGATCGCAAATTTGGAAGGTACAGTTGTGTATAAATTTTGATGATAGAAGTAATGATTTAGTAGGAACCCAAAACATATTGCAAAAATATGCTTCAATAAAAATTTCGTACTGATCTAGTGAATTCTGAAGTATAATGATTATATGGTGCTAATTATTTAAAATTAATCGTGAATTTAATTGTGTTATTTGTGGATTCCGGGAGAGCAACTGGAGTTTTTTTTTTAAATTAAAATTGTCATAAGATGAATGTGTATATGTTGTGAGGAATTCGCCGAATGGTAGCGTAAGAGACGACAATACAATCTAGTAATATATTAAATGAAATGATTTATTCACAAATGAGAAGAGGACGATGAATTATGAATGTTAACATAGTAGACGATGCACTCTAGATGAAGAGCGGGAAAACTTAGCTGTAACTAGTCAGTCTATATCAGGAATCGAGCAGTCGTTATGCAATCACAGTTTAAACACCAGGGTTCTCTGGCTTCTTACAGACAGTCAGTAGGACTGTACCGAAATTACTTCTGCTAGAAGTCTTTTACACTGCTAATAAACTATCGAACAGATCCGTTCGGGATCTAAAGAAAAGAGCTATCTCTAATAGCTTGAACAGTTCTTTCTGGGAACAAGTCGACAAGGAGTCGAGGAAACTTCGCCTATAACCAGGGCTTAGAATCGTATTTCAAATAATTCGCTTAGTCTAGAAGCGGTCGACAGGAAGCCGGGATGTTCTGCCTCACACGAGGACTAGTGAAGAATTCTTAATTCACGGCTGCAATGTCGGAGAAGCTGCCTTCTAGTTGCAGGTCTAGGAGCTATCTGAATTTTTATTTATTTCGCAGCGACGCAACTTTTAATTTTCTTGCGCTGCGAACGCTCGAAATTTAAAAGGGTTTTAATTGGCGCCTTTAAAAGTGACATCACTTTCCGGAGATCCGATTGGCAGGCCACTTCCCTCGTCATCAGATCAGCTGATGCCCTCGCCGATTAGTTTCTCCAGATCATCATTGATCAAGGGGCGGAGCGGAACCAATTTTCCATTCAGCTTTACATCTGAAAACTCAGGCATACGAGCGCCTCGCGTCCAGGTTGGTATTGTCGGGAGCTCTTTGTCTCGCCGCTTCTGTTGTCCGGCTGCTTCGCCTCGGGACCCCATTGTTGAGCCTTCTGCTGGAACGTGAATTAAATGAGAGGGTTTTGCTTTAAATTGGGAGAATCATGGATTCTTCACAATATATATAAATCATTGTCAATGGTGTTCATCGGACTAAAATATTTGTCGAATTTTTATCCAATTCAGTAATTATATTCTCACCAGTGATGTGCTTGTTTTGACGTCACTCAGTGTATGACGTCGGTCAGTTTTTACGCTGCAGTGTGGCCTTTATAAATATATTTCTGTTTTGTTTTGTTACTTGGTTGTTTATTCTACGCTTTGTTCTGAATGGAGGAATATTTTTCTAACTGTAACTGATAGTTATATAATTAAAAAAGCTTTAGTTTTTAAACACAGTTGTTAATATTTTTATACTATTCAGTTTATAAGAATATAAGACGCTTATGTCAAATATGCATAATTTCAGTATAAGAATTTTGGTATAGTACTATCGTTGCATATATTTGTTTCCTTCTTATACCTCAATTCGTTTTTCGTTGGCTGCTGTGGATTCAGTTTCAGGCAGATTAGCTTCTAAAACATGTGAAAAAAAAATTGATCTTTCTAAAAGTAACCCCAAATATTTAAAGAAAAAGTTAAAATTTTGATACTAACTATTTAACCATTAAACTTGAATTTTATTCATATTTTAGTTGTAGATGTATTTATGGAAATTATATTTGTTTCCTTTGGAAATGCTTATTTTGGGAAGAAAGTTTTTTTTTTTTTTTTTAAAGGCCCTTTGCTATATTAATCTGTATCAAAAGACCTTTTAAAGTACTTGATTTTTCTTAAGTTTGTTATTAACTTTCCTGGGTACTTACTTGTTGGGTTGTTACTGAGGTGGATATTTTACGTTTGGGAGAAATTGGACTTTAAAACACCAACAGTGCCAGTGTGCAAGGTTGATTTTTATTCACTGTTCTTTCTGTCTCTTTTATATTATGCAATAATTGTTAGGACTGCACAGGAATTTGCACGATTCGCCCATTATAATTTGTCATGAAAATAAAAGAAATTGAGTTGTGAAAACTGCAACATATACAGAGGCTGTTCACACATTTCTTAGACGATGTATATTGTATTCACAAAACTAAATTACATAAAATTCTTGTGTTTTAAATGTTCTATTTGACATCCCTTATTCTGAACTATCTTTCGACACCGCAATTTCCAGGATAATAATGCCTTTTGAAGTGTCAGAAGAGGTATTCTATCCCATTCCTCCTGAACAGCTTTCCAGAATCCTGTAAGGGTTTTGGGACGACGTTTGGATAATGCAGATTTTAAAAGTCCGAAACCACAAAAATCCATAGGTGATACATCGGGAGATTTAGTAGGGATATCAGTGAGGTATAGCCTTGATACCAGTTGTTTGTTCCATTTCTTTTAGGAAATTTACAGTGGATTTTGATGTGTGACTGCTAGCTTTGTCCTGATGGAGTCTCACAGATTGATGGCACTGTGGGTAAAGCGATGGTATTTCATTCAGAAAAATTGGCGATAAAATATGTTCCTGATAGTATTTGGAGTTAATCTTGACATTTTTTTCCACTCTCTTTATTTTTAACTTGCCCTTATAAGAAAAACCAGCAACAATCATGAATCCCTTAAAAGAAACTTTCTTTCGATTCTTTGAACCATGTACTTAAATTTTTTTCTCCCCTTTTATGATAATAAATGGCTCTTTTTTGTTGCAATCATTTAAATACACCCATGATTCATCTATTGTGACAATTGTTTTCCATTTTTCTTTGGATAAGTGTTTCTCATATAGAATTCTGCAGCGTGTCCTGCGTTCAGCGATATGATTTGGAAGAAGACCATGCACATTGTGTTTTTTTCGCTTTCTTAAGATTTAAATCAACGTTTATCATTTTGTTTACAGTGGACACCGAGCATTTTAAGGATTTTGCAACTGTCCTTTGATTAGGGGGATTTTCTTTTAGCATTAAACAACGTACCTTTGCAATAGTCGAAGATGTCCGTTTTTTCCTTGGATACTTGTTTGGAATTTTTGTCCCACTTGAGGCTCCAATTTGACGTTTTTTTCCTTTCTTGTTGACGATATTACCTATCGACGCTTTAGATATCACAAAACCAATGATCTTACATCGTTTTTGGATAACGGAGTACGCATATTTCTCTTCGGAAAGAGCATAAATGTAGCCTTCGAACCACTGCTTTGTTAAAAACGCCATTTTGAATAAAAACAAAACTTTCAAGCCGCAGACGATAATTTTGACTTTTAAAAGCATAGTACAACTGCAATTATTTCTTTTGCAGCAAACGATTTTTTATTACCGCTTACCAAAATCGTCTAAAAAATGTGCGAACAGCCTGTATGTGTTGGTGTGTATGTTTGTTATAAGTGGATTTTTAATAAAATTACTTGTAAGGCACAAATCGAAGCATTCTCGTATATATGAAAAATGTATGAAAGTTGAATTTGAAACCCCAACGCATGAAGACAAACTAAATTAAGGCACCGGAGGAAAATAGTTAAATAATAATATCTTTGTCAACATTACTTTGCCTTCTTATGTCGGTTTTCAGTTTCAACTTCTATGTATTTGCTAGTATTGAATATACTGTTCAAATTACGGGTAATATGCAATAAGCTTTTTAGGTTAAAATCAGATGATTCTTCTTCACTGATTCCATTGAATCAAGTCATTGATAAGTCTTTGAGAAGAATCAGAATATTTATTTCAAAATTGTATCTGTTCGACATCAGGAGAAGCACTGCGTCCTCGATACAACGTTTGTGAGTTGTCCTTACTGAGGTGCCGCTTAAAAAAATTGTAATTTTATAAAATGTACGTTTTAACAAACATTGCAGCAATGCGCCAGATAAATTCGTTGGAAATTATGTATAAATATTTTCAGAGAGGCAAAGTATTTGAATGCAGCTTATTATATACCCTAGCACCTTTTACCCTTTTCAATAACCATACCAAAAGCACCTTCACAAGAAAAGAATATATGTAAGTGCAATTTTTCCCATCGAGCGGCACCCTCATTTTCTACGTGCCCTTTCCCTCCTCCGATCGTGCCACAAGAGCCGCGCGCACATCCTGGTTGTGTGTGCCGTGCCTATTTTGCGCTGCGGGGCTTACAAAAACACAACCGGACTTCTAGAAAACGGTAAGGTAAGAAAAGATAGTCGTGAACTCCTAGAACACAGGTGGAAAAGGGCTCCTGGTTTGGCGCAGTTATTGCTTTAGTTGGCGAGGTTTAATACGTATGTTAAACTTCAAATAATGAGCGCAGAAACTTTTGAGAAAGTTGATTGAACACATTCATGGTTGATAATTATCTATATATATATATCTATACAGCTATCTATCTATCTATCTATATATATATATATATATTTATTTACATACAGTGGAATCTCGATCGATCGTTCTCCGAATCATCGTTTTCCCGTATGTGTCGTTTATTTTACCCAGTCCCGACTATCATATTGCTTTGTTAAGTTCCCGCATTTATCGTTCAGTTCAGTCGGTCCATTGGAAAACGATTGATCGAGATTCCACTGTGTGTATATATATATATATATACATACATACATACATACAGGGTTTCCAGGGTACAAGTATCCAAAAGTTATGGCTTATTGTTACGGAACTATCCATTAGATTTTTTGAAAAAATTATTTAAATATAAAGAACATCTCACCAAGTTTTAATATCAATCATAGGTTTCGATCATAGTATCATAGATTTCGATGTGTGCACCTTTTGTAGCACGATAAACGTCTAAATGGTAATCCAGTTCTCTCCAAGTGTTTCGCAGCATATCAGGAGTTATTACACGAATTGCTTGAATGATACGCTTCTTCAATTCATCCAGTTTCAATTTTTTTTTCTATATACACAACGGATTTAATGAATCCTCAAGGAAAAAAGTCTAACTCCTGATATACTACGAAACACTTGAGAGAACGAGATTACCATTTAGACGGTAGTCGTGCTACAAACGGTGCACACATCGAAATCTATGATACTATGATCTAAATCTATGATTGATATTAAAACTTGGTTCTTTCTATTTAAATAATTTTGTTTAAATTCTAATGGGTAACTCCGCAAAAATAAGTCATAACTTTTGGATATTTTTAGCCCGGACACCCTATCTATATATATGTAAATAAAATGTAAGTTCACAGGGGTATAACTATAGTTGTTCGTCTAAGGTTCTCAGGTAAGGTCCTGAATTTTTTTTCCCCATGAAATAATTGGTGAAATTTTTTAAAGAAACTGTTACTTATTCCCTCATTTCTCCAGGTGCTGTTTTGAGATTTGTAAAATTCCATTGTATGGAGTTTTAACATAAAATTATTTGAGTAATTGACAAAAAAATATTTGAAATTAATATATTAACATGTATTTTTTTTTCCATTTAAGCTAGACTACTATAAGTTACAGCTGAATACTTTTCAAACATTTGGGAGGTATTAAAATGAAATTACTTTTCATACTTTCTTTTTGAATATTTCATAAAATTCATTAGTTTGAGTAAGAGTTCAATCGAATATGGTTTAAATTTGTTCATTTGCAAATCCTTTTCCCATCAATGTCATTCATCCTAAATTTTGTTGAACTGTCGTGCAGTATTAAATTTTGTTTTATGGAGTCACATTTGCTTGCTTCAAATATGATTGACTTTTATGATATAATCTGATGTTAGAGGTGTTTTGTTTAATATTATTTTTATAAAATTTATCCATTATTATTTTTATAAAATAAGGTAATATAGTAGGATTATTATTATCAACAGATGAAACATTATGAGGACCCACTGAATTAACGAAATATTTGGAAAGAAAGGCAAGCAAATTTATCTTCTAGTTAAGTCCTTAAAATTACTAATAAAGGCACCGTATTAATATTTTTACTAACTGAGTCTCATTTAAATTTTTGTGTTTCACTCTAAAGTATGGAAATGAAGTTTCGTTTTTGTTTTTTTAAATTCAGCGTTATAATCATTAGAATTTCCGGCAAAATATTCGTGTATTATCAGTTTTATTTATGTATAAAATCAGTCCCGTTAAATGTAAAATTATATTTACTGAATTATTAATCACTACATACAATTAACCATTTGTAATCATGTTGCATTTGTATCTGTGAGACTATCATCACACAACTCCGTCTTTTACAAGTGCGTTCAATTCCTTTGGCGGGTTGCTCGCTTGGCATGAATTTGGCGTAGCCTCTCGAGTTGCAACCTGTTGGATCCGTGAACGTTTAACTTCACTCCATGGACTGCGGGCACATTCGCTCACTTCTCTTGCTGGGTGTTGCACAGTTGAGTCGTCACTATTCATTTATTTTCCGTGTAAAAACAAAACTACTGCTACACTATTTGTTTTGGAATTTATTGGTTTATTGCACATTATTATCAAGAAAAGATTGGCAGTTAAAAAGTTAATGTTTTTTAAAGTTCCACAAAAAAAGGATATATTTTGTGAGAGTTCAAAGAATTTCTCGACTCTTAACGGGCAGATTACCATGAATCCTTATACTAGATGACCAACTTTACAGTTTAAATGAGTTTGCAACATATTTCTGCCTTACCTGCGTTAATTGAGAGCCTCAAGTGGGTAAGTTGGACAAATCCCCTTTTATTATTTTTTGTATTTATCGACATAGCCTAAAAAATTAATTTCATGTACTTGAAGTGTTTCACTATAGATATCTGCATATTTCGAAGATTCTTTTAATGCATTAAAATGTCAATATCACGAAATTTTTTTTAAATTTGTAATTCATTTAAAAAAAAATAGATATATCTTAATTTCTTTGCTGTTGTTCATTGGTGTTCAATTTTTCTGATAATTTTTATTTTATCCACTTCAGTGGCCATTTTCTTACTGCTAACTTTTCTTAGTCCCCATGAATTACCATTATTTCCCTTGTTCAATCTTGCTGTTTGATTTTCCAGAGACTCCAAAATCTAATTTGAGAAAAAGATTTTATATACATATATTTTTTTTCTCAAATGACACTATATAAAATTTCTTTGAGATTTTTTATTTATGAATTTTTATTTTATAAATGTAATTTTTATTTATGTCTGTCATTTATGCGAAAATACAAATAAATAAACGTTTATTTATTTATGTTTTAGCATAGCAATTTGTTCTATTGAGGAAACAAGCTGTGAAAAGGATACACTGAATTACAGATTATTCATGAGCCATTTATCCGTTGTGTGGAATATTTGTGCATCGCAATAGAAAAAAAGCTAGAAATAAAGTGCCAATTGTATGAAATAGTGTCAACATAACTTATAATAGAATTTTCCCCAAAACTATAAATTTTTGTTAATTTTTATTATTATTTTAATTAAATCACCCTAAGTAGTTCATTTAAATTGTCAATAGCTCTTTTTTTTTCTTTCTTAATTACTGCTCACAGGGTCTTTTTTAGAGTATTCGAGTTTTCGGTTTTTTTAATGCACTCATGCATTAATAAACATGCATAATTGGCAGTTCAGTACAGTAAATTCTTTACCATGAATTCTGCTCTACATATGACTGTGGGTGCCTGTTAAGATATTTTTAAAAATTTCATTATAAATTAGATTTTACATGGTTATAGGATTATAGAGAAAACGAATAATGGCATTCAGTTTATTTTGCAAGTGTATAAATAACATTTGGCCAATATAATCATTATATTAATTTAGTTATTCACTAACTGTATCTCATTTTTTGTAGTAAATCAGAGAATTTTGTTTCCCAGATCTGGAAATTTTTAGTATTTATATGACTTAGCTAGCTTAAAAATTTTATTTCATAAGTCATTTTCATATATATGTGTATGTGTGTGTATGTATATACATATACATACTAGCTGGAAACCCGCACTTCGCTACGGTGCGGGTTTTCAGCTAGCAAATTATATTTATAATAAATACGGCGATCAATGTATACAATTGATGAAAAACAAAACAAAACATATAAATAAAAAAAATCGTAATGGATATTTTTATAGAGAAAATAGTGTAGAAGAAAATATTCAAATTAAATGTAACAGGATATACTAAAGAATATAGTACAGTTAATATAGTACAGTTTGAGGAACATAATATCTTTTATTGTATTTTAATATTTTTTTGGATAATGTCCAATCGTCTGCCGCATTACAAGAAAAAACATTTTTTTTGTCTATTTAGTTGTTCTGCACGTGGCGATAAATTTATTTAAAGTACCAGAAATAGAAATCACGTGATCAGCATTTAATAAATTAAATTATGATCTTTCTCGTGATTTAAATTTTATAACCCTCAAATTATTATTTTAAATGCAAACTTAAATTTTTAAGCTGTTTTAGTAACTTTTTTTAATTTAAAAAAATCTAAGAAGAATTTTTCAAAAAATCTTTCTTAGTGCACCCCTACACTATAAGAAGAATCGTCGTTGTATGTCTGTGAGTCAGTCAGTTTATAATATATATATACACACACCACACACGTGTGTGTATGTCTGTCGCGCGCGCGTGTATAATCTGTTTAACGGGGTAGTTTACAGTTACCAAGATTTATTTAAATCTTTCCACCACCCTACGTTTTAGAGGAATGGATTTTACAGGGTGAGATTTTTTTTCTCATCGCCGGGATGGTCTAGTGTTACAGTGAATTCATTACTGACGCATTTTTCAGCTCTACGCTAGTCTGGATGCTAAGTTCGAAATCGGGAGTTGATAGGTCCGAATCCCACCCACTCAATGATCCCACCAATGATTGTCCAACTTGTTGTTGGACAATCATTTCAAGTTGCAGTATGCGTTAGTAATACATCCATGAGACTTAAACTATTTATATAAATATCTTTAAATGTTGTTTATTTATATCATTATCTGTATGGGTTTTTCTTTATTAATAAAAGTGGGTTTTCTGTTCAGGAACACGGAATTGCTATTTGTTATAACACTGTTATTTGTTAGGTATTGGGATCATCCTCTCCTCTTCATTAATTGAGGATTCATTCGCCCTTCTCCCTTTGCATCTTCCAAAATTGAGAATTGTACTGTGTATCAGAGATTCCATGATAAAGGTGAAATCTTTTAGCCCTAATGTGGTGTTGTGCAGTGGCTACAGGGCAAATCTGCGAGCATTTACAGTTAGCTTATCTAAAAGTCAGGGATCAGAGGATGAGAGTTTGATACGCCTGAGGACAGCTGTTGCTTGAGGGACCAATAAAAAATGCCGTAGATGTACCTTCTCAAGAGAAACAATAGTATTAGGCTAATGAACTAAAGCTAGGTTACTGGTGAGTTTTTATGAGGAAGAAATCTTTTTTAAGGTGGGAGTAATTGGGTGTTGGAAATTCTGATTAAATATGCTAATTATATTTTATTTATGTTTATATATTTTATTTTCTCTCCTGCGAATTTCAATAGACCCTATCTTAATTATATATGAAATTCATATTAATAATGTCAATATTATTAAACTTACATAAATTAGAGCATCATTTTCTAAATTGACTTTTTGTATTGGGATCAGTCTGATTGTACTCATTGACTGCACAGAAAATAATGTAAAGAACCAATGACGAATTCTGAATTTGCACTGAATGTTGCGGCCGTTAGATCCATATATTTTATTTCTTTAACAGCTGATCTTGTTTTACCTCTTGAGTTCACCAAGAACAAAAATTTCATAACGAGCTCTGCTTTGATGAGGAAACTTATTCACGTCAGTTGCATTGTTTTGGAAATGATTTTTAAACCGGAATATCAGCGTAGTGATGAGGGTGAATATGCTGTTTATAAAAAGCCTGACAGTCTATCATACTAGTTCCGCTTCTCTTCGGTCAAGAGAACAACAGTGAGTTAATCGAGTCTTAATTGTTTATTTAAATGACACTAGCTGTAATGGACCCGTTTCTCAGATGAGTACCGTGTTTAGTTGTTTCTTTCCTTTTCCCCACAATCTTGATCAAAGCGCATGCCCATGGCAGAACCTATGGAATCTGTATTTTGCTTTTCGTTTCTATCATTTTCAGAAAATTTGAAATGCTTGTTACCGATTATTCTGAGGCTTTTTGAAAAACCGTATTTCTTTCTACTTAATGGTTTATACTGCATTTATTTCATTATTAATTAGTTTACATATTTATGTAATGTTTCTCTAAAAGAGAGAGAGAGAAAAGGGGGCAAGTTATTCATCGATGAAAGGACACTGTAGTTGGGGATAAAGAAGGACAATTCAAAATGAGATGGATATTTTTTTAATGTGCTCTTCATTACTGTCTGGATTATGAAAGTTAGCGTTGAATTTAAGTAATAGTTGTTATATTTTATTTACAACATAATATCACTAAAATAAAACTATCTTTTAATAATTAAAACTTGTTTATAAATCAAATTTTAGTTTTATTTAATAAAGCTTAAAGTGGAATTCTGTCATAAAATTCTTCATTAAAAATCAAGGCGAGTTTTTATTCTTTTATTATTATTAATATTATTATTTTTAATTAAAAAATATTTACTTATTTTTAATCAAACCCCAAAAGGGACAGTACACAACACTTTCCTGAAAATATCTAGGTCAGTGGTTCTCAACCCGTAGAAGTCTGCGGACCACTAAGCCAGAAATTGAACCATGTGTGGACCCCCTCCACACACACACACCGACTTGAGAGGGAAATCCTTCCGGGGGGTATGGGGGGAAATACAGTCGAACCTCCATATATCGAAGTAGCAAATTGCGCGAAAAAAATTAGATATATAGAAATTTCGATATATAGAATTGAGCTTAGTCTTATCATAATTCCCCTAAAAAAAAAATTAAATCTAATTTTCGTATACGAAACTCCATTTCTAATTTATATGCGAATCCCATTAAATGAAAGTTAATAACTAAAAAATGAATTAATATGAAAGATTTATTGATTACTACATACCTTTAAAAAAACAATAATGCAGACATTGGTTACAATGATCACAGTTACATTCTTTAAAAAAAAACTACGAATATATTGCTGAAGAATCTTGCTTGAGATTTTATTCTAAAGTGGAATAAAATCTCCCAATTTGTCTTGAAAAAAATTTCGACATATAGAGATTTTTTCGATATATAGAAACAATTTTTCTATGTAATGAACACAGAGATTTGCTAAGAGTTCGATATATAGAAAATTTCGATATAGGGAAGTTCGATATATGGAGGTTCGACTGTTTATATAAAATATCCCTATCGTTTTCTAAACACCCCTTCCCCCACACCACCACCTTTCTAAATTTAATGTTCATTTGCTCGTAATCTACTATTCCTTCAGGAGCTGTGTCTTTATTCCTTATAAAAATTAATGGTGTACCTCAATTTTAAGGTCTATCAGCTTAAGAAAGTTGTGGGATCAGGTGATAAGAATCTAGAATTTTTAAGATGAAAAATAAATTTGGTAAACTATTGTAATAATTCAAAATTCTACGTGTTCGTAAATGATCAGCAACCTGAAAGAAATGCTCGACCGACATAAATTAATTGTAGTAATTTAAGGAACGCGTATTATATGCGTACCACCCCCATATTTGATCATTTAATTCACCTTTAAATTTATTACTGATCAAAATCTGAATATTTTTACCGGAAAAATAGAATTTTTAATTCATTCTAAAAAGAGTAAAATAAATGGGAAATATGCCTTGATTTTAGTATTTAGGTTGTCTATCTCGAAAATTTTATTAAGTGATAATTTACACATCTAGAAGTTAAAAAGGTTGGGTAAAAAATGCATTAGATATATTGGTTAATAATATTAACATTATACTAGAGTTACAAACATAACTTGAAAAAAAAATCTCATTCCGATACAAAGAAAACATTTTATGCTTCTCTTTCTTTCATTTACCATATTTATTATTTCTCAATCAGATTAAAGAGGTAATATATATATTTTGACAATTTTCACTCAGTACAAAATTTTGTTTAAATATATCGCTCGCAGTAATTCCGTTAAAAACTGTCTCATTTAATTGTTTAAAGAAAGTGCTTATTTCTGTTCCATAATAAATTATGAGTGTCATTTTTTGAGTACAAAAACCGCTAGCTTGCTATTTCAGAATGTGCTCAGAATAGCTGGCTCCGTTTACGATTTCACCTGCTTTCCATACCTGTTCTCATTGCGCTTGTCTTACATGCATTCGCTCACAATAGTGACCTTTCCAACGTCCGGGAAGTGACAAGCAAATAATTGAATGGGCCATGGGAGAGAATTCAGTAAAAAAAAGTAACATTTGACGAAATCCGCGCTTTTCTCCGTAACAACATGTGACGTCAGGGCCTTACCTGAGTGACGTCAGTAGTGCGTCACAGCCACGGTGTCAGTCGACCTTGTCACTAGACCTTCGGCTACTGCTGTTCTTTTTAATGCCTTTGAAATTACTGGACTGACGTGACGAAGATTGGAATGAGGACTCCAGAGTTGTCAGCTGTCTGTCCATCAGTCTACTATTAAATTGCTGATTAATTAATTGATGGTACGTGTCTGAGCGCTGGTTTTCTTTCGTTTTCATCGGACGGTGCTTCAGCTCTTCCTCTTTTTACGAGCTCATTTGTAAATAGCTAAAAAAATCCCTTAAATCAGTTTTATTTGAGTATTTGGACTACGCCGTAGTATTGAATTTTAATGGCGTTAAACAAATAAATAAAAAAGAAATAGACTGTATTTGTTCACAATATGGATCAGAACTGTTAATTCCAGTTTACTTATGATGCTTTAATAAAGTGGGGTATGAATCTCCAAGTGAAGTCGCATTATATGTTTCCGCCAGATACTTATGATTCTGTTCTGTAATATCTTAGTTCCTTTAACTTTTTGAGTCGCACAGTGCGTTATTATTACTTTTTTATTTTAAAGTTGTAGATATCTTTTCTTTTCTTTTTTTTAAATTAAAAAAAAAAAAGTTTATTTAGCTAACATCTGCTTCTTTGTACCATTTCAAGCTAAATCCCATTTTTAAATCTGTATAATTTTCATTTATAATAACAAAATTTTCATTTTCAAACGTTTTCAGTTACTTTGTTTTTCACCGTTTATTAGAATATTTATTATGATTATCATTTTTTAATCTATAATGAAATATTACTAGGTATATATTATCTATGTATTTTCGATTTTTAGATTACTTTTTGTTTTCGCAAATAGAACGAACTTTTGAAGCACTCTTTAAATAAAATGAACATCTTCGGGGAAAGATTTTTTTTTCTCCCTATTATGTATTTCAGTGCCTCCTAAATGTTTTTACCTTAATCGAAACCAGCATATATTGAATAAACCAAGGGAATAAATTTAACTAATAAAGGGGAGCGTTTCTCTGTACATGTGGGATAAATAAGACACCTTATTTTGCTTTAACATGATTAAATTTTAGGATTTATTTTGCTTCTCATAATTTGAAGAGTGACATCTTTGTGAAGAGTGAGAGGAAACCAGTAAACAATGAGACTGCACAAGTAACACAGAACAGACCATCTTAAATGTTTTTTCTTTAGTTTTGAAGCACCCATATTTGGCTTTTGTAATGTTTCTGCCGCAAGGTTTTTGTAAAACCTATTTTCATGAAACCCTCATTATTGTGAATTAAAATGACCAAAAGGGAAAGAGAGTTAAGAGAATCGTTTCAAATCGTATTTATATACTTCATTCTAATTTATTCTGTTTTTAAAGCGTACATCCTTGTCATGAGATCGTAATCATTTTTGTTATTTCCTCGTTACAAATATCACTACATTTTCCTCGAACCTTGCTAGCATGACATAATTCAAAATCAGCACTAACTGCATGAAGGAAACACTTAACCTTGAAATATCCACGTTTTTCTCCCTTTTTCAATACAATAAATTTTAATTTTGTTTCTTTCGAAGTTGTATATGTCTCTGATCACACATAATGAAATTCTTAGACTCCTACAAATTACTGGTAAATTTTTAGATTGGCTGTGTGCCACGCTGTATATCTCAATTTCGTTCTGAAGTCGCATAAATTAGCTAGTCTAAATATCTTCAAGAATAAGAGGTATATATAGTTTGAAGATTGAAAGATAGTCTCTTGTTCTCACTTGTTATACCGAGGAAAGGTGCTAAACTTTAAAAGTCCATTTAGTTGTGTAATGATATATTTATTTTTCTCCTTCAACAACAAAAATAACAATTTAAAATCCTCTTTACAGTTACATAGTACATTTCTTTCGTAATGGTGCGGTAAAACGTGCTTGCAATTTTAATTTATTTATTTATGTATGTTTTTAATCTTGAGTAAAACATCCCACCATGATAAAGTATGAAAGTTTGATCTTCCTATTTTACTTCTTGTCTGCCTAGCAACCATAATACAGGGTGTCCGGGCTAAAGGTATCCAAAAGTCATGACTTATTTTTACGGAACTACCCATTAGAATTTAAAAAATGTATTTAAACAGAAAGAACATCTCACCAAGTTTTAATATAAATCATAGATTTCTATCATAGTATCATAGATTTCGATGTGTGCACCTTTTGTAGCACGACTAACGTCTAAATGGTAATCCTGTTCTCTCCAAGTGTTTCGTAGCATATTAGGAGTTATTAGATTTTTTTTTCCTTGGGGATTCATTAAATTCGTTGTGTATAAACAAAAAATTGAAACTGTGGATGAGTTGAAGAAGCGTATCATTCAAGTAATTTGTATAATAACTCTTGATATGCTACGAAACACTTGGAGAGAACTGGATTACCATTTGATCTGTCCGACCCGCGGCCCAGAAAGAGAGCTCAAAGCGAAAAAATTATCAATATCCCGCCTCGGCGATGATGGTAGGCGGCCATTACAGATCCCACTTAGTTCATTCAACAAATCGACAATACATCAGTTGAAATATCCTTAATTCTATACAAAATTCCGTATGTAATTTCTGTATATTAATTTCATTACAAAAATGAAATGTGAAGTTTTTACAGATTTAATATTTCATATTTGTAATGGTATTAAAATTAGTAAGCACAAGAGTGAAGCAGACTAAGAGTCAAATTAGAACCAAAATATCGGATGAACATCTTGAGAACTTAGTGAGAATTGCGACCACCTCAATTGACCCAGATATTGATGCATTAGTTTCTCAAATTCAATGCCAAATATCACATTAGTTTTACGTTATCTTTAATAAAATTTATAATGAAATAAATATGATAACTATATATTATACTTTTTTTTTTTACTCATCAACAATTTTTAATGTTAGGTATATTTTTGAGTGGCCCAAAACAATTCGTCTTCTTTCAATGTGGCCCAAGGAAGCTAAAAGGTTGGACACCCCTGATTTAGACGATTGTTGTGCTACAAAAGGTGCACACATTGAAATCTATGATTCTATGATTGATATTAAAACTTGGTGAGATGTTCTTTGCATTTAAATAATTTTTTTTTTTAATTCTAATGGGTAGTTCCGTAAAAATAAGTCATGACTTTTGGATACCTTTAGCCCGGACACCCTGTACTTATTATTATTCTTCTTCCCGAAAATCCCAAGAGAAGCTGTTCATATGTGTAGCATGTTGTTTTCTCTCTTTGTTTTGCTCCCTTCGTTATTATATTTGCTGATGTGTTTGTTCTCAGGACTATTTGCTGTCTGCCTGCAGCGATTCCGGACCAAGGTGTGAGCGACGTTGCTACTTCTCCCCGGACGTCTTCCAGAGGCTGGTGCCCATGCGAGACGAACTGGAGCGGGCTTCGTCTGCTGTGGTCCGTTTTGAAGCTGCCGGACCGGAAGCTTCATCGGTAGTAGTGTCCGGTCTAGAACGGAATGTGGCGACGGCAGTCCGGTTCTTAGAAGCAAAAGCACAGGACCTCACAACTGGGAGGATAACAAAGGATGTAACCATCGAACCTGGAGCCATCATTAGTCTGGCAGGCACGCAATCAAGAGAGGTTAGTTTGGTCTTAACTCTTAACCTACTTAGGAAGGGGTTTTTTTTTTCTGAGTTTAAAGAAACCAGTGTTTTATTTTTTACTAAAAGTTAACACATTTGATCTGTTCTCTAGAAAAATAAATCTTTAAATTAGAATTTATTAATCCATAGGTTAAGCGTTTGGGATTTACACAAGAGCTTAATTTATTTTTATCTTACTTTAACAAGATACGTAATGAGTGATAATTTTTGCCTTATCCTAGCTTGTATTAAATGTTTATTTTTTTATTTTGCAAGGTATGTCATACTTATGATAATTAGCATAACTTTGAAAGATCGCAAGATTAAAATCTCTTCTGCTTCATTATCTCTTAATTAGGAACACGTACGTAACTTCTTTATTAGGTCATCAGATAGTTAATGAAATAATTCCGTAGTCTTTTTCTTTGCATGTGTCAGGGTGTAACTGATGTTACTATAAGGCACAAGCGAACGAGTAATTACGTAATACAATACCCCCTTCTACCACCACCCTTTCTTTTTTTGCTTCTTTTGGGCGGTGTTGAGCATAGATGTTTTAAATGCTCTTTTATAAAAGACTGAAAGAGTTCTTCAGTCTTTAGAAACTATACGAAAATTCTCTCTCTTTCTCGAAACGCGTCGGTTTCGTTGCTAAACAAGAAAATTTTGATATCCGACAGCCTAATTGGTACTTGCTGAACTCTGACAATACAAAAACATTCCTTATCGAGTGAACGCCATTAGGCATTCATATTTCTGTTCTGCATTACAATGTTACGTAACAAGAGGGTGTAATATACGCTCTAGCTTTTGTCGTAGAAATAATTTATTTTCTCCATTTGCATATCACAAAATAATACCTGACGAAGGACGCATTTATGACGGTTGGTAAAATAAACGCGAGAAACAATGTTTAAAATATAAATGAAAAATATTAACTACCACTAATTTTGCATTATACAAATAAACAAAATTTTATGTACTAAAGTGTCAATAAACAAAGAATCATTCATTTCTAATTTTAAACAATTTTTGCGAAATATGTCTTCCTTTGAGATGTGTTCTGTTGCCACACGCGGCTATTTATTTATTTACAGCTTTTTATGCTATACGAAAAGTATGATTAATGTTGCAATCTCACTGCTTATTTATGCCCAAGTGTTACTGGGTTTCCACTGATTGCATGTAAGACTTGTAATTGGAAAATTGTATAGGATTCTGTCTTAAATTCTTTGACACCCAAAGCGATTTTTCTGCGAACCTGATATTTATCTTTGAATAAAATAATTTTTTTCCTCTCAGAAGTTCCTTACTGTAGGCATCTTGCACACACACCCTCTTCTACAATTACGTACATCCAATTGATTACTTTACTAAGAAAGCTGTTGTAATAATTATAATGGTAATCTGTAAATATACGTGATCCCAAACTGTGACCCATAATGTCCAAAATGGTAACGTTCACGTCTACGTTACACGGCTCAAGAAATTGTATTCGTTGATTCTGCTCAACTCCTTAATTCTTAAACCCTTTTGTGTCAAGTTATATTTGGCTTTTGTTTTAGTTTCTTAATAATTATTTTGTATTACCCTATAGGTATTTCGACAGGGCCGAAATCTGGAATCGGAAGACTCCAGCTACGACTCCGACTATGAAACGACCGGAGATTCTGTTGGTACACCACAGGGCGACCCGGGCCACCACGATGACGTCAGCAGGACGGTGTCGGATACACTTGCCGCCGAATTTGCCGAGTACATCACCAGGCCTAATCCTGATGAACACGCTGCTCGTGAACTCGACTCCATCCTGGCTGATCCGAACTATACAAGCAGGGTCGAATTTGCTTTGAAATTAGGTTACACCGAGAGCCAGGTTCAGATAGCCCTACAAAAACTAGGCGCCCAGCCCAGCCAAAATGAGTTGCTAGCGGAATTGATCAAGCTAGGAGCATCGTCTTCGGGGCTTTTCCAACATTCCCCAAAGGATAGGACAGAAGATCTGGCCTCAGACTTGGAAGGCCTGGAAATCGTTAGCGAGCAAAGCCTGGACGATCCGTCCAACTTGAGGCACATTGTAATTGATGGGAGCAATGTGGCTATGAGGTTAGTGTTCTTACGAATTGACCTATGTAATTTTTTTTCTATGTTGGAAAGAATTGTCAAAAATTTGGACTAATATGACTTGAAACGCGTAGGCTTTCAATGAATTTATCTCTACATCATTTTACTACGCGAAACGTTAGGTGCAAAAGCGAATGTTTTTCTTTTTTTGCTTGATTGGGGAGATAAAATATTTAAAAATTATTCCTGTGTTCTCGTTCTGTGCTTATATATACAGTGGAATCTCGATCTATCGTCCTCCTAATCATCGTTTTCCCGTATGTGTCGTTTCTTTCACCCAGTCCCGACGATCATATTGCTTTGTTATGTTCCCGCATCCATCGTTTTCCCGCATTTATCGTTCAGTTCAGTCGGTACCTTGAAAATCGATATATCGAGATTCCACTGTATATATATTCTGTAGATGTAGCGTTGTAGGAATTTTTGTTAAGTTCGAAATACTTTGGGCAACAATGCCGATGAAAACAAAAACTTTAAAACGTATAAAAAGAATTTTTAACCATTTTGTTTATGTGGTGCCTCTTGTAACTGACTAATTTTGGAACAAATTTTGAAGAGTGTTCCGTGTACAGTGTCACTCATAAGTTTTTGTTTCGTACTTTTCATTCAACGTCTTCTGTTGTCTTCAAAAGTTATTGAGTGCAACATAAAATAATTATATTTGGGAAATAACTTGAACGCTTTAAATATAGAGAGAAAAGCATTGCTGTAAAGAATACACCGTTTCTAAGTTCCGCTCTTGTGCGCTTCGTTGACCAGTGTTATTTTTATAAAAGCTGTTGAATCACTGGGGGGGAAAAAAAAGTTATACTTTTTGTTAGTGTAAAATTACTCAAGTGAAGCAATCTCAAATAGCTGACAAGTGATGTATTCTTAAATATGTGCTACCAGATTAGGTTTTTTATTCAATTTTCGCATAATACTGGCGCAGATTTACATATGCAGGTATTATAATAATATAAATTTTCTGCTTTTCTATGCCTTTGTTTAAAAATCAAACGTCAAAGGGACTGTTAAAATTCAGTGAAATTTATTTTATTTCTTCTTCGAGAATTAGAAAATTAAATGTGTTGTTTTATAATAGCACTGAAAGATTATTACTCAGTTCCTAAATACGACAATCGTGTAATTGGATTCTATAGAATTATAGTAATGATAATGATCTAGCTGTTTAATTAAAACATTCGGTTTTGTGTCGGATTTTGCATCATTGTTCTCAAACTAAAGTACACGTAACCCCAAGAACACTCCAGCAGCCCTGAACTGCTGATAATTGTCAAAATGACTAAAAAATCAAGTGAGGCAAGAAAATTTTCCTTTAATTTTCTCATTTTTTAACTTCCTTTCAAAGGCATATCTAGTTATTTGTTTTTATTATACTAGGACTCGTTCTTTAATTATTTTTAATGGTTCAGAAATACACGGAATAGTTTTCTTCCCATGTAAACTTGCTATAACCGTCTGAATGCTTTCACAAAGATGAACGTAGATCTGTAAACCAAGAAAACCTGAATGCGCACACACGATCTCATTCTTGCGCTCTTTAATCTCTTCACTGTATTCATTAATAAATATTGAATGCTGGGTTTAGATTAAAAAAAAAAAAGCCAACCACATAATCATATATTTTTAAAAAGATGATTTGGAGGTGTTTTATTGTGACGTACATGTGATAGTCATAACCAAGGGCAACAATCTGAAAACAGTTCAAAATCCACTTACCTATTTCAGACAGTCATTAGGAACATTCGCAGCCTGTTGGTTTATACCCCCGAAATAAAATCTCAAAGTGTGTGTGTGTGTGGGGGGGGGATTTCCATTTGAGCCAGCAAATAAAGTTGAACAAACTACCAGAAAAGATTGGTAATACTCATCGATTGCATTCGATTTTTAGTAAATAGATCGCATGGGTCAAAAATGGTCACAACCGTTGAAGTTTTTCTTGCTCTCATGTGATGAGTAACGAAATGTGCACTCCTAGTAATCTTTCTTCTCCTCCCCTCCAAATAGTTTACATTTATATTCTTCAGTTGTTCGAAACAGTTTTATTGCTTGGCTTACGACTTAAATAGTATTTCTAAGAGGAAAGCAGATATTTCTTACTCTTCTGGGGCTTAATGGTATCTTCTTGTTTTCCTGTTCTATCAGGATTTGATCGATCTTTAAAAGTCTCTATGTACTCCTTATTTCCAGTTTTTTTCTTTCTTTTTTTAAGGGCCCTTTAAAAGTTTTAAAAAGTGTTTATTTTTGCACTCAAGGTCTCTTTTCGTTTACTTTTCGTTTTACCTTAAAAAGTATTATTTTCAAGTTGAAATACAACAGTTTCGAGTTTATTGCTCCCAGCGATTGTCTTTGAGAAAATGCAGATTATACTTTTTTTTGTGTAATTTTTCTTTTAAAATTATTATTTATTGTTGTTTAAGAGGAGAGTGCTTGCTTGCATATAATCCCTCTTAACCTCGACCCATATATATATATATATATATATATATATATATATATATATATATATATATATATAGCTATTACTCGCTATGACACTGCTTACCAATGTAAATTTATCAAATTAAATGCAGAGATAACGATCGCAACCTTTAAAGGATTTTCGAATTATGATTATAATTATCACGAGTTTATAAAGTTGAACAGAATTGGTCATAAGGCTGTGGACCTAAACCTCAGATAACTCTTAAATGTGAAATATGTTAAATCATTTTTGAGGTCCTTAAAAATGCTACCCCAAGTCCTTAAAATCTCCTTACAATTGATTTCTGAGAATGAGCAATAAACCTGCATATGGAATTAGCAATACAGTTTTTCTCTTCTTGATAATGTATGCATTTGATGAATACATCTTCTGACAGTTCGGTTATTTATTTTACAATTTTATATCAACGTCTGAGCGCTCAAATTCCCCTGCAAGGTAGTAGCCCTGGTATGGGTAACGTTTATTCCCTGAGTGTGTGCAGGGTGGAGGGAGGGGGGTTGTATTCCCGTACCTACAAACCTCGATTCTGGAGAGAGGGAGAATATTGAAGAAAGTTTTCCGCGACAGGTGTTGACACGGAGCTGCAGGAGGCATAATATAGGATGACGATTCAGTTGCGGACATACGAGAGAGATTCTCGCTCCCCAACTAGGTCATCTCGCGCTCTCCTGACATAGTGACATCGCAGCATCCGGTTCTACTTCCTAGCGATTCTCGATGATGGACCATGCAATTATATATCACCTTGTGTACCCATGCCTCGCCATCCCCCCCCCCCCCCCCCAAGAAAAAAAAACTCCTTTTTTTTTTCTCGTTAAATGATTTTTGGTTGCCTTTTATTTATCCCGATATTTGCATTGCAGGTCTGTCTTTTTTTTTTTTCCTTCTACGTGCAAATGCATTCCAGTGCTTTTATATGGGGACAAATTTCCCTTTCTCCTTTTCTGTGTATATAACAGAATGGAAGCACTTGTCTAACCGGAAGAAACCTAGACAGTTATTTCTAATGAGCAATAAAACTCAGGTGTTGACACTCTATGTTTCAGCTGTCATAAAAGAGTTGATAATATAATTATGACATATTTATGCGGAAATGACATCCATTTATTTCTCAAATCAAATAATAGGTGCAGATTGTCATTGATTTTTAAGTGGTTGGGGAAAATTAAAATGCGTAAAATTTGCTATTAAAATTTGACCTGGAGTACGAGTTAGAATCTTGTCAATCATATCTAACCTCCCACTCCCCCGAAAATGAATAAAGAAAACATACACACTAGAGCGCAACTAGAATTTAAAAAAAAAAATTTCGCAGATGAATTTAAGCATTTTGCTCTCAAATATGTCTTCTGAAAGTGTTTTGGGAAGTATGCCAAATCTTGCCTGTTGTACTTTTTTTAAAGTTTAGTTTTAAAGTATATAATATGTTCATATCAACAAGAATTTATTATTAAATCGTATTTTTTTTTCATTTTATACCCTAATCTCATCTTCGGTACATATTTTTATGCATGGGGCAGTAAAAACTTCTTGTGCATGTGGAGACGTAAAGTAACACGCGTTTCGAAATAGCATGCATGATCTGCTCCCTCTTTCTACTGCGTTGACAAGTCACTCAGTAAACAGAAAAGACAAAACAAACAAGATCGTAAATCCTGGCCAGAGATAGCAAAACCAGATAGGTAAATACGGTGGCAGGCCGAAAATAGCAGTCACGGTAGATAAAACTTCAAACCGCGAGATATTAATCGTTACATCACAAAAGATGAGGAAAAGGATTGTGACAGTTTCGCAGATTAAAAAAGTCAATAAAAGAAAACGAAAACAGGCATAAATGGAATGAAAGCGGAGGTCCGGGTAGACAGTGATATAAAGATAAGCGCTAACTAATTAATAGGATCTGAAAGGAAAAGAATATGAGGGAAACCATGTGAGTTGATTTTTAGTATTGTAGTGGGATTTATATCTTGTTATCGTATCTGCTTTACCCTCTAGTTTTATTTTACTTTGCCTAAGAACTTAGGGGATATCGTACCACATCAAGTATAAGTCTGCTTTCTACCATGTTCTTTCCTTTGAAACTAATGTAACTTAAAATTTCCTTTGAAGCCAAACCCTGTAAATAATCTTTAAAAGGATTCAAAGATTCCTATATTCCGCAGATACATAATCAAATCACCAAAATGTCCCCTAACTCGTAGGAAAATCCCGACATTTAGTCATGATTCTTTCTTAACTGATTATAAATATGAATTCCAAAACCTTCTCAATATTATATTTATATTATATTTTTAAGTATGTAGAGGTACATTAACTAACTGTTTTGAAATTTAAATTAATTTTTAGTTTGTTCACATTACATGTACCCTCGATATAAAACAAATGAAGATTTTTTAATCATCAAGAAAACACCAGAAAAATATATCTATATATGTTACATAATTTGTTTATCCTTGTGTTTAATCGAATGCGCAATTTTACGTCATCTTTTTATTTATTGATTATTCCTTTTTTATGTTTATTATAAGTCATATATTTTATTTGTCTATTAGATCCTTTAATGGTGCATTAGACATAGTTCAAATAAATTTGTGCACATATTTATAATGTATTTTCTATATTATTGAAATTGTTCGTTTCCAGAATTTTACTCAAACATTAATCCCGCTATAAAGTTATCCGCTCGTTATACCTTATTTCAAAAGCCCCATAAAATAGAAAAGGGTAGGAGAATAAATCCATTTTTTATAAATTACGTTGCCAAAGAAAAAGTTCTTTTTTCATTGATGACGCTGCTGCGACAAAGTTTTATGCAGGATACGTGCTAATTTATATTCTTTTATTTGATAAAAGAGCTTGATTTTATCTCGTATTTACTGTGTATTCATTTTCTTTAACTCACTTGCAGTTAGATTTGACTTGAGCGAAAAGAAGCGTTCTCAGCGTCTAGCTATATATTTTGTTTAGAAGTATAACTTGTCCATATATTAAGAGTAATATGAACTGCCATTCTAGAAATGTGATATGTACTTATATGGCTAGTTTCGTGGGAGGCTCGGCCTTTTTCAATATGCTATTGCTGTTAATGCCAGCTTGTGTCGTATGGTACACAAACCATTACGACAATAACGTAACCGGGACAAATTTTAAACGAAAACATCATTAAGAGCCGTTTGGGGGTAATTACGTAATAATAAATGAACCCCCAACCCTCTAGCCCTCTCTTTGTTTATGAATTTGTGTGATGATAGCTATTAGGGCAGTTAAACCTTAACATAAGTTTTTTAAATAATTTATCTGAAGAATAGAGATACTTCGCGCTCAGATTGAAATGAAAATTTAATTTAAAATTACTAATCGATTTTGGGGGGGGGGGTGAAATTGTAATTTAAGAATGTAGGCCAGCAATTTTTGAGAAAGAATGGTCTTGTTTTCGTGTTGAGATGATTCATTCTATGTTATCAAATCCTACGCTCCTCCAGCGATATTGTCCGTAATGGTATATTCCTTTCTCATCCCGAGTAATTGAACCGCGTGTAGAAGCTAATCTGAATGTGGCAACGATTTGTTGCTAAGAGAGAAAGTAAGCTGCCGGTGTTTACCCTTACAGACTCCTTGCGCCCAAAGTTGGGGGAGTTGGGCACTCGAGTCAGTCGCTGGATGAGTTGAAAGGGGAGGGAGGGGGGATGACGGGCGGGAGAGAGGTAAAGGCGGATGTTGAAACGGATGTGCCCGACAGGTAAGCTCTCTTTTTCTCTCTCTCCTCTCTCCTTCCCCTTTTCTTTTTCTCGGTCCATTCGCAGTCTGCTGTCCGATGAAAAGGAAGCTCTAAAACGATGCGGCGGTGTCGGTCATACGAAATCATAGTGGAATACGCGTTATTTCGGCTCCTATCAATCATGGTTAAAAGTGAACAACCCGTTCTTTTGTATTATAAAGGACGGTTATTATCCAAATCCCCGACGGAGCACTCCACGGGATCATCGTTGTTGGTAATGCTGCTTTCATGCGATCTCTCTGCTCAGAGTGCTTTCTTTTCAAAATGTAGCTTGTTGCGGGAAAAGGCCTCTACATTTGAAATAAGGTTGGCGCCAGTACTTCTCTCGTACGAAGCATTTGTTATATACTCGGACCAAGAGAGGACTCCTTACACATACTTAAGTAATGTGTTTAGTCAAATACGGCATCTCCTTAGGAATTTTGTATTGTGGGAATCAATCGGATCACTCTAATGGATATATTGTGTATCCTCGTCTGAAAAAATTTTGATGAATAATGTAGAAATTGTTTAATTATGTGGCATATGTACATTTTTTCAGAAATGTCAGTAATTAAATGCCATTTAAGCTCTACCCCTTCTACATCTCATTCTCTCTCTTATATATATATATATATATATATATATATATATATATATATAGTGTGTGTGTGTGTGTGTGTGTGTGTTCGGCATAGTTGAACACCGCTTTGCGTTGTAAGTGAACATACAAGAAAAAAAAAGGGGGGATGTCTCATTCGAACATCATCGTCGATGATTTCTACATAAGTAAATAAAAATCAAAAGCATTGTGTTTCTGAAAATATATTTTAATATCATAAAAGGAAGCAGAAACTCTTAGAGAAGGCAAGTCATAATATGATTAGTATTCACACTCTCTCTGGATTTGCTTAAAATAGATAGAGCACTATAACTGCGTACGTCATAAAGACAGCAATGAGACGGAATTCATAACTTACAGGAAACATGTGGAAAACGTAAATCAGGAATACACTCCCTCTCGGGTGTTCATACCGCCTTTCAGATTTTAAATAAAAATTTTCATCTCCCCAAAAACTCTGCGAGGGGAAAATTAACAAAAGCAATCGTTCCAAAAATATATTCGTATAAGATTTTAAAGATGCCTTACCGTTTGCTGTAAGAACTGTCGAATTCCTAACTCTACGATTCAGTATCTTACAAATATTTAGGTATTAGATAGCTAGATGCATTCTACCCCAGCTTACCCACTGTGATGAATCTTACAAATCCAAGCAAACCAAACTGTTAAAAATGAAATTATGAGGGCAGAAAATGCGTGAATTAACTGTACCTTTACGCATGAATTAATTGCTTTTTTTCTAAGAACTGTTTTCTTTTTAATTGGGAAGGCTGCGGGACCTCGCAGACAGTTATATACTGTGACAGTTCTGGTCCTCAATCAAACAGAGCTCCTGCAAGTAAGAAGTGGAGGTTGGGGGTGGGAAGGGTACTCATACATTCTTGTATAAAATGCCCTTTTTGTAAGTTGCTGGATATTCCTGGAGTCATGCGCTGAGGTCTTTTTCCGACCCGGACTCTGGCAGCACTTGCAAACCGGTCACGTCCAGCCAAAAATTGACGCTGTAACCCCTGCCGAGTTCTCTTGACTGCCAAAAATCCCAGAACCTGTTCGGGTATGTGTTCTTTTTATCCCCCTCTGAAGCTCTTTTGGGGCTTATTCCATGCCAACCTCTTGGCCCAGAGGTCCTCCGCTTGAACTCCGGCAGACCGGATGGTGGGAGAGGAAAGATTATTGCCGTTCTTTTTTTACTTCTTCTTTTGGGCTTCGTGTTTTTATTTTCTCTGCGAAACTTTTGAGTCTGGAGAACCGGAACTGTTGTGTGGGGCATTTAGTCGCCGGTCCGATGGATCCGGTAAAGTTTGAGGTCGTGAGATGGTAAACGTGAATCGTGACAGGGACAGTGTGGCTCGCTGGGTGGAAATTTTCTCTTTTCTTATTGTTCATGCATTTGAAAATTTTATTTTGCCCCGTTTGCCGGAGTTGAGATGTTTAGTATAGAGTCTTAGGTGTAGTTTAATGCTTTTAAAGTTCAATATTTCATTCACATATATGACACACACACACAATGGAATCTCGATCCATCGTTCCCCGAATACCCTTTCCAGTATGTGTTGTTTATTTCATTCATTCCCGACGATAATATTTCGTTGTATGTTCCCGCATTTACCGTTTAGTGCAATAGGTCCCTTTAAAAACGATAGGTAGAGGTTTCACTGTATATATATGTGCGTGTGTAATTGCAGGAAATAAATAATCCAACTTCCATAAGCACCAACCATACTAGTGCGAGTAAGTTGTCTTGTATCGTTTTACCGATAGTTAATTGAGATGAAAACTACCCTTTTCCTTTACATTTTGCAGGGTAGATGTAGATAAAAGCAAGTGTATGTATGCATACATGTGTACTTAATATACCTGTTTAAATATATTTGTTTTTAATAGGTTTTTCTCATTTTTCGTTATTTGGAATTTTATCTTACTGAAAAGGGAAGGGGGGAGAAGAATTGGGGTATTGTAGGATTTTCCTGTTTTGTCAGTTTTTGATATATCGCGCATAATTTCCTCATTATCACTGTGAAGACACTCTGTATAAGCTATAAACCTGCAATCGTTGTTTTTATGCCGTCTCGGAGTTTCAGATAAATTAATATACATTAGTTATGTTCTCATTGCAAAACTGAAAATAAATAAATAAATAAAACTTGTGTATCGGATGGATGCCTTTTGATATGCGAATAAGTAGGAGGAAAATGAGTTGGTTCCTTTAAAAAATTCAGTGATTTTTTTATTGATTTTGTCACGCTTTTTGTGCATTTTCCCGTATTACGGTGTTTTGCAATACTGCTAATTTCAAGTTAATCTACTGTGAATCGCGCGTGTAATTAGAATAGCAGTATGTATGTTTACTATTACTTTATGACACAACGGGGATTTTCTAGTTGTTTCCCCATCATCCAGTTCCAGTCATATTATTTGTGGATAGGAGAATCTCAAAGTAACCTGGACCTATAATCCTCATATCTTTTTGTTTCACTGCCCCCCCCCCTCCTTCTCTCTCTCATTTTTTCTCCCCCCCCCCCTTAGAGCGAGGGTAATCATGCAACTGCTACAGATGGACAAAATACTAAATCGTGCATCACTACCCCCCTTTTTCCCTACTCTGTAGTGATGGACCAACATCAATTTTGTTTCACGGGCTCCTCCCCTTGCTTTGTGCCTACGGGTAGCAATTTTTTTCCCCTCTCAGAATTTTTGTTTTCAGAGTAGCCTGTGTTCTTCATGAATGAAACTCTTGGACCGGAAATTGTCTACTATTGAATTTTTACTTTGGTTCTTGATTTCGGAAATGTGGTATGCGGCTTAAATACCTTACACTAGAAATCGCTAATGCGATGCCTCTTTAAAAAAATATAAATAAATAAATAAATTAAAAAAATAATAATAATAATAATAAATAAATATCCGTTTATGAGCCATTGAGAAGCGATTGATTTCATTTGCTTGAAACTTCCCTAGAATTTTGACTCTTTCTAGAGGCAGATTGATTCCATTAATTCATTTTTTGAAGATGCCCAGCATTTATGTTCCCAGTCTGCTGGAGGATGGGGTCCCAGAAACAGTTTGTTTTCTTATTCATTAAAAGATTTCGTAAGTAAATGAAACCGTGTATTTTAACATTTAACGGGAAATGCGTAACTTACTTCGACCGGATCTTTTTCTCTGCAGCAAATGTCAGTGATGCCGTTAGATACTACTTCAAAGGATTTGGTTGGCTAATTCGGAGAATTTCGTAAATTGTTAATTAAATGTATTTATTAGCATACGGGAGTTATGCGCTAGTGATGCGACATCGATAACAAAACATCGATGTTTTGAAACATCGATATTCAATATTAAAACATCGATGCTAATAAAACATCGCCCAAAAACCATCGATGTTTTGGAACATCGATGTTTTAGAACATCCATTTTTTAAAACTGGTTTAGTAATCTCTAACATTAATGTTACTTTCGTTAGTCGTGGGGGGAGGGGGTGATTTAATTTTACTCTGATTGGGTAGGCACAAATGACAAAAACTTGGTTGCTTTGGGCTACATTGATGACTCAAAATTCTCGTTGTAAATACCGCCATGTTTTGCCTTCAAATGTCCAGATAAATTCGTGGTATTGCCAGAAGTTTTGAGGGACTTAAGGCAAATATTGCATTTCGCCAATTTGTCAGTGGTTTTGTAAAGATATTCCCAAACGGTACTTTTGGGAGGCAACTTACTAATAATATTAACGTCAACTTATATAAAACCAGAATAAAACAAAAACTTAAATGGATGCACTCGTGTATATACTATTTGTAAAATAAAACCCCATGGAAGGTTCTGGAGTGTCAGGAACAATCCAAGCGCTCTGATTGGTTCATTGGTTGTTCATTGCCATTTGTCTGTTTGCTAAGGAATCATTCCCCCTTTTGTATTCGTCCTTTTCAGAATTCAGACTTACATTTACTGAGTGTGAAAATTGTGCTACGTGGTAATTTTTTTTTATTACGGTACTTTTTCATTAAAAAAAAAACATCGAGACAACGTAAAACATCGAGCACAAAACATCGATGTTAAAAAAACATCGGCTTCAATAAATCGATGTTTAAAACATCGATGTTTTTATCAAAACATCGATGTTTTTATCAAAACATCGATGTTTTGAAAACATCGACATCGATGTCGCATCCCTATTATGCGCTCCTCCCAAGAGGATTTGAGGATTCAAGTGTTCCGGGGGGGGGGAATATAATATTTAAATAATTTTAATTATATATATATATTATCATCTGCAGGGTCATTAAATGATTAGCAACTTATTTTGTAGTACTTGTCCGTTTATAAAAAAAATTCGCTTTTTTGTGATATTTTAATTATATTACTAAAACGTATTTTACTTCTTCTCTATTGGCAATTTGACATGGATATTCGTAGGAGAATACTCAATCCCAAGAGCTTGTATTTACTAAATTTAGGACCATTAGCAGTGTCTGCAAAGAGTAATATTCTCCCCATGTGTATATAACCTCCCCTCTTTCTGACTATATGAAATAAATTGTACAATTTTCTTTTTCTTTTTTAGCCATGGCAACAAGGAATGCTTCTCATGCCGGGGTATCAAACTGTGTGTTGATTGGTTCCGGGCGAGGGGTCATCAGAACATTACAGTCTTTGTTCCCAGGTGGAGGAAAGAAAATTCTCGACCCGATGCACCTATCAAAGGTAATAGTTTTCGGTATGTTTTGAACGAAAGAAATTATTTTGCATATGTGCACTCAAAAAGTATTTCTATTAATAATTGCTCTTGGTTACTTCACTGACATATTTTAATCTGGCGAAGTATCCTTTTCAGTGTTTTTTTCTCCCTATCCTGAGATATTTATGAAATAAAGCTTGTGTCGAGAATGAGGATCCGACCTTGCTTCTAGTTATAGACTGCTTAAAGATATTATGAATAAATAGTGCAAGAAATACTTCTGCTATAATTTTCTTTCGAGAAATCCTCGGCTATTAAAGAAAAAATTAGTGATAGTTTTGTGAGAGGAACTCAGTTCGGTGTCTTCTGTGTAAGTTATGAAGTGAATTCAGTCTGGTTTGGTTTGCAGCGCTACGGTCAAATTTTTGCTACACGAGGGCTAATTCGACCGGGACTTACAGTTTAAAGCCGATTCCGAACGGCTACAAACATCAATGCCAACATTGGAACTCGAACTCACAGGATCTGAACCGAAGGTCAGCGCTCTAGCAGTTCGGCCATCACCCGGTTGGTGTGGTGAAGTAAATTAGTGATGCGATGTCGATGTTTTAAACATCGATTTATTGAAGCTGATGTTTTTTTAACATCGATGTTTTACGTTGTCTCGATGGTTTTTTTAAATGAAAACGTACAGTAATAAAAAAAAAATTACCACGTAGCATAATTTTCACACTTAGTAAATGTAAGTCTGAATTCTGAAAAGGACGAATACAATAGGGGGAATGATTCCTTAGCAAACAGACAAATGGCAATTAACAACCAATGAACCAATCAGAGCGCTTGGAATGTTCCTGACACTCCAGAACCTTCCATGGGGTTTTATTTTACAAATAGTATATACACGAGTGCATCCATTTAAGTTTTTGTTTTGTTCTGGTTTTATATAAGTTGACGTTAATATTATTAGTAAGATGCCTCCCAAAAGTACCGTTTGGAAATATTTTTACAAAACCACTGACAAATTGGCGAAATGCAATATTTGCCAAGTCCCTCAAAACTTCTGACAATACCACGAATTTATCTGGACATTTGAAGGCAAAACATGGCGGTATTTACAACGAGAATTTTGAGTCATCAATGTAGCCCAAAGCAACCAAGTTTTTGTCATTTGTGCCTGCCCAATCAGAGAGTAAAATTAAATCACCCCCTCCCCCACGACTAATGGAAGTAACATTAATGTTAGAGATTACTAAACCAGTTTTAAAAAATGGATGTTCAAAAACATCGATGTTTAAAAACATCGATGGTTTTTGGGCGATGTTTTATTAGCATCGATGTTTTAATATTGAATATCGATGTTTCAAAACATCGATGTTTTGTTATCGATGTCGCATCACTAAAGTAAATTCAGTCAAGACAATATTATCACAAAAAGTCTTGATGAGGACCCAATTAACAGTGCTGAAAAGTATAGCGAGTTTCCTAGGGAGATTCGTGGTCCTTATTAATAAATAGTATTTGACCTCTAAACATAATGGACCCAGTTCAGCTCCCTTATAAATTGTTCCATTATTGCCAAAGCGTGTGTCTTCTTTCGTAAAACAAGAAATCATGCCCATCCCACATACGTACACGAGTAGGCAAGAAGTTTTTATACTTCCGATTTTCTTCTTAAATCCCCGTTGATTTGGTATATACTGTGTATATTTGTTTGGTATATTTGTTATTTACTGTGTTCTCCTGTTAGACTTAATTATATCGCCCGAATGTTTGTTCAAAAGAGATTAGTTCCGTTTAAATATTGATCCAGTCTCGCGATGTTGGATGAAAGTATTGTTGATTAAACCCTTTGATTTATTTTCTTCCACAGACCAAGAAATTTTGGCCCAGCTCGAGAAGGAGAGGATGTTGGTATTTACGCCTTCCCGTCATGTGGGTGGCCGACGCCTGGTGTGCTACGATGATCGATACATACTTCGGCTGGCAGTGGATAGCGATGGAATTGTTGTGTCCAATGACAACTACAGGGACTTGGCCAATGAAAGTCCTGAATTTAAGAAGATCATTGAAGACAGGCTTCTGATGTATTCTTTTGTCAACGACAGGTAAGTTTCACGTTCAACTATTTTTGTCTCTGTTACTTTTTTGTGTGAAAAGAAATGTCTATAATAGTCTTAGTGCACGTATTCTATCATAAGTTTCAAAAGTGTTATATGCTTGCATGTCTATCCTCGTATATCACCGAAAGAAACTGAAATCGCTTTAATCCCTTGAAAATCAGGGTCATCCAAGTCTTCGTAGCAACTATGTACAGAATTACGAGCGGTATTCTTCATAGCATTTGAGTTATCAGAACCCATAGTTAAAATAATCTAAGTAAAATTGTACATTAAGGGGTTAAATATTTACATTAATTTAGAACTCTTAAAGCTATATTGTTATACTTAATCTCCTAAGCCGATATCACTTCTCTGCAGCAGAATGAAGATGTTCTTAAAAAAGGCATCTAAAAGTACGACGGTATATGGACGGTCAGTTTTGTTGCTTTGTTCGTCAATTTTCATTCAAATACATAATGTAATACTAGCCTCTCAATAATTAAAACTGGTTTTCATAGTTATTTTATATTAGTGTAAACAAGTTCTGTAGGCCAAATGCTCAATTAAAATGAAATCGGTTAAAAAGTATTGAGCAGGATTTAATATTTTGCGATCCAAAAAGGTGGCAGGTCGCATTTAGTTAAAGAAGGGAAGAAAGAAAAAAAAAAGAGTGTTATACCTTATAGTTTTTGATCAGCGGATTTATTCATATACTGGGCCGATCTGACCAATCGTAGCGCCTGAGGCAAGTTTTAAAAACGGCGCCTTTTCAAATTTTTGGAGAGCAGTGGCGCACCCAGGGGGGGGGGGGGGGGGGCAAGGGCCCCTGCCCCCCCCCAAAGAAATAGGAATTGCATTATGAATATTGATTTTGCATTATAAATATTTTTACCCGTTCATCTTGCCCCCTCCCCCCCCCCCCAAAAAAAAAAAAAAAAAAAAAAAAATCCTGGGTGCGCCACTGTTGCAGAGACACATAAATAAATATCACTATTAGAAATAGTTTGCTTTTAGAATAAAGATCATTTGGCAAAAAATATGTAGTAAAAAGTTTTATTTATTTAAAAAAAAATTAAAAAGGACAGAACTTCAAAAAAGGGAGAAAATTTTAATGAATTTGAATATAGAGTATTATGCAAAAAAAAAAAAAAAAAAAAAAAATAATTACTAAATCATTCTTCTAGCCTTTATGGCGGCAAATGGCCCAATTGCATCTCTTTAATGTATTGTTTTAGGTACCATCTTTCTACAGAAATTATTGCTAGATCATTCAGTCGCTCTTGGTTTATTGTTATTCGTAGATAATTCTCTAAAATTTTCAGTTTAGAAAAACGGCGCTCGGCTGCTGATTCAGTGACAGGTAGTGTTAGTAGAATTCTTAGAACTACAACGTTGTTTGGAAATATAGATTTTAAATTTATTTATGATCTCAAATTCAGCAGTTTATATAAAAAAATTAATTAAAAACTAAAGTCTAAATATTCGCTCATATTATTTTTTATGAATTTTATCATACATCGGTTTTTAACTATTAATCTCTTTTTTGGTTATGCGTTAAAATTTTCGTATTTTTACTGTCTCATTTTGATGTCTATTTCAATTCAGCGCCTGAAGCGTTGCCTCGCCACCTCACCTATGGGACCGGCACAGTTCATATATTAAAAGTACTTAATTTGTTTTAAATATCCTTTACGAAAGAGAATATTTTGTGAACCTTTACTGAACAACTCTAACAAACTGATTTAAATGGAATGGCTAAACTCATTTTTGCGCTGGGCGCGAAATTTTTCGTCATTTTTTTCTTAACTTTTTATCTCGAGTTTCCGATTTTTTATTGTTTTTCGTGATATGTACTTATATTTTGCAACATTCTCAACATAGTGCTACCTTTCTGTGTCCTTTCGTTGTTTTGCTCTTGGCTACAACTTGCCCTCGCCTCGCAGTGAATAGGATTGTCGTGTTTTGTTGAGATGTTTTCGGTTCTCTCTTCACTAGAACGGATGTCACGATGGTCGATAAGTTTAGGAGGAACGAACTAGTGGAAAAAGAAAAAAAAAGGAATTTCCTTTTTCAGGCATCTCTTTCTGATCGGCTGTCACGTTCTCTGGGATCGTGATGCTCGAGTCCCTGAGAACTCTTCTCTGGTTGCTTTTCATAAGATCTTGATACCGGAGTGCTTTGTGCTCAACTTCGTATGGTTGCCATATTTGGCAACGAAATTTCCGTTTGGAATCTTTGTTTATGTCCAGTTCTTTTATAAATTAGTCTTCAGTTGGATGATAGATGCATAAATAACGTCAACTGGGATGGGTGTAATTTTGACAAAACGTTGTAGTTCGATTATGATTCAATGTATGAGTAACATTTCTCATTTTTCATCAGTTCCGGAAAAAAATAATAAATAAAAAATAAAAATAGAGGGACGGGGGAGTTCAAATCTTATATCCCTCGCCACATTTTTCTCTACAAATTATGTCGTTCAGAATTATTAATTACTCCTTACCTAAAAAAAATGGGGGGGGGCGTGGACTTTCTTCACCCCCCTTTTTTCTCGGTCTAAAAATTGACCGTATTTTTTCTGCGGTCTCACACCTGAAATCTATGATGTGGCCGTGCTTTATAAGGCAGTTTCATGAAACGTCACTGAAGGGATGAAAGCCCTTCTATGCATTTAACAACAAACATTTTACGTTTCGTTTTTGCCCGAGTTGAGTTGTCACATACTGCGAGCAACTGCCTTATTATTTCTTTGATGTAATATTTTCAAATATTCGAAAACAGTTTTCGTTTTAACGTAGGAATACGTTCCTCAATAACGGTCCTCTGGAAAGATAAAAAATTGTCCGGCGTCGTGAGTTATAATTTTGGCAGCGTGCCAAACCCCGTAGCAGTAAACAGTTAAGTACCAAAACGCCCCCCCCCCCCCTTTAAAAAAAAAAAAAAAAAGCAACGATAAGTAATCCTACGTTAATAACGGTAGCGGTATTTTGTTAGAAGAGACTACCTGAATTTTTAATTTTTTTTAAAAAAACAACATACAATTATATCCCACTCACAACATAAAACAATGAAAAATTCACATAAACTAATCTAATGAAGACTCTAATCCTTGTCATTAATTCCCAGCAGCTGGTGACATCAAAGTGACTGGGGTAGCATAATATAAAAGGAGTGGGAGAGAAAGAGAAAGTGCAATTACCTTTCGTGTACGCATGTATGCTGTTGGTGTGGGGAAAAAATTTATTCCTGTAGTATTAATTTTTTAGTATGTAATATAAAAATGTTGCTCAAAGAAATCACATCAAACCACATGAGATTTAATCATAATTATCATTTACATTAATGCCCTAAAAAAAGTATTAACATTTTTATTTCTATCAGTTCATATTGTTAATTTGAAAATAATGGCCTGAAATGAAACTGCAATTTCAAATGAAAATTTCAATCACAGATATAGCAATTTAAATTTTTAACTCTATTCTTCACTGTGTGATAGTATTAATTGTTAAAGTAGCATCAATCTTATACACATTTAATTAACCATTTATAAAATTAATGTAGTTAATTAGTTACTATAACTTATCTTAACTCTAGATTTATGCCACCTGATGATCCACTGGGTAGGCATGGACCATCACTTGATAACTTCTTGCGGAAGTCTCATGCCATTCCACGGCCAGCTGACCCTCTACCTCCCCCCTGCCCTTATGGGAAAAAATGTACATACGGCAACAAGTGCAAATATCATCATCCTGAGCGAGGGAACCAGCCACAGAAATCTGTGACTGAGAGGCTTGCAGAACAGGCCAAGATTCCACTGCAAGAAGTCAAGTCACGAGGTCTGAAAAGCAGAGAGTCATCTCCAGGTTAGTATTAATTAGTCTGTCTCTTTAGACATAAAGTAAAGATGGTCCTCTATGTTTTAGACCTCTAAAATATCTTTTTTTTCACAAAGTAAAATTAGATTTCTCAGTGTTGTCATGAATCTCCCCCCCCCCCCTAAATAGGAGTAGCACGCTTCTAACTTTTTTTTTGGGGGGGGGGGCATGAATTGAATGCAGTTAGGGCCCTCCTCAGCACATTAACTGCTGGACGGTCCTTAAAATATGAAACATTTTGATTTTTTTAAAAATTGAATAACAATAGAATTGATCTTTGAGTAGTATTCAAAAGTTATACAATGAGAAAATGAATACAATATAAATAAAATGAGAAAAAAAATACAGCATCGAATTTTTTTTATGGATCATATCATTGTTAAAAACTATGTTAAGGCTAAAGACATAAGAGGAATCTTCAGTTTCACAGTTTGAAAAAGCGGGAAAAAAACCAACTTTCTTAAAAGTTTTCTACAATTTTCCGATTTTAACTGAACTTTTATTAATGTTTTAATTTATTTCAAGTTAAGTTGGGGGGGGGGGGGCGAGGGGCATGTGCCTTCCCCTCCCCCTACTGAGCCTTGAGGTTTTACTTCTCAGTACTCATATTTCTTTTCACAAGTACATGAAAATTTTCAGTTGCATAATAATTATCAGGACTGTATATTATGGAATAAACTCTACTATTTCAATGCCATTTACTTATTTTGGCAAAGCACATGTTATAATTTTGCTTTTCACATGAACTTCAAAATTATTTCAATTAAAAAAAACAGTTTTTTAAGTAAAATTGTTAAAATTTGACAATCATCTAACATGTGTCTTAAGTTGCATTTTCTTCTCTAGCTTATGATAGTGTAAATGTATGTTTTTGCCTATTAATTGAAGGCAATGAATAAGTTGATCTTTGCCGATATGATAGTGCATTACATGCTATTTGCCGATCTCTACTTCCTATGTCATAAAGATGGTAAATTTTTCCTATAAGTATTTTCTAATAACACATACATAATTGCATACTTTTGAATTCCCTTTGCTACAATCTGAAAGTAGATCTTTAATTGCAATCAATACTCAGGTTAGGATTTTAATATTTGAGAAACTACATGCTTATTATTGAAACATATTTTCTTTTATAGAAATAAAATTCAGAAATTTGTATTTGTTAATGTGTTGCGAGATATAATTAGGTAAAAATTTTTGCCTTAGTTTAATATGGGGATTAAGGATCTGCCTATCAACTAATAGTCTCAGTTAATTATAATGTGATAAATAAAGGGGTCTTTTTTCATCCTTTTTGATGTTCAAAATATGTAAAAGAAAAATAGAATCATTCACTGAATAGATTACATTTTTATATTTCATTCTTGTCCATCAACCAAGCATAATGTATTACATATTTGTTGTGTTATATTTTAACATACAAATTTTTTTTATAGGGGATAAACTAAAGCCATCTTCAACTGTTCAATTATCTGGTAGTGCCAAGTCTAAAAAACAGCCATTGTCACGAACAAAATCATTAGTGCCACCTTCAACTCTTTTAGAGAGCTCATCTGAGAAAACTAATGTTGTAGAGAGAACAAAGAGTGATGGATCTTCAGTGAAATGTGAAGAAAAATCTCAGCTCCAAAAATCTGGATTGCCATGTTATATATCTCCTACTGGTTATGGTCCATCCTGGTCACCAACTATGCCCCAAATATCATTAACTGCAGAAACTTCTCAAATGACACATTCTTCTCCCAGCATTGGGGGAAATTGGGCCACAATCCCTACCACTCTGCCTCCTAATATTCCAGGATCCTGTGCTGAGATTTTCCTTGAGCCTGATGGCGGTGGCCACCTTTTTGTAGCCAAGCGTTTATCAGACCCAGATAATCACAGCAACAAGCCAATGAAGTCTTTCCCTAAGCAACCATCTCAAACACATGGTCATCAGGTTCCAGAGACTGCTAACCTGCACAGAAAATTACAGCGTCAGTTGACTCTGAATCCTGCATATGATCCTCGACTTCTACAACTGGGTGGGTTTGTGGATAGGTCTCAAATTCTGTCACCCCCACAAGAATCTTTCAATCTTTTAAAGTCACCTACAGATCAGCCAGATCTGACACAGAGAGCTAGTAGTCAAGAAAATCTCCATCTGCTTCAATCTGGATATAGTGCCATGGGACATGTGCCCCATCAGCCTCTTAGCCGAATGGGAAGTGACAGCAGAGTAGCTAGTAGCCTACAAATGTCTTCACATGTTTGGGACAATGTAAATGCTGAACACCAGACCGTAACTCGCATAGCTAGTGCACCAGATTCATATAACCAATGGCCACCTTCTGCTCGAATGCAACATTTAAATAGCACATCAGATACTAGGCTGAATTTGTACCCTGAGAATCAAGTGCAAACACATCATATGCCACTAGGAAATTTCACGGACATGCAGCGACATTGGATGTCTCAAAGTCATGGCCTAGATCCTCCACGGCCAATGTCCTCTGCAGGTATCCAAATGATGGGTTCATCATGGCAAGAGCAATCTCCATCTGGGATGGCAAGAGGTTCATCACAAGTATTAAACCAGCCAGTGAGGCCATCAAGTGTGCCCCCACCAGGTTTACAAGCAGGATTGATGTCTCAACATCAAGGACGTCCACCGTCTCCAGACTTTTCAGACAGTGCACGATACAGACTATATTTCCATTTAGCCTCTATATTTCCAAAAGAACAAGTACAGGCAGTCATGGATTTATATCCACAAGAAACAAATCCACAAAAAATATGTGCTGCAATTTTAAATATGTTTCCTAAAGGTTGAGAATTGTAGTGATGTAGGAAATATAATATGGACAAAAGTTATTTATTTCTAGCCATTTTTTTAAAGACAGCTAAATATTTTAATTGTTTAATGTTTCATATGAATTTTAAAATATAAAGTCAATAATTATCACCCAGATATGGAGTAAAAATGATTTTACTCACAAATATTTTAATAAATATCAAAATTAATTTATTTACAGCTCTGAGATAATACATGTAGAAAGAAGAAAAAAAATTATCAAGCATATGTCTGTATGTTATACAGTGTGAGACCAAATGGTTCCTTACATGTATAGTGAAATCTGTGCTTTTGTAATATATTTACCTCAGTGTTGTAATTTTTTCTTCAAATAATTTTTCTTGAGCTATAAATGTGAACAAAAATATCTTTTAATGTTACAGAAAGAAAAAGTTATTTAAATTGCAATATTTGAAAATATACCCTGTTTCACAGTGATGTTTCCGCACTCATGATTTATCAATTTTACTAATGTACATAAGAACTTTAATTAATAATTGTTGCCCTAAATTATATGTTGTTAACAGATCCTGCTGGTTGATTAAATATAGGCCAGCTAGGTACTTTATTCTAGTCTTGAGAGTGAAAAATCTAAAAATGTTAAAAAAAAAAAAAAAAAAAAAATTAACATTTGTTTGAAGTTATTTACTTTTATCCAGCTTGAACAAATGAAGATATTTAAATTACTCTGTATAGTTTTATGAAAAATGTTGATTGAATATTTGTTAAAAATTGGAAAGGGTTAAGATTTTCTAAAGCAGCACTTACACATATTGTGTCAAATCATAAGAATAAATTACTGTTTATTCTTTTGATTATACTTTAATTTTGTATCCAGTCAGTAATTGGATAAAAGTTTGGACTTTTTTAATCACAAAGGAGTAAAATAATATATAGCTTTATTTTTCCGTACTTAAAATGAATCTATAAATTTGTATTATTAAAGTTTTTCTAATTCTTTAAATTAACTGGAATGTAAACATCTTAGAGTAAAAACTAAACCACTGCTTGATTTTCTGCCTGAAAATCATGTTATGTGTCTAAGATTTTTTAATTGAAAAAAAAAGCTAGTTTTTTCTAAAATGTATATTTTAAAGGAGTTAAAATGCAGAAATTATGTGTAAAATTTTTATTAATACTGAAAGTACAAAAAAAAAGAGTAAGAACAAAAGTATATCAAATGTTCTTGAATGGTAAATATATATACAAATACAATAAAATCCATGCTTACATAGTTTGTAAGTTAGCTGAAAGCTGTAAAAAGTTTTTAAACAGTTACTTTCAACTATTCCATTTATTTTAATTGTTTAGCATGTGATGTGACTGTTAAGTACACACAGTGAGCAGGCTCAGTGTGATGTATCATCTAAACTTTGTTGCATATGTAAATACATATAAATATCTGTATAGAAAACATTAAATGTGACAAAATTGTGGATATATTTAAGTTGTTTTGTTGTCACATGTGTATTTCTGCACTGCTGTATATCACTTCAGCACTTTTGCTTCTGGTGGGTTTTGTGCCAGACGAAACCAGGAGCTTGTTTCTTATAAAAAATGTGTATCATTATATGAATGGTGTTTACCTTTTTATCTAGTATAAAACAATACTGTGTATTGTCATTTGTATGTAAAGGACCAAATTCAGGTCATATGTTTGGGGGGAGGGAAAAAAAGAAAAGCAGCAACTAAAATGAAATATTTATGCATCCTCTTATGTGTACAGAATAGTTATCGTAATGATAATAAAGTTGTGTGTTTTCACATCTCTCAAATCAGAACATTATATTAATGAAGAAATTATGCAAAAATGTAAAGTTCCAAATAGAATTCTTATTTCTTCCTGTATAAAAACGTTGGTCTTTCACTTAGCTCCATCTCATCTTCAGAACTATTTGGCTGATTATTAACTACAAAATACTCCTCCTCCTCATTGTCATTTTCGTTGCTGAAATAAAAGAATTTTTTTTCAAAATACTGCTTGCTCATTTTTTCAAAAAATTATTCAAACATACAAATTTTCTCTTCTAATGTCTATGTATTCAGACAATTACACAAACTAAATATTGCTTTGTGTAAGATGTTCAGAAAAGAAAATAAGTGTACATTATTAAAAAATATATATATTTTTGCAACCCTGAAATGAGATTTTTACTTGTGAGAAAATTATCAAATTACTAATTCTGTCAAAGTGGTTTAAAAGGTGGGACATTTCAGTTATGTTATCAGCTGATAAATTGATTTTTACACTAGTATTCTTAAATGATGCCTCTACTGAACAGTTAAGCAGGACAGTAAGTATTAACTATAAAAAGGCAATAAGCTCAGAAGGAAAAGTAACTACAATAAAGATTAACAATTTTCTGAAACATTTTACATTCAGTGGGAGTTTAATTTCATAAAATTTTAAAGCAATTTTTATTATTTTCAAATAATAAAAAGCCAATAGGGCTATGAAATCTTCATTACCGGGAAGCAAAATTAAACACCTTGAAACCATATTAATGGATATGCCACAGGGTGAATACAAATCAAAAGAGTCCATGTTTGAAGTCCTAAAGACATGTTTTATGATTAATAGAAATGAGAAGTAATCCACAACATTAATAGCCCTAATCAGTAAGAGGAACTGGAAAAGAACTGAACGGTTAAGCAGGACAATAAGTATTAACAATAAAAAGGCAATGAGCTCAGAAGAAAAAGTACTACTATAAAAAAAATTAACAATTTTCTAAAACATTTAACATTTAGTGGGTTTGATTTGGAGCACTACGGTCATTTTTTGCTACACAACGGCTAATTAGACAGGGACCTATAGCTTAAAGCCGATTCCGAACGTCTACAAACATCCATGCCAAGAGTGGGACTCAAACCCCACAGACTCCGGTACCAACCCCTAGCCATTCGGAGTTTAATTTCATAAAATTTTAAAGCAATTTTTAATATTTTCAAATAATAAAAAGACAATAGGGCTATGAAAACTTCATTACTGGGAAGCAAAATTAAACACCTTGAAACCATATTAATGGATATGTCACACGGTGAATAGAAATCGAAAGAAACCACCTTAGAACATGTCTTATAATTAATAGAAATGAGAAGTAACCCACAAAACTAATAGCCTTAATTAGAAAGAAAAAAAAATATCTCAGTAAGCCTTATGAATGTCCTTCAGATGTACAGTTTTATTACCTCAGAAAACATTTCTCGGTGAAATCCATCTTCTCAAAATATTCTATTGGTATGTAATCTTCCAACTGGTCCTCTGTTTTATCTTCATCAACTGGATTAATTACAAAACCGATTGGCCATGATTTGTAGCAGGAATCTAAAATTAAATTACATATTTTTTATAAGGACAAACACATAAGAAATTCAGTTTATTACTGTTTTTTCATCACACAGGAATGAAGAATTATTTAATACTAGATAGTACCCGTCAAAACTTGATGGTAAAATACAAATCATTATAAAAGTACTATTAAAAGTAATATTAAAAATACAATAATAAACAGAAATTAAAAACATTATCATCATAATAGAATGCTTTACCAAAAATCTCATGAAAGCCACGTGTGTTGGCAATTTAGAAATATTCAATTAAACGACGATGAATGAATCATGGTGAATGAATGACTCACTCGTGTTTACATTTTCAAGTTCTGAGTATATAAAATGAATACTTGTTATTAATTTAATTGAAACACTATGATAACGTGAAAGGTGGTGAAATAGTTATAAAAGTACTATTAAAAATACAATAGAATGCTTTACCAAAAATCACATGAAAGCCATGTGTGTTGGCAATTTAGAAATATTCAATTAAACACGTTTAAAACTGTTTTACTGTGAAAGAAATTCTGAATTTTTCTTAAATTAACGACAATGAATGAATCACGGTGAATGAATGACTCACTCGTGTTTACATTTTCAAGTTCTGAGTATATAGCATGAATACTTGTTATTAATTTAATTGAAACACTATGATAACGCGAAACGTGGCGGAAAAGAGATAATTCTCTAATGAATATGAAATTCACAAAGAAAATAAGTTACAATGAAAGGATATTTTATGTTGAGAACATTTCTAAACGGTGGCGAGCTGTTTTTTTAACTCTCATAACCATTTATTACAGCCGTCTAAAAATCGAAATAAAGTTGATTTGTGTCGATATTACGTTGTTTCTAATAAATTATTTGGGTTTGGATATCAAATAATCTTTTTGAACTTTACTTTTAACTTGTTAAGCCTAACTCATAAAACAAAATGGATGCCATAGGCTGATATATTTATGAAGCGGTCGCTCCGGAAGCGTTACGTGACAGATACATACACAGAACACGGCAACTATTAGGGGAATTAACTTTACTTAGTATTACATTAACCATTAAGTTTACTTAGATACATTAACCATTTATCTAAATTCCAATTTTTCAATTATGTAACAACTTAAAAAACAGAATGTTACAAAAGTCATGCATAAATATTTCAGATAAGCAAAGCAATGGTAATATTTATAAAAAACTTTAAAAAACTTTGGGTAGGTGGTTACGTAATACATATTTCTAAGAAACGATTAAATAATGATTCGTGACACATTATTTAACTTTTTTAGGATGATTTTAAGATGAAAAATGAATGGCTGAAGTAGTTTTTTTTTTAAGCATAGATTCAAAGTACTTGCACAAAAGTCAGAAAAAGATTCGCAAAAATTAAAAGCATAACTTAATTTTTGCAGCTGTGACACTCTAAATTTATTAATATTTTCAACAAAATACTATATTGACCCTACAAAGTAATCAAATTGAGCAGAAATTTATTTAAAAGGAACTACTCTTATTTTTCAGCTGTGAACTTTTGATCTAGTGTACTGGAAAAAGGAAAACATAGTTTTGAACAGCTTGTAATAGAAAAACTGTTCAAGAATAGCCTATGAATTTAAAAAAAAAAAAAAAAAAAAAAAAAAAGGTAAAGTAACATTTTTAAAAATATTCTTTTATTATACAGGAACCTTTAAGTAGTTCCTTTAAAAATTTCTATAAATATTTTGTTACTCATATTGGAGTTACAATTTTTTGAATTTATCTATGACAGTGGTTCCCAACCTTGGGTACGTGTACCATTACCAGTATGCGGACAAGCAGCTACCGGTACGCGAATGATTTTACAATTTAAAACAAAAATCTATTAAAAATCTGTATTACAAAAAAAGAAAAGAAATGATTATAATAACTAATACGGAGGCTGTTCACACATTTTTTAAGACGATGTATATTGTATTCACAAAACTAAATTACATAAAATTCTTGTGTTTTAAATGTTCTGTTTGACATCCCTTATTCTGAACTATCTTTCGACACCGCAATTTCCAGGATAATAATGCCTTTTGAAGTGTCAGAAGAGGTATTCTATCCCATTCCTCCTGAACAGCTTTCCAGAGTCCTGTAAGGGTTTTGGGACGACGTTTGGATAATGCAGATTTTAAGAGTCTGAAAGCACAAAAATCCATAGGTGATACATCGGGAGATTTAGTGTGTGACTGCTAGCTTTGTCCTGATGGAGTCTCACAGATTGATGGCAATGTGGGTAAAGCGATGGTATTTCATTCAGAAAAATTGGCGATAAAATATGTTCCTGATAGTATTTGGAGTTAATCTTGACATTTTTTTCCACTCTCTTTATTTTTAACTTGCCATTATAAGAAAAACCAGCAACAATCATGAATCCCTTAGAAAAACTTTCTTTCGATTCTTTGAACCATGTACTTAAATTTTTTTCTCCCCTTTTATGATAATAAATGGCTCTTTTTTTGTTGCAATCATTTAAATACACCCATGATTCATCTATTGAGACAATTGTTTTCCATTTTTCTTTGGATAAGTGTTTCTCATATAGAATTCTGCAGCGTGTCCTGCGTTCAGCGATATGATTTGGAAGAAGACGATGCACATTGCGTTTTTTCGCTTTCTTAAGATTTAAATCAACGTTTATCATTTTGTTTACAGTGGACACCGAGCATTTTAATGATTTTGCAACTGTCCTTTGACTAGGGGGATTTTCTTTTAACATTAAACAACGTACCTTTGCAATAGTCGAAGGATGTCCGTTTTTTCCTTGGATACTTGTTTGGAATTTTTGTCCCACTTGAGGCTCTAATTTGACGTTTTTTTCCTTTCTTGTTGACGATATTACCTATCGACGCTTTAGATATCACAAAACCATGACTCTCACATCGTTTTTGGATAACGGAGTATGCATATTTCTCTTCGGAAAGAGCATAAATGAAGCCTTCGAACCACTGCTTTGTTAAAAACGCCATTTTGAATAAAAACAAAACTTTCAAGCCGCAGACGATAATTTTGACTTCTAAAACATAGCACAATTGCAATTATTTCTTTTGCAGCAAACGATTTTTTATTACCGCTTACCAAAATCGTCTAAAAAATGTGCGAACAGCCTCTGTATATATATGTGTGTTTACATACACTTATAAATGTCAATATGTAATCAGATGAATAAGGTATGTAATTGTATAACAAACAAACATTAAAAAAAAAAAAAAAAGGACTTAAATTTTTTTGGGAAATACAGAATGCATATTTTAAGGAAATTGTTAGAAAAATAGCTAGAATGTATTTTTCCTTCCTATCTAGCCTTAAGTATTTACTTCGTGAGCCACCATTAACGTATTAATGTTTTCAATAATCCCCTGACGTCATTCCAGCAAGCTGAAGCAATTATCAACGGAGTAAACAGAATAGTGACGTCATTTTGTAGACGAGATACGGCACTCGCTTCAAATGTTTAATTTATGACGTCATTCCAACCCAAAACTTTAACCGCTGTATTTAGAAGAGCAATAAATTTGAATATTCTGAAGATATCGTTTGTACTGCCAGGGAGCATCACACTTGGTTATCGTATAAAAGCCATGTGGCAAACTTCCTAGTATGAGGTTCTCCGATGGTGAAAGTAGCGTGCCTGTGTGCAGCCATATGAAACTGAAATTATGGCAAGCCAAATTAAATGTTAACAATTTTTTTTATATTTTGAGACGCTGACCAAGCATAATTCTAAAAATGGTATAAAATATGGAGCCCTACTTTCTGATTTAGTACAAGCATTAAAACATTGATTTCAAGACTTCTGGAAAAATAAACTATTGTTTTGCATCTTTGCTACTCTATTTAGAGTCAATATAGATATAATGCAGCAAATTTTCAAATGGAATGCAGAGTTGCAATCTGACATCTAACTTAGAGAAAAATTCAATCAAATCTCTTTGTTGTACTCATAAATCATACCTGCCCAGAGATAAATATCCCTCACTGCATTATTCTGGTCATCAATGTTTGGAAGCATGTGCATCCATGAACAATTATTTTCAAGCATACTAAGAGTCAAATTAGAACCAAAATATGGGATGAACATCTTAATTCACTGAGAATTGCAACCACTTCAATTGACCCGGATACTGAAGCTTTAGTTTCTCAATGTCAAATATCATATTAATTTTATGATTCCTACAGTTATTTTAATTATAAGTCAAATTTATAATGAAATAAATAGCATGTTAACTATACATTATACTTTTTTTTACTCATCAACTATTTTTAATGTTAGGCATACTTTAATGTGGCCCAAGGAAGCTAAAAGGTTGGCCATCCCTGGTTTAAATAATGACTTGTAGCACATGAAATAACTCTTACAGAACGACTTTTGAAAATAAAGCAATATTTTACCTTGGGCAACAGACCATATACATTCTTCACCAGATTTAGTTTTGTTTTCTCTTTTAGCATCTTGCAGCCTTTTCACTACAACAGACAAGAAAATTTGATATTTCTATAAAACTAAGTAATGATATACAACATTGACTAATCTAATGAAAATGAATGAGAAAATAAATACTGCATTAATCAATAATAATGGATTAATTATTCTCAAAGTGGACTAATTTTAACACACACTAATCATGTATAATTTCTTTGATAGACTTAACAAGCATGCCTCCATCATGCTTGAAGGGGAAAGAGCAGATTCTTGTAAAACTATGAATTTTATTTTTTCACTCAAGTTTAAAAGTATGAATGCACAGAACAGTTTGTCCAATTCTTTTGCATCAAAACTCATCTTTTGCTTTTCATTAAGTATGAATTGTAATTTATTAGAATTAGTAGATGAAAATGAAGTTAATTCACCTGAATCTATTTCAGAACATTTAAAATATATTCTTAGAAAATTTGTAATGGCTTTATTCGTGAAATACTTTTGAGGGTGATAATTCTTTTATTCATATTTTAAAAATCAATTTCTAACAGTTTTAATTTTGGAAAAAAAAAACTGGAGACACCTCAAAAATAGACTAACAAATATTGTTTTAGCTTTATAATCTATCAGGGAATATAATCTATGAAACATAAAATAAGAAAAAAAAAATTGAATTAAAGTAATTTTTTCACACTCTTCTTTTGGAAAGTAAGTTGTGCTAGAAATTTAGTATTTCCACAATTTGTTGTTTTAGAATGTACTTTGATTGTAAAACTGAATTTAAACATAACACACACACACAAATTTTTTTTAAATAAATAAATAAATAAATAAAAAATAAAATAAAAATTAAAAAAAATAATAATAAATAAAATTAAAATATTAATCTAAGCACTAATTTTTAATACACTTAAAATGTTTCCTTAATCACTCCAGAAATATTTTCATCTTTTTTACTACTGCAGAAAATACTACACAGAAACTTTAAAACATTATATCTTTCTTTCAGTTCTCAACACCTATAACTATGTGCATCATTAATGGTAGAAAATATACTGAAAGATTCTAGCTTACAGTATAACATTGATAAAATGCAATACAACACTGTGTACATTTGACTCAGCAATCTTACTTTTGAATTACATACCATGCTTAAAAATTAAAATATAAATCAGAACTTATAAAATAGAACAAAGTACACTCAAAAGTGTACTTTGTTCTATTTTATATAAGTCTAATAAAAGCACACTCTAAAAGTTCTTCCCTTTATAATATATATATAAATATACATACTTTGTTTCAAATGCTCTACAGTGTAGATGGGGTAATTAGTTGGAAGCTTCACAGATTTCCAATCTGCTTGGCCCAGGGCAATAGCCATTAAGTTCAAAATATATCTAGTGACACTTTCTTTTAAATCTAAGTGGGTAAATATCCTATGAAATGAAAAGTAAGATAAAAACTTCCATTACTACTGAAAAGTAAAGCACATAAATTTTACAGAACTAAATTCAAATAGATTGTAGTTATATACAGAATAAATTGGAGACAATTTAAAATCAAAAATAAAATTATATCAAATGTCAGAGATTAAGGAAATAATGAGTAAATATATTAAAACTCAAACATTTGATATATTTATGTCAAGTAAAACCACTCACACATACACATTTTATAAGAAAATATCTAATCTAAAGAATCTACCAGTATGGACATTGATAAACAATTTAATTTCAACCAAAAATTATTTAAACACTGTTTACACTATTTCTTAAATAATAAGACAATATTTTTAAGCATCTTATAAAATATGCAGAATCTAATTTAATGAGCAATGAAATATTGTATTAAATATCTGCAAATCATAAAATTATAAGGAAAAAAAACTAAGTTATCAGTAGCTTTAAAAGTAAAATATTTTTTTTTAATTATATGAAAGAGGAGAAAATTACTATATTCTTCCAAAAGTAGAGAAAAAAATTAGGAAAAGAAAAAGAATTGAATACAGAGGATCTGCTACAATTATGCTTGTTAATAAAATGCTCAGTATAATTAACTAAAATTTTATTACTCAAAGGTGAGACAAAAGAAACATATGTACTCATGTTTTAAAACAATAAATACAAATTTTAAAGTTATATTTATAGAGATAAAGTTTATAACAGTTACCAAATCATTCTTAAGTTAGCTGGAAATGGGATGACATTAATGGCTATCAGATAGAATTTTTTTAAAAATCATATTTTCTAAAGTAAGACCAGATACTTAACAAAGACTGACAATTAATGAATTATCAGACTGAATCCACAGGGAAAAAAAAAAAAACTCCCCCAACTTTACACTGTGAATTTAAAAAGAAATTTCCTAATCATTCCAGGTTTCAAGAGAAATATTTTTATACCCAGTTTTATTTTTCCTAAAATTTTTCGTTTCCAGATATGTACGAGAGTCGTTCAGTAAGTCTGCACAAAAACAGTGGAAACGACTTTTTTTAATGAGTATTTTTATTTTTCTGCAAAATCTTCCTTAAAGTCAATAAATTTCTTGCAACAATCTTGAAATTTTAATATCTGTTCCATACAGTAAGACTTGTCCAATTTGGTAAAAAAAAATTAATTCACAAATCACTTTAGAATTCGATAAAAATCACTGCTTGTAAATAATTTTTTTTAGATTTGGGGAACAAGTAGTAGTAGGTCAAGGGGGGTAAACCTGGAGAATATGGAACAATTTTGCAGTGATTCTAACAGTTTTGCCCTTGCAATTGCAGATGAATGAGCCAGAGTTTTGTCACAATGAAAGACTCCCCCCCCCCTAAATATGGCCTTTTTATGTCAATTTCACTATTTAAATGATTTAGTAAAGATGCAGAGTAACCCCCAGTGATTCTTTTGCCCTATTTAGAAATAATCAATAAAGATCATACCATGGGCATCATGTTTTGATTGATTGTTAGCAGACATGGCCACCCAACTTGCCAACAACATTCTCATAACCAAATATTCATGGCTCCTGTTGCAAATTTTTCTATTACACTATTCTTTTCAATTTTAGCATGTATGTTAAAACGGTATCATTGTCAACTTCATGTGAAATATGCATACTTTTGTGCCGAGTTATCTGAAAAAGTTTATATGTACTAACCGCAAGGTTTTATTGATCCATATAAGTCAAATTTTGTATGTCTTTTAAAAACAGCAATCTAGGGTCTTCCCTAAAGTGGAAGACAGTGGTTTTTGAAATTAAAGTTCAAATTTTCAAATACGAAATTTAAGAAGTTACAGTGGTGTAACTGTGTTTATGTATATAATAAAAATTCAATTCTTTTAGTGTATGTGGATGATATAATTGTATTTTGTAAATCAAAAAGTGATATTGATAATGTAATTGAGATGATAAAAAGTAAATTTGGTTTTAAGATACTAGGCAAAACTAAAAAACTCCTTGGGGTTGAATTTCAGGAAATTCAAAGTAAGCTTTACATTTATCAATGTAGTTATATTGATAAAGTTTGTAATATATAATAAAAAGTTTGAATTTTCACTGTTATTACCTATTAGCAAAGGTGTTATGCTAACAAAGTTAGATTGCCCATGAACAAAGGATGAGTTAAACGAAATGTCAAAAATACAATAAGGAACATGTTAGGGTGCATTTCATTCTTTACTAATCACACTAGACCAGACATTACCTATATGGTAAAACTCTTGCCACAGTTTCAGGAAAATTCGGGATTTGAGCTTCTGAATAGCTTAAAGAAGCTACTAGGCTACCTTAGATTTACACGGAACTATATGCTGAACTTATTGGATATTCAAGTTTTAGACATTAATTGTTTTAGCAAAGTCAAATGCAGCTAATTGGGATAACAGTATCTATTGGAGGAATAATACTGTTCATAGACAAAATTCCGATCTTATGGAGGACTTTTAAGCAGATATGGGTTAGTCTATCCATCATGGAGGCTGAATAACTAACATTAACTGAGTCTGCTAAGGAAGTAATCTGGATAAAGAATATAATAAATTAATGTAACATCTTTTGGGACAATCAGGCTGCTATTAATTTTACAAAATCTCGATTGAAAATAGCTAATCAAAACATATACATATAAAATATCATTTTTTAAGAAACTTTGTCTGTGACAAAATTTTTAAATTAAAATATGTGAATAGCAAAAATAACTTAGCTGACGTGTTCACTAAACCATTAACTGGTCATGGACTCAATAGTTTTTGTGAATGTGTCTTTGGTGGTTTACAATTTCAATACATTGAAAATGTTTTTTTTTAATATAAAGTAATGAAGCATTGTAATGTTTGTATAGGTTTTTTTTTTCCTCCTTTCATTTCATTGAATGTGTGCTTTGTAAAATTTGATAAATAGTGCATTTCAAAATTTGATATTAAAAAAAAAAATTGTAACAAGGAAATGTTGATTTACAAAATTGTTCCTTGACATTTTCCAACATTTTTTTATGTTAATGAAAGGATTTTAGCTTGCATCAGAGGGGGCTGACTGTTGACATTTATGGAACTTTAAACACACGAAGCACTGACATCATTGCAATAGATGTTAGCTTCAATATCCCATGCAAGCTAAACCTAATGACAAACTGCCAACATGTAGTCAGCAATTGACAAATATCATAAATACGACATTGATTTACATCATGAGTAGAACAAGATATATATTTATTGATAAGACGCACTCGATGTGATGTGGAATTCATGTTACAGTCATGACTATGTTCTATAGTTTGTTTTCCCTACTTGTTTTCATGTAATTAGCTATGTTTTAGTTTTAATAAACTCCAAGTTGCACTTCACACTGACTCAGTTACTCAACATTATACTATACTTAAGTATTTTTTTTCTAAATGAATACATGTCAAGTCACTATCGCAGTACCTCTGCTGTCAATTACTACAGTTAAAAACAACATAAGTGCACCTAATAAAATGTGAGAATCAAATAAGTAACTGTTTCAGTATAAAAATATACTCTATGCATTTGCAAACAACATTAATTACATTAAGTATAAACGTAATACATTTCCATTTAAACAACATTTTATGACTATACTGCCGCTGAATATTGTAGGATATAACTTTTTTTAGTTTTTCTTCAGTATTTCTAACTAAGATGTCGCTTTCTTGGTTAGGAATAATAGCAGGTAGCTCACAAACATTACTAGGAATAATGTCAGCTAGCTCACAAAAAAACCATAAAAACGAAAAAAAAATTTGAGAAACATCTTTTATTCTTCGAAGGGTAGTATAGTGCCCATAAAGTACTAAAATTTATTGCTATGAAGGACCTTTTTTTTTTCAATATGAAACTACCCATAAAGCACTTCAATTCATTCAAAGAACAGACTTGAGATAATATAGAAAAAAATAAGCAAATTAATATATGTTTACTTACATAGGGAAAATGTAGGGAGTATACAAACAAGGTCTAGATACAGCTGCATTGAACAAACTACGCCAATTCACAATTATACCCTTTTTACGAAAAATTTTCCGTAAAGAATTTTCTTTATAACCTAGAAGACAAAATAATACAAGATATTGTTCATGAAGGTAAGTAAACTGAAATTTTGCTTAAATATATGAACAAAATTTTGCAAGGGAAAAAGCGATCACATTCGAAAAAAATAAAATTAATATAGCATGATCACTTATATAAAACATAAATTATGTATGGTATGGAGCATTCGTCCAATAATGAAAATATTTTCCAAAATAACTTTGAAATTAATATGCATTTGTCAATTATTTTATTTTGTTCTTCTAGTTATTAAAATAAAGTAATATAGACAATACAATATTAATTAATTTTGATTTTAACTTTTCAAACTTTTAATATTCAAACAGAAAATAAATATTTCATAATAAAAAGACATTGCAATATGCCTGACATCCTAGTGAATTTAAAAGCAATATTCTTGCAGAAACTTTATATGCAATACAATACTATAATTAAACATAATTTGCTTGCTTAACAAAGAAACTGCAAAGTAAAATATGTTTTGCCAGAATTTTTTTTTAGCAAATTCTGAAAACATTTCAGATTTAAGAAACATTTACTATAGCTTAATTCTAATTTTAAATATTTACTCTTCAAGATAACTGTATCAAAGATTTATCAACATCTATACATTGATACCTATTACTTAACATTAACTGGAATCATTTTAGTTTTTATGACCATTTGCCACATTTTAAATCTAATTTAATACATTTATATTAATTAAGAATCCAGAGGATTCCTTCTCAAGAATAAGATTTTTTTTGGCCGATTACTTTTCATTTAGATTTTTTTCATGAGCTTATTAATATAGAACAGGGGTCGGCAACCTTTTTAACAAGGAGGGCATATTTCAGAAATGCTGGAGTTCGGCGGGCACCACTGGGTGAAGAGGAGGAAGGGTGGGGGGGAGTTAATATTTAAACATGAAAATATTTAATGCAACAAATTTTTAATACATAAATTCAAATTTTAATTTAAACAAATAATCTTAAAATTGATAATGCAATATTTGACATTGCAAATCTGTAGGCAACTCGTATTAATGTGGCACACATGTTGAATTTCCAGTTCTCAGGCATTGGTAAGTAAGGTCTCAGGCAAGTAAGTGTCAGTGGGGCTTGATTTTAAGTATTTCATATTATAAAACAAAGATTCACAAGCATAAATTCTTGGTATCAAATTCTTTCAATAAGGAATCAAAATGTTTGACAAGCTAATAGGTGGTAGCATTTCCATCGCAATAAATTGCTAATTTTAAATTTGGAAAATGTGATAAATTATCTTTCTCAATATTTGATTTCCAGAGCGACAATTTATCTTTTAATGCATTTATCCTACTTATCATATAAGCAAGGGGAGAATGACGCTGTCCAGAGATCAGGCTGCTCAGTTTTTGATTTTTACGTAATGCGATTTTTAAATTTTTTCCTCTACAATTATTCATTACAAGTACGAGCGTTTGTTGTTCAAATATCTAAAAGTTTTCGAAATTTGAACGGTGGGCACCCTAAAATTGTTTCGTGGGCATCTTGGTGCCCGCAGGCACCGCGTTGCCGACCCCTGATATAGAATAACAAGATATACAATTGAAATAACAGTCAAAATACTCTATCGGCCAAAGAAATCTTATTCTTGAAAAGGAATCCTCTGGATTCTTAATTAATATAAATATATTAAATTAGATTTAAATTGAGGCAAATGGTCATAAAAACTAAAATGATTCCAGTTAATGTTAAGTAATAGGTATCAATGTATAGATGTTGATAAATCTTTGATACAGTTATCTTGAAGAGTAAATATTTAAAATTAGAATTAAGCTATAGTAATTGTTTCTTAAATCTGAAATGTTTTCAGAATTTGCTAAAAAAAAATTCTGGCAAAACATATTTTACTTTGCAGTTTCTTTGTTAAGCAAACAAATTATGTTTAATTATAGTATTGTATTGCATATAGAGTTTCAGCAAGAATATTGCTTTAAAATTCACTAGGATGTCAGGCATATTGCAATGTCTTTTTATTATGAAATATTTATTTTCTGTTTGAATATTAAAAGTTAGAAAAGTTAAACTCAAAATTAATTAATATTGTATCTAAGACAACATTCAAATGTTCAAAATACTTTGAATCTCCAAATATTCTTGCTTTTGTTATTAGCATAAGAGAACATATTGGAAAAGAAAAGAAAGGGAAAAAAAGAAGACACATGAAAACTATCTTCAGGTGTATTCGATCGTATCACATAGTTATCTCCTTCCCCTAATTATTTTTTTAAACTAACAGAAAATGTACTTAGCTCAACTGCTATTGCTGTACACAATAAGGTGTCTAACTTTTAATGGAAATTTTTTAAAAAGGTTAAATTTCAACAAAGAGAATTTTCCTCAGTGATTTTTGGATTCAGAGAAAGGTTCTCACAGAAACACTAAACTCTAATTTAATGTAAACCTCAAAAAGATAACTTGAACCAATTTATCCTAACACCATGATAAGTGTAGTTAAGAATGTAACAGGGAGACAGGTAAAGGTGAAAAAATAAGCTAATTTAAGAAGCTAATGATTTAATGTATATTTGATTATATCCTCAGCAAAAAATGATTTTTCCCCAACCATAAGTCATTCTAATAGTTAAAATTTCATAAAACTGTGCTCATTATTAGATAAACAAAAAACTGATGCACCATGAACTAGAGAAGATCGATACAAAACAAAAATATCCCTAAACATTTACTACTATGAGAAATATAATGCTCAATTTGCCATCAAAATCTGGATAGAGAATTGTTTAGAAAAAATTTTCAGAATATTTATATTGCATCACATTTAGTTATTGTGAAAAAAATTAACAAAATGGCCCGATGTTTTTGTGAAATTCTTGAACTATAACTAATTAATCCCCAAAGGGTAACAATAACATTTGAAAAAATTATTAAATTAGACATCAATTTTCTCCTTTACTGTGCATACTTTTAAATGAAGAATTGTCCTAATTTTTAAAAAAATTCATTATGAGTCTATCCTCAGAAATCCATATAGAATATATTTTTATTCCAAGAATAAAGCTATAGTTCCAGATAGGTTCTAATCTAGATTATTCTAGTATTAATCTGCACTAATTAAAAGGCAATCTAATTCTTTCATCTATTAAATATCAGTCATAATTCATACTACAGTTACTATAACAAATGATTACAAGATAAAAAGAACTTTTTATATACCATGTTTTTAAATTTTCTGTTGAATCATATAAACTTGACAATTTTATGTACAGTGGAATCTCGATGCATCGTTTTCCCGTATGTGTCGTTTATTTCACCCAGTCTCAACGATCATATTGCTTTGTTATGTTCCCAGATCTATCGTTTCTCCGCATTCATCGTTTAGTTCAGTCGGTCCCTTGAAAAACGATAGATTGAGATTCCACTGTATTAATAAATACTTTAAAAAAAAAATTTTTGATGAATTTTTCCATCAACTTGAAATAAAATGATCAAATGTGTAATAAAGAGGTATCAAATACGTAATCAATCGTTTAGCTCGAGAATTGGAAGTTAACTTGTATTTAACTTTTCATTCTCCTCCCGGCCAATAGATGGCTGCACCACTCTACAAAACAAAATTAACTGTAAATGAATTCAATTCTGCTTAAAGATGGCTAAAAGTATTAAAAGAATGTATTGTCATCGTGTTCTGAGCTATTCTAAAAGTTTCAAATGTCTAGCTAGTCAAGAAGTTAGTTAAAAATCGATTGCAAGATTTGTACTGGACAAACACACAAACAAGAAAGCAAGTTAATAAAAACATGGTTAAAATTAATAACTATTTTGATACTTACAATCTCCCAGAGTGTGAATTCTCAATATTTTCATCGCCCATGAAATAACCAATTTTTTCCCCATCTCACTTCTATCAGCCTGAGATTTTAGTAATGCCTCCAACAATAAAGGTATAGCTTGAACCATGTTTAACATGTACAACAAACGTCTCCACAAATTCTCCAGTTCAACTGGAACAGGTGGGATTGATCTAGATCCAGTAAAGTTTTCATCATACACATCTTGATATTGCAAGCTTTCTAACAGGCAAAAATAAATGAAATTTATATAAGATTAAAATTAGACAAAAAATTCACAGTGAAATCTATTTATAGTGACAATCAACACTGAAAAAAATTCCATAAAGAATCCAAATTAGTGTAAAATCTTGAGTATAATACACACCTTTTTTTTCACATTTCAGTCCGCAAAAATGAGGGTGCGCATTACACTCACATAAAAAAAAAACAGTTTTAAACATTGGATAAACAAATGTACAGCAGGTTTAAGATATTGTCACAACACGGATGCATGGACATCTGCCCTCCGTGATTCATCCACCCGTTTACTAAGCAGGTATTCCTTTTAAACAAACGGAACTCACAGTTTGTATCGTCAAGTGAGGATGATGATGGCGATATATATTATGACAACAATAATTATGACATAGATGCAACAATAGATGAGCTGTATTCTGGTGAAAGTGATCAAGACTGATAATTTGACAGTATTGTTTGTTTTGAACTAACAATTTAAGTTTTTTTTCTACCAAATTTAACATTTGTTTCTTTTATTACAAATTTTATTTATGTTCATAAATACTGTTGTTAATAAATATAATATTTAATTGTTGTTTAAACATTAATAAATACTTGTGCAATTTTTAAATAAAATATTGAAAAGATATGGGTGCGTATTATAGTTGAGATTTTCCGATAACATATATAGAAATTATTTCTAACATATAATGTATAAAAAATATTTCATACATATGAAAGAAACACATCAAAAGTTCAAAACACCTGAACACAAACAACTTTTTAACAGTCAAAAAAGAATTAAAAAATTGTGAGTATTTAAAAAGCACAAAAAACTGTACCAGTTTTTCAGATTTTAGCAATCAGCAATTTGGGATCATTGAATATTTTTTTTCCCTTAAAAAGATTATTTTCATAACACACAGTTGTTATATTTAAAGCAACTGAATAATTTGTGGTCTCATAAAATATGTTTACTAAAATTTTAAAACAATAACCCCCTCCCTCTCTAACAATAAAACCTCGTATATCAGGACTAAATGGGACCATAGGCAATCCAGATAAATTTACCCAGGGTAATATGGGAAATAATTAAAATAAAATCCTTAACTAAGCAGGCTTACCATTTATTACAATAAAAACTATGTTTTGAAACAAAATTACGCAGTATTGTTTACAAGACATTAAAAAAATCTAAAAATAACTTTTCACATCATTTCTTAACAAAGAAATGGCAAGTCTAGTAAAGCTTTCTTAAACTCAACAAAAAGCATTTTAATATCATAATTTACTGTACAATCTATGCAGGAACTGTACATTGAATAAAACTAAAATGCAAATATTTGGCATACTTGTAGTTACATTCTTGCTATCATAGTTAAAAATTATTATCTAATGTGAACATTAAATAAAAACAATGTCTACAAATCTGATCCGGATTATCTGGAGATCCGAATAAACGAGGTTTTACTCTATTTTTCATAAAATATAATAGTCCTGGTTATTTACATATCAATGCTATTGAAAATACTGTCAATGAAAGTTTTATAAAAAATATCACAACATTTCAAGAGATTTTGATATAAATTAGACATTATTGCTTTAGTGGTAAAAAGGGAATTAAGTGGAGTCTATGCATGCATGACAGCAGCGGTACAATGCAAAGAGAAACAGCAGTATATGCAACACATAACATGAGGAAAATACAATATTTATGAATTCTTCATAATAAATTAAAGAAAAAGTACCAACATGAGTAAACAAATTCGTAGATAAATGTTTCTCAATTAATAACTGCATACATAAGCATGAATACAGACATACACAAGATAAAATTCAAGCAATAAATTAAAAACATTAAGTTCTTAAGTGTTAAATAAGATTGTAAAGGAAAAATAATTTATCATCAAAAATGTACATAAAAAATATAAAAAATTAATAGGCTTAATATTATTATAGCTGATTACTAAATTGGATTTGCAAGATGGGAAAACTGAAAACAAAAATTAAATAACATGTATGGGTAAATCTTAGAAAAATTAATAACTTAAGTCAGAAAAAAATTTATTACCATCAGGAGACATGAGATTCTTTAATTCATCATCAAATGGTATGAATAATCCATCTGATATTAAAATGTTTATAAACTGTCTCCTATAATAAAACAAGATAAAATACATTAAGAAAAGAAAAATTTTAAGATAAAGCACAAAGTATAATAAAATTTCAGTAAATACAGCAGTGTTAAATAACAGTTTGAAAAGTTTTAAATATAATCAAGCAAAGCTAAAAATAGCAGATACACTATATCAGGGATGATATAGTGTATCTGCTATTTTTAGCAGATACACTATATCAGTGTATCAAGATACACTATATCAGGGATGGCGAACCTGTGACCCGCGGGTCACATAGTGACATGCGAAGCAATTTTAGACGACATGTGAGACGATCACATTGTTTAAACATCAATTTAATTTAACTTTTCAAATTTTGATTTTCATTCCTCGTACTGAGAGATCTATAATCTTTATACTTGAAATAATTTTTTTAAAATAATTGTTTGAAATTAATTTTTTTTCCTCTTTTTGCAAAACAGAAGTCTTAAAACACTATTCTTCAGTACTAGCGAATGCAAAAGAAATATTTGACGAAAGATTCTCCCAATTTCGTGAAATGGAGAAAACTTTACAGTTTGTCATTTTACCACACAAACTTAAATTTGAAGATTTTAAATTATCTTCTTTCGATTGGCTTCAAATTGATAACTTAGAAACAGAAATGGTTGAATTTCAAAACATTGTTGTACGAAGGAATAAATTTGCAGAACTAAACGAAAACTTCGAAAAAAAATTTCAAGATCTGGAAAATTGTGACGAATATATTTTAACAACAAGCATTGAAAATATTTTAACTGAATGGAACTCATTGCCGAATTCGCTAATGTCGATGAAAAACTTAGCAAGAGCTCCTTTGACAATGTTTGGATCAACCTACGTTTGTGAACAGCTGTTTTTGACAATGAGTTTTATTAAAAGTAAGAATAGAAATCGCCTCGGCATCGACTTGTTCACTGCATGCGTATGATTAAAAGTTACAAATATCGAGCCATGTTTAAATAAATTATCGTCTGAAAGACAACAACAAGTGTCACATTAAGTTCAATAATTCTGTACTTATCTTCTTTTTGATATTGATAGTTTTAAACAAACCATATAAAAAGTTAAATTTGTTTTTGTTTGAAATATATAGTATAATTTTTTGAATATCTGAAAATCTTCCAAAGACCGAAAAAAAAATAAAAAATTAAGTGACAGGCGGTTTTAATTTCTACAGTTTCAAGACGTTTTTTGACACGCTTTAGAAAAAGGTTCGCCATCCCTGCACTATATTCTCTCATAAATGACAGTTTTAATTTTTACAATAAACAACTTTCCAAACAAACAGTGCAGCTGTGTAGCACAATACAACATTAATATAAGAAGTAAAAAAAAAGAGAAAGCATGTCACATCCTTTTCATTCTCTCAGTGACGTAGCAAGCATAACTGGTACCCAGGGCACGATACCTTTTTGGCACCCACCTCCCTCCCAAAAAACATATAATAATATAATATGTAGAATTAGTTAGGACCTTTGGTGCCCTCTGCGAATTGCATCCAGGACATGATAGACCCCCTTGCCCCTCCCTCGCTACGCCACTGCATTCTCTAAAGTCTGCCAAAAGGGGACATTAAATAAGCAAGCAATGCTAAGTCATGTGATTATACCTGAACTTAAACATACTTATATTTCTGAACACAAAATGCCAGCTTTTCAAGAACGCTTTTGCATTCTTCAGCATCCTGGTTCCAAAACGTTTCAGATTGCATGTTGCACCTTTCTTTATCTTTCAGTCTCTAAAATAAAAGTAAGTAAAAATCAGTATTTGAAAATGACCATTTTTAATAAGTAGAAATAAATGAGGAGGAAAATTGTTTTATAAAATAACATTACTTGGGAATTCTGGTTCTTGACAATTTCATGATCAAAGTTCAAAACTAATAATGAATTTCAATTCATTTTGCATATTAATGGAATAGAATGAAATTTATCAATGTTAATACTACAAAGTATAACATTTTATGGTAAACATCATTATAGAATAAAACAATGTAAAATAACATAATTTTGAAACTTCTTGTAACATTTTCCATATCAAACAAAATTTCTAATTAAAGAGAATGACACATCAATAAACTCATATGCTGATTCCTTGATGAACATAATTTTCAGCTGAATTCTTTAAGACACAAAATTTCTAATATGGTATGTCTTAATGTCAAGTTGCAATAAAGAGCATAACATTTTCTCTCTTGGCTTTGAAAGTTTTACATTTTTGAAAATATATCTTTAATATAATATATAAGACTTTGGCAGAACTACAATATGGGGCAGCAACATTAGCAGAAAACTTCTCTAATATATTCCATACTTGAAACAGATAATAAAACACATATAATCAACAATCATTCAGTTCTTATATAAGCCAAAATTTTCTCCAATTTTTTGCTAACGTAAGATACAGTAAAGATTTAAACATGGTGTTTTGAATTTTTGTAATAGCTTTCAACTAAGTTTGTTAAATTTAATTTCCCAATCTTTAAACTGAGGATTAAGTGCCAGAAAGATAAATGAAAATTGAAACCACATTAAACCTGCAAATACTTTCTATGGTGGAGCATAAAATACTAATGCAAATTTCATTTGTGATCTAGCTTCACAACAATATTTTGAATTTGTTAAATAAACAAATAATAGTTCAGTTTTAGAAAAAAGTAACAATGAATACTACACACAAATAATAAAATCTATCATGAAATAGACATTTAGACAAAATTTAGGGACAGAAAAACAGAGGAAAAATAGGGAGGGGGGGGGGGGGGAGATAACATCTGAGTTGCACTTCCTTATGAAATCCACAAGATGGATTTTAGTTTAGCAGCAGATATGATAAAATTTGGAAAGGAAATTACAAAAACAAACAAATGTAGTCACACAAGGAACTTTCATTTGGGTTAAAGTAAATGGATTGAGATGAAAACGATAATCTGATTAGGTACAAGAAACCAGTTTAAACCCTTATAAGTTATTAACACTAAAAACACTTTTAAAAACAAATGATAACACTTTTCTATACACTTTTCAATTGATGTGAATAGATAAAGATCTATCCTTGCATTTCATTCACAGACATTGAGTAAAATTTTCAGCAGTTTAAGGAATTGAGCCAAAAACTTCGCTTTTTTTTTTTTTTTTTTTTTTTTTTTTTGGGGGGGGGGGGGGGGAGTAGAAACAGTAATAGAGTAAAAATAGAGTAGAAACAGATTGAAATGAAATAGAGTCCTTTTTTTGTAATTCCATGGGACTGTTAACCACTTCAAGCCACATTCATATTACTATTTTACATTCATATGATTGTCAGTTATGTCTTTAAAGAATTGAAATGCAATTTTCTTTATTTTTAAGTGCCCTAAACTGCTACTGAAAATTTCTTTTAAAAAACCCTCTAAAATCAATTGTAACTTTTGTAAGTTTCCTTAAAAGAGAGTAGATAGACCCAAGAGTACTTCATTCTCCAGACAGGGACTTGTGCAGATTTTCTGCCCACTCACAACAAGCTCAGTTTAGGACAAAAGGGAATAGAAATGACAAAACATTTTAAATATTTTACATAAAAAAATTAACTATCTCCAACACTTCATTTTTAACACAATATAGTTGCATTACTCTGTAGCTGAAAAATTATACTTCAGTTGACATACACTTTAGTTGAAAAATAATTTTAAAAATAACATAAGTAATTTCAATCAAAATTAAATGGTGTGAAACAAAAATAAAAAACTGCCAATAGAATATGCTTGTGTGCTTTTAATCAATAGAAGTACTTGTTCCCTGAACATTTGATCATGCTCCTATATGGGTGATACGTTTTATAATTATTGCCCATGAGCAATAACAGCTAAAAGTAAACACCACTTCCTACCTTACTCCTGAATACTGTATATTTTTAATATATTGAGAGGTAATGCTGGGTAAAATGTGCAGAGCTTTTAAAAACAAATATTTCTTGACAAAAAGAAACTAATTCAAAATTCTTGCTATTTTATTACTTAAAAAAAAATATTTACAGAGACCCTTTTTGTACAAAAAATCTCTTCAACAATTAGAGAATACAGTTTCTACCATCTAAGATAACCATAGACAAAACACCTCCATGAAATTTTCATCAGTTTACAAATAATTATCAGAACAGTTCCCACACTTTTAGGCTAATGCACAAGTCTAAGTAATACTTCTCACTTTTTTTATCATCTTTGCAATCTCATATTTTGAAAAAGGATTAAGTTTATGAGTAAAATAAGAATGAATGAAGTGTGTGAAATTAAAAAAAATGAAAAAAAAACTCTAAAAAGACATGTTAGAGGGAAAAAAAATTCTAATAAGGAAGTGAAAAAAAAAAGGAAAAACAGAATGAGGTACAAAAAATAGTGAAATATGGAAAAGTACGGACCCTGTAAGTTCCAGGATTACTGGGCACTCATTGAGCTCATATGTTTATCATAAATTATACTACTTGACAACTAAATAAAACCTGAAAAAGGATGGAAATGCATTATTTTAGCTTCCTTCATGAGTAAAGCATGAATGATAAGGTAATACAGAATTGTGGTCAAGTGGGGCAATTGTAAACAGAGGAAATTACTGTTTGGAGGCAGGGAATATTGGTTACATTGTCATTACATCATCTCTAACTGCCCTTCATAACCACAGACTGTTGTTAAAATCTAGTTTGGAAGTTATTTGTTAATATTTGTGATTGAAGTTTATCTGTCAAAAACGTTTGATAAACAGATTGCAAGGCTTGGATGAAATCCATATTTTGAGAACAAATACAGCTAAAACTGCACAAAACACTATCAAGGTAAATATCAAATTTTCTATTAACTACTAGCTGAACTGCTATGTAAAAAGGTAGTCACAAGACAGACTGAAACTAGAGTCAATTTAAAATTATCCCACAAAGTTTTCTGAATTGAATGAATGTAATTAAGATTTCCAGGTCATTGTGAATTTATTAAATAATTTACCAAATAGAATCCTAGCACCAGAAAATAATTCAATATTAATAAAAAAAGGCATCACTTCTTCAGAAGCACAACAGCCCCCTAGAGGCCCTGGCTGCCTCAACCACGCACTCCTTCCAGCATCTTCTACCTGCGACAACTCCTCTCCAATTTTTAACTTTCAAAGTCTAAGTCTATTTCAATGTTATTTAACCATCTAGTCAGTGGTATACCTCTAGCTCGGGATCCCTCAGGTTCTTTAAATGTCAAGATCTTAATGGGATTATCTTCCGAGCTTTTCCAAACATGGCCAAGCCAACTTAATCTGTTACTACGGATGACTTGTATTGTTTGTGATTGCCCATAAAGCCTATACAGTTCAAAATTATATCTGGTTCTCCAACATCCCTCTTCCTGCACTGCGCCAATGATAGCCCTGAGGATTTTTCTCTTAAACATGTCCAGTGAGCGCTGCATGTCTATGCTCAAGGTCAATGTTTCACTAGCGTAAAGTAAGACAGGTAGTATTAGTGTCTTATAAATTCTTAATTTAGTTTGCGACAGATCTCAATTGTCTTCTCAGCCCAAAGCAGCATTTATTAGCCATTTTGAGTAGCACTTAGCACCATACATAATTTTTGATTATCTGGACCATCTTACTCCAAAGAGGATCTAAAAAGAGATGCAGAAAATCAAAACTGCACTTACTCACAAGCCCAGGAATGTTATGAAGAGCCTAGGAGAGTTATTTGTTATCAAAAAACGGGTAGAAAAATTCTTTTAATAGAACTTTTCTACCTTCAAGTTACTTAATTAGGTCAAGGATACTCATACTGTGGTCCACCAGGCTTTTATGTGAGGCCCAAAAGACTTACTTTCATTATCAGGCATGTGCTTTTGTAAACATTATTTTGGAAATGAGAGCTTGAAAAATACATATATGTGCACATCAACGTATCTTTGTGAATTATTCAATTCCAAAATTAAATGTGTGAAGAACTTATATAGAAATAGGCTTACTGATTCTTACCTAGATGACATATTGAGAGTAGCATGTAACAACTATAAACCTGATTTGTATAAAATAGTCTGTTTGTCTCAATATCAAAAATGAAACTCTTTTTTAAATAAATATTTGTATATATCAAGGTTTCGAGAGTAGTTTTTTTTTTAAACATTATTATATTATGAGGTATCATGAACTATTTTGCGGCCCGTGTAATGTAGCAAACATATGGATGTGGCCTGAGAGAAAAAAAAGGTTGAGAATGGCTGGATTAGTCAATGCCTGTCCTATAGTATTATCACATCAAGTTGAAATAGACTTGGTGAAGATGGTAGACAAAGCCTACCCAAGACATGTTGATAGACTTGGTGAAGATGGTAGACTTGGTAGGTGAATTGCATTAAAGCTAGAGCTCAAATAGCTTATCCACACAATATGATATTATAATCAATATTCTTATAAATGATATTGTTAATTTTGTTACTGAATATGTTAAGCAAACAATCTCAATACACCATTTAAGGATGGTGTTCCAGGAAATGATTGGTACTATTGCTACTTACATAATCATCCTACTTTATCATTTAAAATTGTAATTCTAAACATGCGGTTAAGTTTCAAAACACAACAGGAAGCTATACAATATCAACTGATTTACAATTACCTCCATTTTTGTATCTGTATTTTATTTAAAACATACAGAAAACACTTGTTTAGCATTAAACCTATGTTGTTAGGGTAAATGGTAAATGGATGGGGGAGTTCTAAATTGTATTTTACAGCTCTTAATATTGATAATTTACCAATTTTTTTTATATGCAACATAATAAGAAAGGTTAAAATAACTGAAACTGACAGCTATTATAATTTTAAACCCAAATAATATTTTTTTTTTATAAATTAAAATATTTTGATCATTCATATACTGTTTATGTTTACCCCACCTGACCCTACATTAAAAATAGGTAAAAATACATTATGTCAAAAAAGTTTATGCCTCATGAAGAGAACAGCCATGAAGGGAGATCTTATGTGAATATATATACCCCTAGCAAAGTTTCAATATTTTTTACACTAGGAAAAAAGTAAGTCCAGTGTTACAACATAAATTACATTTTTAAAATTCTTTTTTGCTCTCTCAAAAAAATCTTTATTTAAAGGAAAAGAACTAAAATTCTGGCACTAAAGATTATACAAGAATTTCAAATTGCAGTTCATAAACAATTTAAAATAATTTTTAGAGACTTTTCAAGTATTCCTTATTTTCAGAAATCAAACAACAGCCCTAGTGAGTATTTTAAGGAGATTACTCCTCTAATGAGTATTTTAACATAAAACTATTAAAGTTTTTGTTCCTACTCATGGCCATTAATTCAACACAGGAAATTTTTAAAATCAAGCAAAAAAAAATTAATGTAATTTATTTGAGCCTCCAATTTCTTGACTGATTATTCTTTAATAATAATAATAATAACAAAAAAAAAAAAAATAAATAAATTTAAAAAAAAAAAAAAAAACAATTTTTTTTCAGCAAACCACAAAAAGATGACCTCTAATAAAATAAGGGATTCTACTGGCATGTCACCTAAACAAGAGACACTTCTCTGGGGTACTTATCCTTGTGTAGCAAAAATTGACCATAGCACTCCACACAAAACCTTGGTACTAATTACTGTTTTATATAACACAATCTTGTGGCTGAAAGATGAAACACAAATTTTTGTGATCAAATTATCAGGCTCTAGAAGAGAAACTTTGAAGATAACCTTGAAATCTGAATGTTTTGAGATTTTCTATAGTTTGTAGCCTAAGGTTCCCTAACCTTTCTGGGTTTTACATGGTTCTTCCTGATGTGTAGGAATTCTACATATTGTTCAGTATTTCTTTTTCAACGTTGAAAAGTAAAACCTGGGAGAACATTCAAGACTGCTGGAAATCGTATGGCCACTAACCCCACAAGGAAGCAGTAGCAAATTTCAGGTTACAGACTGGACATGACTGCTGGGCAGAACATCTGTTCAAAATGGGTATATTTCCTACCAATGTTAGTCCGATCTGCAGGGCAGGCATTATATGAATTCGAATCACCTAACTTGCCATAAACTTGACAGAATCTCCCAGAGAAACGGAGACATTAGCAAATTGTATTAGGGTGCAAGAACCAGTATGAACTCTCTTTGTGACTGAACTTTTTGATTGTTTATATTTTTCTAGTTTTTATTGTTGATTTCTAGTATATATTACTGTTTTGTTTTGTTCCTGATCCTTTGTAATGTTGTGGGCTGCCTGATCTGTACGGATTAATTTCCAGAATAAAGCCATATGTAACACTCTTTTTCAACTCAATATATTGCACATAAAATCATAAATGCATAAAGAGAAAAAAAGGTAATAATAGCATTTATTTTTAAATTCTCAAGTAATCTTTAACTAAATATCGACAGCAATAAAATACCTTTAAATGTTTGAGAGAGTAAGGACAATAAACATACACCAAGAAATGCTTATGTTAGGGGAGAGAAGAGAGGAGGAAAAAAAAAAACTAGTTACACTGATGCATAATTTTATCAAATGAAACACCATATTTGAACCATAAAAATTATAGTGATAGAAAATAAGATTTTTTTTTAAACCAAACTATGGAAAAGTTTATTGTAGCTGAGATTTAAAATATGTGTACTCAATAGAATTAAGTTAATAATAAACTCAACCCTTACAATGGATTTTAATAATGACTTAAGTTTTTATACGGTTAAAAAATTATTAGTAACTTTGTAAAAACATTTATACAATTTTTTTAAAAATATTCGTAAATTCTAGAATTTTTTTTAAACAACAAAAAACTTGAGGAAAACTACAAACAAAGGCATAATTCCAAGACATCTAAAATAGAGTTTTCCATAAAAGCAGCAGTATTGGAAAATATGAAATTATCTATATAATATGCTAAAAATCAGATTATCTGAAATGCAATACAGCATAAATAGCACAAAAATAATATAATTGCAAATATATAGTACCCCTAAAATGAATCAAAGCAGGGGGAAAAAAAGATTCATTAAAATTATCCAACAAAGTTACCATGTTAAAATTTTTAAATTTTTATGGTACTATTTATCATTTAAGTTTAAATGAAAGATAGTGGGTTCAATTCAAATTTCATAATAGATATTCATAGCCTTAAAGAGAAAAGTTTTGTTTAATATTAAAATTATTTTCAGAAAAACCCAAACTATGTAACATGGCTCAATGATGAAAAAAGAAAGGAAAATGTTATATTTTTGACAGATGAAAATTCAATCAAATATTGAGACATTGAAAGCATACGTTCATGCTCACAGAGAAGTTACTTCACAAAATTACAAGAAATAACTAATTCTTTTTCTTACATTATGAATAACATGAATGGATTGCAGTATTTACACTATGTTGAAGAAAAATTCAAAACCTTTGAATAGTGGGTGATCTAACAGGTCACAGGTGATAGAGTATAGAAATATACTTAGATAAAACACTTAAAAATCTACATTTATCTCCCTACTCCAAAACAATAAGCATAATTCTTTCTTAAGAGTCAAGGAAGAAACATACTTTGAGTCTTAAAAAAGAATTTAGGAGAAAACAAATCATCAAGAATATTTTTAACAAACAAATTTTTCAGATTGAAAGTGACAACTTACATGGAACTGGAGAGTAATATAACTGTGGATCAGTTCTCTAATATATTTTTCATCAAGTGGTTCTTTCTCAAGATTCTTCAGAGCAGAACTTTCTTTCTCCCAAAATGAATCATTTAAATACTTCATTGCTGTTTCAGCAGCCATTCTCAGAGATGGAAGAGAAGGCCAAAAAGAATGAGTTGCTTCATTCCTTAAATCTACAATCCATGATGGAATGCCAAGCTAGAAATAGAAGAATGGAAAAGGCTTATTACAAAATGGAGACTGCTATTTTGATCTTATTAAAAAAATATTAAATTTTTTAAAAAATAAAACAATTATACAGCAAGTCATAAAAGCACTAATGTATTAAAAAGTTAAATTTATAATAACAATTAAAAGAATACTGGTTTTTTTAAAAGCCTTTTCTTTTTAATTTTTTTGCAAGACTTTAAATAAAAAATATTCCTAAACTATTTTTTTAAATAGTTAAAGTGCTAATGAATTCATAACTTTATACATTGAAAGTCTGAATATCTAGCTTCGGCAAGATGTTTTGGATGTTAAAATAATTCAGACTTGGGAATGGTCATGAGAAATACCATATACAAGCATGGAAAGGTGCAAAAATTCTCCATAGCAAAGTCATTGAAACTGTTCTACTAGCAACAAGTAAAAATTGCTATTGATTTAAAATACTTATTAAAATTTTTAGCAATAAAATGTACTGAATTTTACATAGAAAAAATACATAAGATATTGAATTCTTTAATTTCTCAAATCATGTGAGGGGGAAAGAAGGACATCAAGTATTTTATTCAAAGTCCCTGGGATCAATAAATTTAAAAAGGGACGGTTATCTCTGGATATATATGTGCAGCATAAACTTCATATTCTAAAAGAATACCTGAAATAAAAATCTAAATTATTTGGAAAGTAGCAGAATGGTCATAAAAAAAAAAACATTTATGTATATGAAAATGATAATCAAAATAAAATACAACAAAAACATTAGGGTTTCTTACTCCTTTGGCTATCCAAGATGTTGTTATTACACTTGGTTGCAATTTCTTGTGAGTTTCTACCGTCAAGTTAACAAATCTGCAATAAAAAACAATATACCAAAAATTTAAAAACCAAAACAAATAAAGCATTTAGAATTTTTCCCAACTTCAAAACTTTTAATTATATTTATTAACAGTCCCTACACTAAAGAAATATCAAGACTAATGAAATTGAAACTGTATACAGTGGTACCTCGACTTACGAGTTTAATTCGTTCCATGACGGAGTTCGTAACTCGAAATACTCGTATCTCGAATCAATTTTCCCCATTGAAATGAATAGAAATGCCATTAGTTCGTTCCGGGCTCCCCTGAAACACCGCAATTTTTTGTTACATGTTTTTAAATAAGAAAAATGTGCTCATAAACGACGAACATTGTATAAAAACGCAACACAATAGAATGTACTGCAATAAATTTGTTTTATTAAGTGTAATGTACAACATTTACCTCCAAGGTAAAGTGAATGAGTGAGACATGGAAGCTGGGTGATTGTTGCATCGTTCACTGTGTCTGTAATGTCCAGATTCTTCTTTCTGTGAAACCGAAGGTTTTCTCAGAATCCGTAGAAGAGGGAGAGCTTGCGATCCCAGGTCCAAGGTCATCCAATCCCTTAGACCCCACGGGGAGTTCCAGTGTGGGGGAGGGAATTGAAGCTATTTCTCTGCGAGAGAGGTTGGGTGCTGTTCGATTTCAGAGGGCGACTCAAGTTTGGTCAGAGCAAGCTGCCCCAGGTGGTAATTGTTCAGTGTTAATCTCTCGGTTTAAGACTGGATAGTAGTCTCAGAATAATATGTATACAATTGTATAATAATTGTACATAATGGTTGTAAATATTATATGCTTCTTGTGTTCTCATTTGATGAGCACGTAACATGGCATTCACTGCTCAAACTAGCGGTGGGATATCTGAAGCTTGCTCGTAACCCAAATTTTAGCTCGTAACTCGAAGCAAAAAATCTACCGAGAGAATGCTCGTATCTCGAAAAACTCTTAAGTCAAAACTCTCGTAAGTTGAGGTACCACTGTATAATGTTATAAGTTTCAGGTTCCAAAGTGTAATAGAATATTTCAAGTAGTTGTAAATGTACTTTTTGAGATGAACATGGAGAACTATAGGTAATATATGGCCATTTATTTTTGCATTATATTGTTGGCTTAGTGACAAGAGGGGGGCATTGTTAGACTAAACAACAAGTAAATCTTGTAACTCACTTATTCAAGTGAAACTGGCTCATTATCGCTCTGCCTGCTAGACAGCGTGCTAGACAAGTTTAGTAGCTGTAAGGGGGAGTTGCCTGTTTCCGGTTTTCTCGATATATATATGAGGCTGGGAAAAACACTCACTGGTGTGTTGTTGGTTCTCTCTCTTGCTCGGTTTGTATTATGCATTGATGTTAATTTCTTTTACTGCCCTGGCATATGTTTATTTTATTTTGTTTCATTGCTGTATACTAGAGCTAGTATTGATAATTTTTTATAAAAATCAATTCTCAAACCCTGCATTTACTTCTTTTAAAACCTGTGCCTAACAGAGATGCTATGTCCCAGTGGCACACCCAGGATTTTTTCTTTGAAGGAGGAGGGGGGGGGGGGCGAGATGAACGGATAAAAATATTTATAATGCAAAATCAGTATTCATAATGCAATTTCTATTTCTTTGGGGGTGCACCGCTGCTATGTCCCATGTCTTGTATGTCAATTATAACACCATGTCCAAAGTCACATAAACTGTGATAACCTGCCATTGTAGCAGCAGGAACCCAACAGCTTTACCAGACATCTATTGTCTTATATAGATGCTGCCAACTGTATAGTGTTACACTGGTTGCATATCTCTTATTTGTGTACACACACCTGTACCATTTCCCCCCCCCCTCTTCAGTATATGATTTCACAGGATGCGAAGTACAGGATAAATTTTAAAATTTGCTAAGCCAGATATTGCCCTTCAGAAAAACATGTCACTCCTTTTTTCAGTTTTGATTCATTTTCTGGGGGGGGAGGGGGGCAAGCTGGAATTTTTTTTTTTTTTTTAAACCCAAAAATTTCTGCATCAGCTTTTCATAATCAAATCAACATTTTTTTAGTTTTGAATAAAATTTTACTATACAACACCCTTTGGAAAATGTAATAAAAACATATCCTCAGCAATAATTTCAAGAGATCTTTTTGCACAATTTATTCTTCAAGTTATTAAAAACTGGATGAAATTGGGTTGAAATTTCAAACATATAAGATGACTGAATTTCTTTAATTTGGAAATGTTACTATAAAATTACAAACAATAACCATAAACAAAACATAGACAGACAAATAAAAGAGAAAGGAGTCTGAAAAATATATACATTTCATGTATTCAAAAATTGATTGGCTTTCTGGTGCAATCATTTTTTTCATTGGCTTTTTTGGGATCGCCTTTCAAATTTTGCAGCTAGTAAGACATAGCATTATACACCCACATGTCATAAATCTTGGACAATAAAATCATGTTTTAAGATCAGGTAAAGAAAAATAAAGACATTTTAAGCAGTTTACTAGAAAGATCTTTTACAAACCAGTGAAAAAAGCAATCATTTATTAGGGCCTTAAAAAAAGATGTTTACGAATATATGTGCTTTTTCAGTACTTCTAAAATATTAGTCTATAACTCCTGAGTGTAAAAGTTAGGCTACAAAGGGTTTAAATTAAAATTATAATTGTATATCATTAAGAGATAGCTGTAGATTACAAAAAGTTAATATCTGTGCATACATGCAGACAGCAACAGTCAGAAATTACCTCACAAGAGCCATTGAATACATCATTTGGATATCACGTTCTTGGCAAAGTGATGCTCCATTAGTTAACAAAATATCTTGAATAATAGCTCTTACAATGACAAGAGAGGCTTCAATAGCTGTTGGAAGAGATGGGTGACATCTAGAACAGAGAAGATTACAATATATTTCTAAAAATTTAAATATTTTATTACTCATATTAGTGAATAAGAGACTTGCAAATTTTTTAAAAGACTAATTTTAATGTGCAAAATTTAATAAATTTAGCATAAAAATTTAATTTATAAAACATGGATCAAACAACTCTAGTACATGATTCATATTTGACGAAGAAATTGATTACAGGCAACGAAATTTGAACATTCTTATGTCATAGCAGGAACAGAACAAGTAATAAAAAAACTAAACAAACTGAAGAGTAAAAGTGGAGTGGAAAAAGAGTTTCCTAACTATGCAATAACACATTTGTAGAGACACTTGCCAATCACAGAAACAAGAATTCTCAGTCTAAGTAAATTTGAAAATGTAGGCAAAAATCAGCATAACTATCACATGAAATTTCCAAAAAGCACTTAAGAAAATTCTATAAAAAATATAAAAAAAGAACTAAACAATTTTTAAAGAGTTACTCACTAAAAGTTTTGAACTTTTGAAATATTTTTCAGAAAGCTACAAAAATATTTGCGAAATATTTTAATCTAGATAAGATTGGGAAAATGTTTTTATTCCTTTTAAAAAAAATTAAAAATTTGAAAATTAAGTAAATTAAAATTGAATATGCCATAGGTAAGCACCTTCACATTAGCTAATTTCCTTATGTTATAGGATAAAAATATAACAATTTTTATGCATTACCAACAGTTTTTTTTAATTTCTGGCTCTAAAACCTTATTTTATATAGCTATACAAACAAACATTTATTTCTCTTTCAGAAATTAAAGTTTAGTTTTTCAGATATGAATTAATCAAAACTGTTTTACTCAGCAAATTTAAGCCAAAACTTTATATGACATAGAAAAATTAGTAATTACACATTATCCCATCAACCATTTCTGACAAACAAAAACTGTCGTCTAACAGTATGATTTATCACCAAGAAGAGTTAAATAGTGTGTTGTGCTTGGCACTCTCTACCAGAGAAGGGGATACCGCCATAAGGGGGTCCTAGGAAGGGGGAACCCACAGTGGTCAGTCTGTGTTGGGGAGTTGGAGAGAAACATACAACGTAGAGCTAAAAATTAATGAGAATATTTTAAGAACTATCCTTAAAGGTTTCTTTTTTTTCTAAGGAAGTTGGTCAACGAATAATTTACTGTAATACACCAGTATCAAATGATTTTGATTTGGTTGATGTAGAACAGGGGTGTCAAACTCGCAGCCCGCAACGAGCATTTTTGCGGCCTGGCCAATATATTGGCACACAATAATATATAATAAAATAACCGACGCAGAATTATAATAAGATAGGAAGAATTCGCTAAACGTTTTTTTAATGATACTCTTTTTTTGCTATTATTAAACAAAATGCATATATTTATGTTGAATATACTGTAATTAGGTAAATAAACCTACGTTTCTATTAATATAGATTTTTTTTTGCGGCCCACCTATAGTTAAAACTTGTTTGTTTGGCCCAAGATAGCCTTTGAGTTTGACACCCCTGATGTAGAACATAACAAAAAATACTTTAATATTTTTAATGTTCATTTTATGTTTTATTATTATTCTAATTGGTATTTAAAAATCTGAAACTCTATATTAAAAGTCAGTTTTTAAAGTTCCCTGTAACTCTCATTAAACCTCTTAAAAAAATAATAAAAACTGAAATCCACACTTTTATTGTATTAAATTAACATTTAATTCACTGAAAACCTTAATTTAAGTTAATTTAATACAGTTCAGCATTTTTTTTTTTTTTTTTATAATGCCAGGATACCATAACTTTGAAAATACTTCACTGCATGCTGTTCCGTTGAAGGCAGGTCCCAAATTTAAATAATTTTCTTTTTTTACAGAAATAGAAGTAAATTATATTCTCCTTTTTGTAAAAAAAAAGGGGGAGGCGGGGCTTACTGAGGATTAGTTGCGGTTACATAAAACCAAAATGGTTGATGGTATAACATAAAAGTACAGAAAAATTTAATCAAGCACAAAATAAATAAATAAATAAATAACTATATTTAACGAACCTGGTTTCCCATACTGATATTTGATCTACAGCCCATCTCTTTTTTACAAGTTCTGGGCTGTATAAATATTCATAGACCTTCTTAAATTGAGCTCTGAAACAAAACAGATTTATGATACAAGGAATTAAATATGATTAAAATAAACCAATTTAAATTTTAAGTTTAATTAAGAGTGCATTGAATGTTGTTTAAAATTTAAAGTTATACTGAGAAACATATGCATAATTTTGACAGAGAGGGCAAATACTTTTACCTGATAATCAAAATCCCCAATTCATTTGGGAATGGTATAAGAAACAGAAATTTATAGATAATTCAATAGAAATAAGGATAACAAATGGGTAATTTTAGAATAAGTTTTAGTGTCTGGAAGTCATTTAATATTCATATTTATCTCAGAGAATTCATATTTTTCTCTCTTCTTTTCTGTTGTTAGTTTTCATGTTTTATTCATTTATTTTTTTCTGTATTCTCAAAAATTTTACTTTTTAACCTTTATTTTCAAGATAATAACCCCAGTAAAAGTTTCACTTAAATGTTCTTAAAATTGCAAAGATAAGAAAAGTCTGGTCAGATAAAATGCACATAACGAAAGTCATATGATCATAAACTGAAAAATTTTGTTTATTCATATTTAAATTGATTCCTATAAATAAAGGCTTCAAAAAACCATCAATAGTCATTACCTTTATAAACTGTTGAATTTTATAATACTATATAGCTACTGCTTAAGGTTATAAAAGCTTCCACAGTAAGGTGCATGAAAATGAAAATGTTCACAAGAATTCTAAATTCCACTGCTTCCAATGGTCAGAAAACCAAAATACAATGTCATTGTATATAAACATCTTTTTCAACTATCATTTTTGTCAGAAGCATACCTGTGTTTCTAAATAACTTATGCTATTACTGTTAACTAAGAGAGTTTATGCCTTTAGCACCTTGTGTAAAATAATACTTGGCATAGTTATATTTTTCTAATAAGAATCACACTAGCATTTATTGTCAGAGTATTTTGCTTAAACTGTTTGAAGCTAGTAAATTCGGATTATGTTCTTCAGAAAAATTCCTACTCACAAAGGAATAGCAAGTTGAATAAACCAATAAAGGGCAATAATATTAGTACTCAGACAGCTGAGTACGATCTTAATATCTCTTTAAATTTACTGTTATAAAAAGTAGCATTATACAAAAAAAAAGCTACAACTAAAGCATATTTAATGAAATCACACATTTCTAACCTCATGGGATAAACAGATCATACCAACTTATGGTAACAGAAAATATGCTTGGGGTAAACCCATACATTTCACAGAATTATGGGTCTGTGAAATGTATGGGTCACTATCATTAACACATAATAATACATGCTGAAAATTATATCGAATTTTTAAAATTTTAGTTTTCAGTTTGTAGCAATAAAACTCCAGACATCCTTATAACTTTAGAAATTTTTTAATCTTTCGCAAACGTCAAGTATGCAAAGAAATTATGAAGCTATTGCCGCTTCTCATTTTCATATTTAACAATATATATCTAAACATTAAACATGTATCAGTTTTATTAATACAACATTTATTTTACAGCAAAAAACAAAACAAAATGCAATTAGTTATCGTAGTTGGTATTACATACGCGTTGTACCAAGGTACCAAACTTATATCCTTCTCCACTTTCCGATTTGTACCACTACTTACAGAATGAACTGACATTTTTAGAGATAATATAAGTGATTAAATTACAAGTTACTTATAACAAATGATACTCTACGACTGACTATGATATAAAATTCGTTCTATGTAAAACATTCCATTGCTACATGCGTTCAACTCGGAAAAGCCGCTTGAAAACTAAACATTTCAAACAAATACCCCCCCCCCTTCCTTCCCCTAAAAAAGGGTATTTCATATCGAAAAATTATTCGATTTTACTTTTCATAAACGTGGTAAAACAAATCCTTGACATTGATATTTTAAATAACATAATATTTTTAAATTTTAAAATTTCAATTTTAGCACTTATCCCTGAATTATTTTGAACTGCGCTAGAAACAACTAAACTTGAGCATAATAATTCCATTAATTCAAAGCGCGCTCTACGGACGACCGTTGATGATCCTTTTTAGGTAAATTTATATGTTTACGTTTTAAGACAATTTAGTTGAATTAAACACATGGCAGAATCCGACAACACTCTTCTCCTTATTGATAGTGGTATTTTGGATGTGAATGAAAATTTATCAAATTCTGTAAATCATTTAATTACTGAAACTGTTGAGTTTCAAGAATCCGTTTTACCTACAGTAAAGAACGTTGATCTTGCTGAAGACGCAACTACTTGTAAATCATCAAACTCTGTACCTCATAATTATTTCGAAATGCCTGATAATTTGCCTGAATCTGTACCAAGTAAATTAGACGTGCTATCTTTAAATTCTAATGAGATCATTAACAATATGAAATCGGATTCTGGTATCCATGATTCAGATAATAATTTTGTTGAAAATACAAATAATTTTGTTGAAAATACAAAACTGATAGATTTTAATGATGTTGGTCTGAATTTGTCTAACGGCTCTGGAGTTATGAACTTTGAGTTTACCAATGAAGAAAATTGTTTAGAATTTAAAGATGAAGAATTTCATGATGCTGTACAATTCTTCAAAGATCCTTCATCTCTCAATATACTTGAAAATGCAGGAGCATCTAGTGCACCGACGGAACCATTAATAACGAGATCATCATTATATATGAACTTTGATCCTTTACATGCAAAATTTTTTTCTCAACCAAATAAATCAAATGATTTACAAGACATTGTCGAATGCGATGCAGAACCAGAAATAGCCCCTGAAAATGCTCTTAATGGGTCTGTGCAAAATATTGTCAACAAACATTTAACTAATGTTTCACCTCGAGAATCTCTTGGCAATATATTGATTTCATTTGATTCACCAATAGCTGGCAAAAATGTTGACTTGGATTCAGTTGAAAAAGAACAACAAAATGAACCTCAAAAATTGTATACTGAAGAAGAACTACAACAAGCTCTTAAGATTCAAGAACTTTCTGTCCAAGAAACATTTTTAAAAAGACAACATGATCTTGAATTAGAAAGGACTCAAAAGCAGCAAGAAATGGAAGCACAAATTCATGAACAAAAACTACTTTGTTCTACATTGCATTCAATTTTGAAAGAAGTAATCGAGATAACAGCTACTCTGACTGATAAAGAAAGAATGATACAGGAAAAGTTAGAAGACACAGAGAAAGAAAATATTAAATTGAAAGAAGATTTAAAAACATCCAGTGAAGATTTACAAAGTGTAGAATGCACGTTTTCAGATTTTCATAAACGTTATGAACAGTGTAAAAGTATGTTAAAAGTTTATACTCAAAATGAGGATAATTTAAAGCTCCAGTTAGAAGATCTGAGAGTTCAACTTCATGAGAAGGAAGAAATGTACAATGCTTTGCAATCAAGAACTCAAGAAATGTTAGATAAAGCAAATATTGAAGTATCCAATGCTAAAAAAGCAGGTGATTCTCAGATTGCAGTTTTAAAAGCTCAGCTAAAAAAGGCTGAATTGAAAATTTCAAGTTTAGAAAGTGATGTCAAACATGTAAAAATTGAAAATGACAAGTTAAGTAGCATTTGTGATGATTTAATGGCTAAAGTTAGTGAGTCTTAAATATATATAAATATATGTGATAGAAAGTGATATCCATCCATATATATGCATATTATGCCTTATAGAAAAGTAAATATTTTTATCTTGCAGAATTTGAAAATATTTTTGACTAAGAACTTTAAATGGAGAGGATTAATCCCTTTCTTATAGTCAAATATAGTAGAGCTTAATTTTGGGGGGGAAATTTTCCTACTTCCCAGTGTATGAAACACTATCTCAATGCCTTATTTTTACAATACACTGATATTTAGAGAGATTTGACTCGATTCAGTATTATGATTTTGATAGTTTGGAATAAAGTGCATAATCTTTATGAATAATTATGATTTGAGAATGCTTTTGATGCATCTGCAATTATACCCTATTTGAAAATATTTATTTTACAGTTTGCTTGTTTGATTAACTGAAAACTGCTGATATGATACATATTAATTATTTTTAGCTTTGTTTGCATTTGTCAAATGTTTTCTGTATTTAACTCCTTCAAATTTGTGCTTAAATCTCCTAGGATTTCATTGGAGATATGTTTTGTCAAAAGTTATAATTGCTTGTATTTTACTGTAAAATAATAAACATTAACTTAGTGATCTGTAATTTTAAGTAAATGGTTATAATCATAAACAAAGAAAAATAAGTTTGTGTACTTAGCATTATGAAGAAGCTCCAAGTCCTTATATCTTTGATTTTCATATTGGTTAATCGGAAGAAGTTGGGGATGCCGCCAACTTGGTGATTTTTTTACTTCCTGTTATGATTAATGAACTTTTTTAGTCATTTTTACTTTGTTGTATTATAAATTAATTTAAAGAGAAACTTTTTGCTAAAGTAATTTTGGTACTTATGTATTATGGCTGAAATTTTGTTGCTTTGACAGAAAATGGCAAAGTGCCAATTATGCGTCCCTTCTAGTATCGTTCCCACTTTTCATTGCTGTTTGCTATCGGAGTTTTTCGTTATAAGTTGCATTTTGGACATTTTATTTTAATTTTTTCAATTCTGATTAAATCTAGCTGAATACTTGTGCTTCGCGACAAAATCAGGGCCCGATTATGAATGCTGGGGGCCCCCCCTTACGAACATTTATAAAAATAAGAACTATCCATGGTCTATACATACTATTAGAAGTACTAGGTGCATACGCCAAGGGGGTTTTACGCAAAGTCCGAATTTGCCCATGCGATAAAAAGGCCCTGGACAGAATACATTTCTACCATCATTTATGTCATTTGGTTAATTTAAATTGATTTCAGTAGCAGGGTGTAAAGGATTTAAATCGAATGATTTTATCTATTTTAATCAAAAAATTATATCATGCATTATTTTGAACATTTTTTGTATTCTTTCCAAAGGGTATTAAATTTAAATATAAACAGGAAAGGAAGGAGACTTTAATGTATATCTTACATCTCATTCATATAATTCAACATTTCTACTCCCTGTATAACTCATTTGCTTCTTGGAAAATTTTCCATTGTGTATATTGGTTTACTTTACTTATCAATCTTGTCACTGTGATAGCACACTTTATCTTGATTGGCCAGACTAGTTTCTGAGAATAAGTGAGATAACCAATCTTAAGTACTCTTGGATCCTAATTATGAAGTGGAATGTTTGACAATAAAATGAAAAAGACCAAGCTTTATTAAAGAAAATATGGGGATACCTCCTTATTAAACATTTTTCTAAAATTTGTTGCGCTCTCCTCTTTTTAATGAAATTTTGTTTGATAAAAAAGCTTTAAAATCATTAAATACCTTATAGCAATCCTAAATCAATAGCAGTCCTAAAGAACTGTATGGATCAGAGTTTGATATAATACAGATGTTTTGTAGTACAAAAGGAACAACTGCAGGGATAGAGAGGATGTTTTCCATTTTTGGACTCGTACAGAGCAAATTGGGACACTAATTAAGTGTAGAAAAGGCAGCTAAACGTGTAGAGCTAGTGTTTACGTTTAAATCTTTGAATAAAAAACTAACTCATTTTTAAATATTTTGATAATCATAGATAACAAAATAAAACTAATTTTTTTCTTTTTTTATTTTTAGTTTGAAATCATTTTGTTATTGGTTGTTTTTCTTTTATTTCATTTTTTGTTTTTAAATTATTAAAAATTATTTTATTGACAATTATCAGCAATGTTTGAATTTGAAAATGTTTACTTCCTATTTGTGAATTAGTCAGGGCCCGATTATGAACGCTGGGGGCCCTTGGGCAGATGCTATTTGGGCCCCCCTCCCCTCCTTTACGAACATTTATAAAAATAAGAACTATCCATGGTCTATACATACTATTAGAAGTACTAGGTGCATACGCCAAGGGGATTTTGGGGGCCCTGGGCAAAGTCTGAATTTGCCCATGCGATAAAAAGGCCCTGGAATTAGTTATATAGTATATACACTGGTGTTCAAATTTTAAAAAAATTTCATATTTTATTGAATTTCTGGAAAACTAATGGACAGATTTTAATGAAATTTGGTATGGATACACAGTTATATAACAGAAAAAATTACATTATACAACAGTCATGGTAACTCATGATCGTTAGTTAGGCTCATCAGCACAGGATTGTCCAAAACTGCCATTGCAAGATCGAATATAAAATGTCTTTAATAGGTGGTATGGATGCCTATCACAGTTATACAACATTACAGTGCAGTGTGATGCCATACTGAAAACGAGGGAGTTTGTTTAGTCCTTGAGGAAGTAAGTCCCACTCCTGCAACTATGTAGTCTTGAGCTCCTGGAGGGTTCTCGAAGAGGGATGGTGAGCTGCAATTGCCCTCCGAAGAGGATCCAAGACATGTTCAATTGGGTTTAGGTCTGGATATCTGGCGGGTCAATCCATCTGAGGAATATCCTCAATTTCAAGATCAGTCTTGCAAGAATATACTTAACATTGCTTCTACCTATCTACGTCAGAATGGGTTTTCAAAATGTGTTATAAAAACCATACAACAATTAAGACTTAACACAAAATATGATACGAAGGTAGCACTAAATTATTTCAGCAAATATTATTCGAGATCTAGGCTCACCCTTCATATTTTTTTTGTCATATTTTAATTTTATATAAGTAAATGAAGTTTTTATAGTTTTTAATGTGTAGCTTATCATTTTAATAGCATGTTCTTTTTTTATTTTTATTTTTTGTTAATTTTTAGCAAAATGAAATAGAAATACATAATATTTTAATATAAAGTTTTGGTCAGATGAGATTTGGCAAAAACAATTGTAACATTTTTTATTGTTATTATGCAAAGTTAATATATACCCATAATCTACAGTTCATTGATTTTAAAAATAGTTTGTCAAAATTTGCTCTCTTTTTTTCCTATCTTTTGTGAATATTTTCCTTATTTAAATTCCTAATAAAAATTTGTTCATACGGGGTTGAATGACTTTTTATTTAACGATGGTTGGTCGTGGTAAAAAAAAAATAATAAAAAATTGTGCACTACTGATCTAGAGCCTAAGAGCAATACCATACAAAATTTTAACTTCCTAGTAAGTATGGTGATCTGAAAGCCAGAGTTTTATTTTGGGGTTTAAGCCCCTATTAACCCCCTTAATATTCGAATTTTTTTAAATAAGATTTCATAGCGAGTACGTAGGGTCTAATAGCAACCACCATGCAAAATTTTAGCATTGTAAGACTTATAGTTCCAAATATTTGTGTTTCTTTCAACATACTCATTTTGAAATTTTTTTAAATATTTCTGTTTTGTTATTAGTATGTAATTTTTTTGTTATATCTAAAATTATTTATAAACAAAATCTTGTTTTTCATCTGCAGATTTTTTTAGAAAAATTTTATGTCATGTATTTTCCACATGTTTGTACTTTTTTAACATGCTGTTCCTCAAAATGTTGTTTGCAACTTGCAGTTAGAATATAGGTTGCCACTGTCAAATTAGGCATTGACGATCTGATATTGCACCAAGTTCAAAAAGCCACTAAATTTACAGTACATCAATACGTAAGTACCATAATTTTAAAATGACTCTTGAAAGGCATTTTAATAGCACACAGTAAAAATTGCTTCCTAGGAAATATTCACAATGGCATGCTGCATTTGACAAATTATTACACACATTTCCTTTTTAGTATTTTTAGGGGAACTGTCTGCCATCTTGTGTTCCTTCTCTATCTGATGTGTTTTGCTTGTTTATTCTGTGGTGATAAATATGATCTAGTGTCACCCCCCTCTTACCTGCCTTTTAATTGGCTTTAAGAGCATGACATCATAGCCTCAGCGTCCAGTTTGCTCTAGCTCTAAAGGGGTTTTATAAAACATTGGGAAGTTTGAGAACTGTCACTGTTGCTCCACAGGCATAAAATCTGAAGTTCATTTTTCAAAAAACAAATTCCACTAAATTTTTATTTGTTTTACTGTAGAATACTTTTTTTTTTTTTTTTTTTTTTTGTGCTTAGTTATAATAATTACAAGTTGATGAAAATATTGAAAACTGCAACAGAATATATTCATTTTTTAAAGATGATATAAATTAAATATCTAATATACATGAATATTACTGAACATGAAAATTACCATTAATATCAGCAGCAGAAAGAAGGCCTGTTGAAAATTTAGGGACTTTAGTTCCATAGACACGTGATTTGTGCTGACACTTCAGCTATCAGGACCTCTTTATGCTAGTCTATTTTCGTCACTTGTTCTGTTTGCCCTGCAGTAAAGCTGTGTATTACTTGTATGCAAGACAGAAGATAAAATCTAGTGAGCATGCAAACTAAACTGTTCTGTTTAGAAATGCTCTATGACATATTTTTAAGAATAAACTTTAATTTAAAAGCTTTCATAACCTGAACTTCCACCCAACCAAAAAAGGAAAATTTAAAAATAAGTGAATCATTAAAAACATACAAGGAAATTGGTAGGGGAAGGTGGGGTAAGATGACGAACTTAAGCTTCAAATATTTTTCCTGAATTCAATAAGTGGTTTTAAAACCTGAAATTTACAGAAAGACTTCTTTCAACCTTTATGTTTTATAAAAAAAAATTTAAACGATTTCATCTCCTCTTGGAAGATGGCAAAATGTTCCCTTCGACCCAAGAAAGTAATTTTCGTCATCTTACCAATTAGATGGGGTAAGATGACGAATCGATAACAATATAAATCAAGATATAACGGTTTATTTTCAAAAATGCAGAGAAACAATTTCACTTAGGTACTTAGTGAAAAGGGCACAGATAACACTAAAAATACAGTGACAGATTACCCATAATGAAACAAAAACTTAAAGAATTAGATACAAAAATTAAGAAAAAACATAGGTAATAAAGTTCATATACAAAAATTGTATTTCCAGGGTCTGTCTTTTGCTTCATTATCATCCCAGCCAGAACATTGAGCATGTGCCCAAGATTTGCACCTGAAGCATTGATACCATAATTCGTCATTTCCCTCCTCCCCACAAATAATGCAGTCTTTTTACAATAATGTTTCAGTATCATAGTCGTCATCGTCCTCCTCTACATATGGAACTTCTTGTGATGACTCATCAGATGACCAGTAATCTTGTTGACGCATTCTAGTTTTCCTTTTTTTTTTTCTAGGTGTTTTCAGTAAACATTTAGCTTTCTTTGACGCTAATGTTTCAGCTTTCCTTTTCAATCTTTCCTGTTGTTTCAGTTCCATCAATTGTTTTTCTTTCTTCTTTTTTTCAAGAACTTGTTTTACAGGAGATCCAGAAATGTGGTAAGAAGACAGTTTTTTCCTTGGTTTCCTGGTTGTTTTCTTGCTGACCATCAGAAGTGGAGGGAGAGCTGAGGAAGTTGATGGCTGTGGAGATAGGGTTGATGAAATGGTAGGTTCAGGAGGAAAGGCCAATGAAATGTGCTACTGATAAATGGTAGGATAATCTAATAGGTTGTTTTCAACAACATCAGTGGTGTATGAAGCGTGAAAATATTGCTGTCTAGAGGCTCAATGCCAGTAGCTCTGAATCCGTTCACAGCAATCTGGACAGTACTAATTCTAAGGTAGGCTCCTCGTCAGTTTACCCCACAACGCGATTTTTGATTTCAACTTGTTTATCAATATCCAAGCTTATCGTAAATAAACTATAACATACATTATTTTTTCGTTACGAGTTGTATTTTAAGAGAGAAAAATAGAGGAGGAAAAAATAACTTACCATAGTCGGGTAATTCCTTGCGCTGTGGAGTCCAAAATTTAAAACACAGATTGAAGAAATACATTTGAGTCGCCACTACTCACAAAACGATCTCAACTTATATTACTTCTAGTGGACGTCATAACCCAATACTAGATTCTTAAGCATTGCCTGGACAGGTGCTGCTATCTATGATTGCGTTGGAGAAATACTGAGTTCGTTATCTTACTCGCTTCGTCATCTTACCCTACTTTCCCCTATAAATAACCTGATTGCATAGTACTTTACAAATCAATACTGTAGAAATACCAATTTTTGGGAAAATTGTAATTTAATTAAGAGCTGGTGTATCTTTGGACATCTGTCCAGTAAAAAAAAATGAATGATATTGGGATATATCAAGTTTTTAAAACTGATAGATATCAAGAAATAATAATTTAACTAGTGTTAAATATCTTGAACATGTGCTTAAAACCTTTTTCCTTTTTTTGCTGTAAAATAAAAGCTAAATCTTTAAAATGTACAAATAAAACACTAAACAATTGTTACTTATACATTAAACGTCAAAAAGGGATTACAAAGATGACATTTTATTCCAGTTCAAGAACAGACATACTGCCACACACTATGAAATGATTGAGTAGAGTTTGAATAAATTAAGGGCTTACCACTGTAAAACATTTATTGCTGTTCTTGACACTTCTGTCTGAGTGCTGTATTTCAAATTCTGCTCTATGTGATATCTAAATTTATTTATTCCTCTTTCTTCATTTCTACTTCAGGGTAGTAATTTGTGAATCTAAAAGAGCATGTAAAAGTAAGTTTATTTATTTATTTTTAACTATTAATTTTTTAAAAAATGAACCCCTTTTCACCTATTTCATTTGCTTAAAAATTCTCTGCAATTCTAAGTTTCAAACACTGGAAATGGTTTTGTGGTGTGATAGATGAGCATCCTTGTTTTAGTGTAAGTTTAGTTGCACATTAATTAAGATAATGGATGGGCTGTGTGAAAATTTCCTTTTTTTCCCCCTCCTCCTCTGCTTCTTTTTTTTTTTTTTTTTTTTTTTTTTTAAACCAACAAATAATGTCGCCCTAAGAAGAAAGGGCTTAAAATTTTGGCATTGGTTAAACTTAGTAGCATTATTAAACACCTGAAATTGGTGGAAATGTTCAAATTCATTCTAAAGTTTTTGCTGGCAGCAATGTTCACTGTCGCAATTTGTTAGTAAATAGTTTTTAATATCTTTGATGTTTAAAAAATATGTATTAGGATTTGGTAACTAAATAATCCACAGCTTTGAGATTTCATAATTTAATCTGATTAAATATTTTTTTAATAAATCCAGTTAATAAGTTAAAATTTATTAAAATTATATTTAATGATATCTGGTAAATTTTATTTTTTATGTACAACATGATGCCATTAATTACAATTGAAATATCCATAAAAGTTTTTAAGATGTTCTTACTAAGACCTTCCAGCAAATTAACTAGTAAAAAAAGTTTTTATACTTTTAGCCATCTTTAGGCAGATTGAATTAATTTTCAGTTAATTTTGTTTTGAAGAATGGTGCAGCCATCTATCGGCCGGGACGGGAACGAAAAGTTAAACGCAAGTTAACTTCCAATTGACTTCATTTTCTTTCAAGTTGATGGGATAATTCATCAAAAAATTTCTAAAAATATTTATTAATACATAGAATTGTCAAGTTTATATGATTCAACAGAAAACTTAAAAACATGGTATATAAAAAGTTCTTTTTATCTTGTAATTATTTATTTTATTTACTTATTTTTTCTACCCATCATGCAGCACATGAGAGGTGTGTGTATGGGTATGTTTTGTAATTTTATGATAAAATTTTCTAAAATTTCTCTATTTGATGATCGAGAAGATTGTATATTTTGTCATTGCTCCATAGACAATGTGAGATATTTTTTTTCTTACATAAGCACATGTAAACTAAGTACCGTTTTCAATCATATTTTATCGTAAAGGAAATATGTACATTCCCATAACCTTTAATTCTAAATCCTGATAGTTCATCATATGGTCACCTGTAATCTATAAAAAGCCAAATATCCCTCACTTGCACACTGATCACAATAACTCTGAAATCATAAGTCCCAGGAAGCTGAAATTTTGCATGGTGGTTCCTTTTAAGCCGTAAGTGCTCACTAAGAAATCTTTTTCAGAAATTCATACTTTAAGGGGTTGGTAACTGCCTCCCCCGCAAAAAGTAAATAAATAAATAATGACGGATTGATCATTATATGGCTAGAACCCTACAATGATCAATCCTAGGAAGTCTAGTCCTAGGAACTGAAAATTTCCATGGTAGTTTCTCAAGGCTTTAGGTGCTCATTGAGAAAGTGTTTTAAAAGTTCAAACATTTTGGGGTATTAAAGAGGCTTAAATCACCAAAATAAAACACTGACTGGCCGATCACTCTACCTCTGAAACCACAAGGCCTAAGAACCTGAAACTTTGCATTGTAGTGGCCTATGTTCTCAGAGAGAAATCTTTTTAATAACTCAAACTTTAAGGGGTTTAATAAACCCTCAAAATTAAAAGAAAAGTACTCTAAAACCCGTATTTAATGTTGTATCCCAACTGGACTACTTTTAAATGAAAACAGGATTCTGGAAACAAACTTATCGAGTTTCATCAAAATATGCCAGAAAATAATTGAGCTAGAATTTTTTTGGATATTCTATTTTTACAAATGTGTTCAAATATATTACGTTTTGTAATTTTAAAAGCCTAATACCTCTAAGTCATTGTTCATTGTATCTCTGGAACCATAGGGGCTAGGAAGCTGAAATTTTGTATGGTGGTTCCTCTAAGGCCCTGGGTGTTCATTAAGGAAGCTTGCATTTTCTTCTCTTTTTTTTTTCTTTTTTTTTTAAATATCCAAACTTTAAGGGGCTGCAATAATCCCGATTTAAAAAAAATAATCTAAAACCTGTATTTAATGTTGAATCTGTTAAATTATATGTTTAACTCCTCTGAGGAATTGCAACACTTTACTGCTAAAGTTAACTAAATAATATTATTCATGGCGTTGCTGCTTAATAGAGTGTGGTAATATGACATTTTTCAATAATTGTTTTAGGTCTCACGGGTAGCGCCTACAAAGCTCGTTCTGAAGTCTTCTTCAGAAAAGTTTCATTCGCATTGGTAAGTAAAATGCAGAGGTCACGATACACAGGAATCTTGGACCGGCGCCAAATTCCCATTTCTGCGGCAAAACGCAGATTTTTAACGGAATTGCGCCAAAACTGCACTAGTTCAACAAACTACGATTCAGAAGTTCAGAACGAATTTTTACAGAAAACCGAAATTCAATGTTACTATTGGCGAATCCTCGCTGAAAACTACAAAACTAACAATTTTTACTTAATATCTTGAGTGTATTTTTATTTTTTTACGTTTGTTATCATAGTTTTCTGTAAAAAAGTCCACCGAAAATAATCGTATTTCTAAAATATTTTGATTGGGAATTAATATTGCACTCGCACATCGAGCAAGTGTGCCAAATTATACGCATTATATGCAAAAATAACATTTCAGCGATAGCTTAGAAATTATGGACCAGCATGTTACCAGTTTTGATTAATAAATCTGAAATAATTTATTCCCATTCAGTTAAAGAAAATAAATCGAATAGTAAACTCTTGTTATCTGATAGCATTGTTATACACTAATTTATAGAAAGTATACAATGATTAGGACTTCGGGGGTACAGGAAGCTGACTCCGTTCACTGGGAGAAAGATTTTCATCGGGTTCATAGGACTTACTCCACCCTCTAAATCTGTCGTGTTCGTGGAATCTACCCCAAAACCCATCCCCCGTGACGCTTGCGGACCTTGCAACTTAATGGAAGCATTTTATTTGGTCCCATGCACTGGCTGACTATCCAATGGAGTCAAACGGACACGTCCGCTAATCGCGGGTTATAATAGTAAAGCCTTCAAAGAAAAATTTGCATCCCACAATTTTCAGCGTAATATTACTTAAAGGGTTATGTTAAGGATATTTCGGGATTTTTAATTTATGAAAAGATGTTCTGTCGGATATTTTGGGGAATCTCAACATGACGTATCAGAACTAATATATCATTCCAGTTTCAATCTTCCATCCTTTGCGTGAATACATATTTTTTGTATTCTAGAAATTCACCAAAATATCCCCTTATTTATATATATTTTTTAATTTGTGTTTAAAAACGCGAAATATGTTAGTGTATAAGTAAGGATTCCTTCTGAGAAATAAAGTCATTTATCAGCAAGGCTATTGGAATGATTTTCCCATTTTATATTGTAGCAGTGTACTTAAATAAAATCTCATCTATGGGAGATATTAGGTTTTAGGGAATGATCTAGTCATTAAAAAGAAGGGAAAAAAAGTGTTTTAGTGTCAATGAGTATGATTTAGTATAATTCTAGTTATAAATAATTCTTCCAGAATGCCTTTGTTTTTCCATGTTTACTTTCAATTCTGTTTGAATCAATTACGTAATTTAAAGGTCTCAAATATTTTAAGTAGTATACACTTTTTAAAAGAAAGAACTGTTAGCATTTGGTTTTAAGTGGTTTTCCTACTAATCAGTTTGTTAATTTCCTTTCTTTAAAAGTTTTTAATTGTATATTAGTTTTTACAGTTATTGTTCTCGTTATTAAAAAATAAACTTTGATTGCTTTAAAAATGTTAAACACTGCTCTAAATTGGCAGTTTGACTACTACAAAGCAGAAATACATTGCTGCTTTGTAGTAGTCCTCTCCCATATCTTGAGAATCAACCATAAGTGAGCCACTGTATAAATTCAGAGCTATTCAGCATCAGTCTTACCCCAAAATTTGGAGTTCATTATGTGTGTGGTGGTTTTCATTTACTAAGTCAAAACAGGGTCACGGCTAAAATCTCTTAAAAGGAGAGGGGGATTTGATAAAAATGAGCTCTGGAGTTACTTTTCTTCTATTGATATATAGGGTTCCGATGAAGGGGAACTTGACCGTAAATGTATTGCGGTTCGTTTCAGACCGGGCCATCCATACCATAGATAAATGTGGTTCAACTACGTTCCCTGGGCCATGCCGATATTTCAGATTGTGACATCGCGGAACCAGAGTATCAACAATATTAAATAATTACCCTCGCATATATTACTGGGTCACCCTGTATGTGAGCAGTTTATATATAGAATATTGTGGCAATCGCGAAATAGCTCACCAAGCGGGCAGTTTGGCGAGACGTGCATTCCGACAACCCTCAGGCGTGATGGGCCAAAATGAAGCCCTCTGTCGGAGGAACGCAGAAACCAGAAACGATATTACTGCGTAATGTTGTAATGCCAATAAAGAAAATATTCTCTAAAGTTTTAACCTTCTGATCAATTTAATAATGCACTGATGCAGTATTTCCCATCTGTTCAGTATAATGGCGATCTAGACATGTATTAAACTTGAACTTTGTATTCTCAGTGACTAAAGATGGATTAGTTACCAGGAAGCTTAAGCACACGAAGAAAAATTAATATTCTCAAAAATGCCCTGCGTTTAGGAAAATTGTAAAGGAGCAAATTATTTTCCATTTCCAAAATTCTAATTATTTTTATTTTATTCATTTCTAAAGATCAGCTATTGAGCCTGTTAAATAGATTTTCTAAAATTATTTTTATTACTTCTTAAAAGTAAATGAAAAAGCATTTCAACTAAATTGATAGACTTATTAAGCTCAAAAATCTTATATCTTTTACTGCGTTTTATGAATTAAAAAAAATAAATGCGCAAGTTGCTCTTACTAACTTTCATTTCAAATTAGATGAAAAATATTATAGTCCTCCGTCTTACATGTGAAATAATCAAGACCAAAAATCTTAAAACCCAAACGTTCTTGGAAAAGTAAATGAATCTAGTATACCAGCTTGCACATGTTGCTTGACACATGCACGCAATCTTCTTCATTCGTCAGATTCTTCGAGAGAGAACAAAACAAAGGATTACACAACAACGTCGTCGATCGACATCGTTACGCGTGTGGCGCCCATCCAAAGTTTCTGTGGATTGCCAAATTTTAGCAATAAATGTCTTCTTAAATTTTATCGTTGTAGCTTACTGACGACACCCTGTGCACTATCATACAGTGCCCGAAATTTGACTTCTCTCATAATATACTATGCTTTGAATGAGTAGAATTGCAACAATTTTCAAGCATGTTATCAGTTTTAGACGCTTGCTATTTTTTTTCCAGGGCTTGAAATAGATATGAACCAGAACGAATTGGTTTTCGTGAATATTTTTATTCATTTATCCACATGAAACCGTTATTTTGGGATGGATTTCATTTTGCTCTTGAAGATTTTGATTGTTCCAGATATTATATCCGACCGGAGCACTTAGTTCCGAGCCTGAACAAAATAATATTTATCACAAAAGATTTTGCTACTTTTCTACTTGGGCGAATTTTCAACAACTTTTATACAAAAATTTGCCATATATACCGGGTGGTCAAAAAGTCCGTAGAAACTTTAAAAATTCATAAAAATCGGAAAAATAACCGAAATGAATAAAGGTTTGCATGTACTGTGTATTTCATGTATTTATTCACACTTGCTATAAATACACTGCTGGCCACTGTAAATGCAACACCCTGAAGGAAACATGCAAATAACATGAAATTTACAACATGCATTAGCGGAGGTGAGATATGCAAATGATTAGAATTTCAGCGCAGACGCACATCACGCGCGCCTGTGGCGCCACTTCAAAGCGATATTTAAGGCTTGGAGATTTCGACGATTTCAAGTTCGGCAATTGTGTTTTTCTTGTGGTTTTTAAAAAAAAACGATCAATTATGCCTCGTCGAAAACAGCGATCACCTTTTGATCAAGTATCCGAGTTCGACAGAGGAAGGATAGTGGCCTACCGAGATTGTGGATTATCTTTCAGGGAAATCGGTAGTCGTGTTGGACGAAACCAAACAACTGTAATGCGGATATGTGATCGTTGGATGCAGGAGGGTGCGACGGACCGGCGTGTTCGATCGCATCCACCTCAGCGCACCACTTCACGTGATGACAGGCAAATTGTGCGCATGGCAGTGACGGATCGCTCAGTCACATCACGAACCATAGCACAGCACATGCAGTCTGTAACGCATCATCCAGTGTCTGCGCGTACCATTCGACGCCGTTTACAGCAGAGTGGTCTGTCCGCAAGACGTCCATTGCTTTGTCTACCCTTGACGCAGAACCACAGACGTCTCCGCCGCCAATGGTGCGATGACAGAAGGATGTGGACGGCAGAATGGAATGAAATTGTCTTTACTGACGAGTCACGCTTCAGTCTGCAACACCACGATGGTCGCATTCGAGTCTGGAGACACCGTGAAGAGAGGATGCCTGACAGCTGCGTTATGCACCGCCACACTGGTCCTGCACCGGTATTATGGTATGGGGCGGTATTGGATATCATTCTCGCACACCTCTAGTACGCATTGCCGGTACTTTAAACAGCCAGCGCTACATCTCCGAGGTGTTGGAGCCAGTTGTCCTTCCTTACCTTCAGGGCTTGCCCACAGCCATATTTCAACAGGATAATGCGCGACCACACGTGGCACGCATTGTCCAACGGTTCTTCGTCAATCGCCAGATTGAATTGCTTCCCTGGCCGCCTCGCTCTCTGGATCTTTCGCCGATAGAAAGCATGTGGTCCGTGGTTGCTTTACGATCGACCCAGATTCCATCCCCAGCTGCCACAGCAGATCAACTTTGGCAACGTGTGGAAGCTGCTTGGTCTGCTGTACCCCAAGAACTCATCCAAAGTCTCTTTGAATCAATGCCGAGGCGTGTGGCAGCAGTGATCTCCAACAATGGCGGCTACTCTGGCTACTGATTTTGGCAGGAACCACACTTCACAGAAGTCTATAATTTTAATCATTTGATACTTGGTCAACATGTTATCTACAAAATAAATTTTGTTGTGATATCTCTTGTCTTTCTTGGTGTTGCAATTTGGGTGGCCAGCAGTGTATATAACGTATTTATTCACATTCACGAAACAGAATACACAACATTGAAACAATACACAGCAAAGCAAGTTCTCTAGCTGAGCGTAATGCTCGTCGATCTGGAAACTAGGTCACCGCAAGAGGGCTCCTCAATCATGAGTAACTATGGTGATGTTAGCGTTTCAAGGGAGCAGATGCCATCTATTGGGGATCCGTGACATCCTCCTTACCCTGGTCAACCTCAAGAGGAATGACTAGCTGTACAGGTCTAGTAATTTCCCTTTTATCGACACGTAGCACACATGATCGAATTTTTCCATCACGACCTTTGATTAGTCTTTCGACACGGGCCTTTTTCCACATATGACGTGGCCTCGCATCCTCCTGTAATAGCACAATATCTCCTATAGTGACGTGAGTGCGCTAGTGAATATTGCGCACTTGATGGTGGGTGCGTAATTGTAACAAATATTTTTTGGACCACCTTTTCCAAAACGTTTCCAGTAAATCCTGGTGGTGTTTATAAAGTCGTAAAAGTTTTATATTTGTAGGATCTCGATCTGAAGGCACTATCGTTAATTTTTTACCGGTTTAGAAATGAGCTTCTTCGGTGTCGTCATTTCCTTGTTCATACACTAGTGGTCTGCTATTCAGGGCGGCTTCCACTCCCACCAATGTCGTAGAAAGAATTTCTTCATCTAATAATGCACGACCAAGGGATTTTCGAAGACATCGTTTTGTTAAACCTATTAACCGTTCCCACCAATCCGCCCGTGGCACAATAAACTTCCATTTTATGCCGTTATGAGCATAAAACTGTTGAACCTTAGTTGATGATAGTGCATTCCATAAAAGGATCAATTCTTTGTTGGTGGCTTGAAAGCTAGTGGCGTTATCGGTATAAATGGTATGTGGTAGACCTCGTCGGCCTACAAATATTTGTAATGACATCAGAAATTTGTCTGTGGTCAGATCTGAGACGAGCTCAAGATGCAAGGCTCGAGTAGTTGAACACGTGAAGAGTGCGATGTAGGCTGTGTTAAAAGGTTTCAAACTGCGAACGTATACTGGGCCTGCGAAGTCTATACCAGTAGTGGTGAATGGACTGCATGGTGTAAGTCTATCGGCACGAAGTGGGGCTTCGATTTGGTTAGCGTGGGGCGCTTGAGAGCTTGCAGGGTAAGCAGTTGTGAATCACTCATTTGATGACTTGTAGGTCTCGTAGAATCCAAAAATTAGAACGAAGCTCAGAAAGAATAACTTACGCCGAAATGATATAGACGAATATGTGTATAAATGATCAAAAGTTGAACCATCAAGTAACAAAGGGTGTCGTGTTTCCGAGGTTATAGGAGCAAATTGTAATCTGCCTCCGAGTCGAATAAAATTATCTTTAAGGAAAGGATTAAAACGAGATATTTTTGACTTTATGGGTAATTCCCGAGCATTTTGTAGAGCGTCTATTTCAGCTGTGATACACTGTTTTTCTACAGTAAGAATACAGTAATCTCTAATCTTTCAATTCGTCAGACGTTAAATCTAATGACAAGCGTTGTTGTGACCTACAATTGTACAAGAAACGTAAAATCCATGCTGTCACACGAATAAGTTTCACGTAAGAACTAAATCGAGAGATATCCATCACAGGTTGTATTGTAGTTGTACAAAGGGATTGAGATTCTTGCTTACGTGCTTCAGGTACAGCTAATGGGTGGTCGTTGGTAGATAAACTTTTGGTAGGCCAAGCGTCTTTGGATTGCGTTAACCATTGTGAGTCATTCCACCAAAGTTCCAAAGTGGTAAGTTCTGCCGGAAAAATACCTCGTGATAGATGATCTGCGGATTCAGGTCACTTGGACAGTGTCTCCATTGTGCTGGGGTAGTGTAGTGACGGATTTCCATAATACGATTGTAGACAAAAGTTTTCCGACGATTGGGATCTCCTTTAATCCAGCTTAAAGTGACTGTGGAATCGCTCCAGAGAGTTGCGATATCTGAGTTTAACTGAGTTTCTTTGCAGAAGTAGTGAAGCAAACGAGCATCTATTAGGGCTGCCAATAGTTTCAGACGAGGTATACTGACTTTTTTGAGAGGGCAAAGTTGGTTACGGCTATTCACTAATCTAACCTTTGTAACATTATCCTCTGTAAAGCGTACGCGCCGCTCCGTACGCTCGTCCTGAAGCGTCGCAGAACACATGTATAGTAACGTCCGATGAGGAAGAAACTCCAATCCATCTTGGAATGCGTATGTTATTCGATAATGGTAGTTCAGAAGCCCATTTACGCCACTGGATTGCTAATGCGGGAGGCAGAATATCGTCCCATTGTACTCCGCAAAGCCAGGTATTCGGAAATAGAAATTTTCTCACGACTGAAGCTGGGGCGAAAAGACCTAAAGGGTTATAAAATTTAAAAACTGATCGCAAAAGTAAACGCTTTGTTGTTGTCTCTTCGCGGAACTGATGGACACTATTTTTAACGTCTTGATGAAATGTGCCTTCTTCTGTGTTCCAATTGACACCTAAAACTTGTGTCTCGGATTTTACATTTTCCTGTTTCCAAATATCTTTGAATCTTTGTGAATGCGTGTTCCATTTAGCCAAAGGTAGGTTGATGAGTGACATTATCTGTTGAATTTCGCAATAAAGGGATATGACGTCATTTTCATTATCTACCCCCATTGCTAAGTCATCCATAAAACTGTTCCTTTCGAGGTGTTTTGCTGCAGTAGGGTATGTATCTGAGTGCATAATAGCCAGTTCGCGAAGTGTGCCTAATAAAAGAAAAGAACTTGATGTTAATCCGAAGGGTAGACGTTAAAAACGGTATGTAAGCACTGTCTCTAAGGATTGTTCTTCCATCTGAATTTGTTTCTGTTTCAAACCATAAAAATCGAGTTGCGTCTCTGTCTTCTTCAGTCAAACTTAGTTGCAAAAAAGCTTGACTTCCGTCACTCGTGATAGCTTTCTTGTAAAAGCGGAATAGTAATAAAGTTGCCAAAATTTCTGGTAGTAAATTAGGACCTTGTTCAAGGGCGTCATTCAAGGAAGGATTTTCTGGCGTATGAGAAGATCCATCGAACACAATGCGCCATTTCGTTCCTTCATTCTTCTGTCTTTTAACTGCATGGTGTGGCAGATAATAAAGTTTCGTTCCTTTGCAAGATATATTCGTGACAATTTCGACTTGGTTCTTATCAATATAGTCTTGAATGTGTTCTATATAAATTTTTCCTAAGTCTGGATTAGAGTGCAGTTTCTTACGCAAGGAGGTTAAACGCATTATTGCCATATCGTAATTATTGGATGAAAGAGTAATATCAGTTTTCCAGGGCAATTTCACAACTCGACGACCGTCTACGATTTTGTGAGAATCGTGAAGATCTTTCAAAATATCTAAGTCGTGAATTGAAATTTCTCTGTCTTCCGTAACCTTGATACCCAGTGTTTCTAAATCCCAGAAACATCTGACATCTTTCTATTCTCTGTGTTTCCGTATTAACATAGCAAACTGAAGAGATAGAAGTGTGCGTAACAGTAGTTCATGATCGGGATCCACTGAGAATCCATCCGAAGATGGATGGCATCAGAACTAAAGTTTCAGATAGTGTAATAGGAAGTTTAGAATTTACTACACTCCAATAAAAGTCAGCACCTATTGAAATTTCAATAGGCAAATCCTGTGAGTTATCGTGGGGATCTGCAAGTTTTAGTTTTCGATTTCGAGATAAGACTGTAATATCTTTCGGCACAGTTGGATGAGGTGCATACGCATTCGAGCTATCAAATGCCTTTATGTCGATTGTTGATTTGTTTCAAATGCTTGCTAACTGAAACTGAACTTTACGTCTAGGTTGTGTATGATTTGATGAAGACTCAAATGCTCGAATTTCTAATGTTTCTGAACCTATGATATTTAATTTCAAAAGGTCTACAAGGCGTGAATGAACAAAACTTGATTGACTTCCGGTATCTAAAATGCCTCTCGTGAGCTTAGTAAGACCTGTAGGACCACTTATATAGATACCAGCTGTTTGCAAATGGGTAAAATTTGGATTAAAGACGTTTATGTGATTTGTAGATGTGCTAGAAGAAACTTGTTTATCGTTAAAAGTTTTACAAATCGAAACACGTTTCTTTTTGCATTTACTGCAAAAATATTTATCCTTGCGTATACAATTTTTGGAGTTATGACCACGGTTAGCACACAGGAAGCAACGATTATTAGTTTTCAGTTTTTGAATTCGTGTATCAATATCAGTCACAGTTTTGCAGTCTTGGGGCCAATGCCCTGTAATATCACAAAAGGGGCAAAATGAAAATGGTTTTTGGGACCGATTAGGAGTCATGGAGTTAACCTTGCAAAGCTGCCGTAGAAGGTTTTAAATTATAATCAAAAGTTTGCTCACCTGTAATTTTTTACAGCAGTAAGCGCTCCTTCAACTTCCTCACTAATAAACTGTAGTAGCTTCGTGATGTTACCTTCTGATATGTTTTCTGGTTTTGCGTAAATAATCCACCGTCGGCAAATATGTTGAGGAAAAGCTCGTAAAATGTTCGGTACTAAAACACGACCTTATGCATTTATATTCTCTCCTAAAGCGCTCAAAGCTTGCAGTCTTCTGTTACATTCAATAAACACTTCATTCAGGGCTGTAGGTGTTGAGTTATGTATTGGTGGAATATTTTCTAAAAAATCTAAGTGAGCCTGAATTATTCTATTTCTATCCCCATATCTGTTAAGTAGAAGACGTTTAGTAGTATCATATGTGTCAGCTATAATACTAATCTCATAAACTAATCTTTTCGGTTTATCTTCCAAATATCCTCTCAAAAATAAGTGTTTGTAAATGACGGAAAGATTTGGGTTATCATCTACGGACGATTTGAATTGTTCCAAAAAACTTTGCCACTGTTCCACATCTCCTCTGAAAGGATCATGCATGATGGTGGGTAATTTTACAGTATAAGAATGGGACAATGGAAGAGTATTATCAGTCGAAGACATGGTGGAAACAGAAGTAGAACTAGCTCCCAAAACTGTACGTTGTATTGATTCTTGTGCTTTGAAAATAGCAAGCTTAGCGCTGTTCCGTATATTCCTCGCATTGTGCTATATCAGATTCATAATCATCGTCGGAAAGCAAAATGTGAATATCATTATCCAGTATCTTCATTTCATTCAAACAATCGGTCAAACGATCACAAATACGAGGGTCATTCTAAAAGTAAAGAACGTTTGTTTCTGTAGACATTTCTATTTAAGATAATGAAAGAAAACTTATTTTACAACCTATTTTGATATGTTACCTATTTTTCTACGTAATCGCCGTTCAAATTGAAACATTTGTCATAGCGCTGTACCAGCTTTCCCATGCCTTCTGCATACTCACTTGCCGCCAAGTTTTTGAACCAGTCAATAACTTTCTCTTTCAGTTCGTCATCATTTCCATAGTGGTTTTCACCCAAAAAATCATTCAATTTCGGAAAAAGAAAGTAATCATTGGGGGCCAAGTCCGGGCTATATGGCGGATGTTCAAAAACTTCCCAGTTAAATTGAAGCAATTCCTTCGTCAACGCAGCAACGTTGAATTTTTTCCTTGATCCTTGATTTGAGTTCATCAGTCACAACTGGTCGTTCTGGTCGTTCTTCCTCATGAACATTCGTTCGGCCACCTTTAAACATAATGCATCATTTTCAAACTGAGGCTTCATTCATAACATTTCTATAAACTTCAGTTATCTGTTTGTGAATTTCGATAGGACGGCCGTGTTTTACATCCAGGAAGCGTATTACGCTACGAACCTCACACTTGGCGGGATCCTTAATTTTTTCACACATTTTAAAAAAACAAAAATAAACAATAAACGACCGCAGCTGCTCGCTGTTAGTGTCAAAGTGGCGGGAACGATTGGGTAAGTCAATTTCTAGGCAGCGGGGGTGGTGGGAGAATTACGCGGCTCGTCAGATCAAAACGTTCTTTACTTTTAGAATGACTCTCGTATATTCTACGTTTTCATTTGAAGAGTCACTATTAATAGCAGTCAATTGTGTAACAAACCGAGTAATATTACCTCAAACGGTTTTACGTTTCCGTTTAAGGAACGTCATATTTTCTACTTCGTTATCCTTGGACATGTTACATAAGTATGAAAACAATTAAGCGTAATTCTGGTTTCACTTACGTCTGGTTCGTAGTAACAGGAGCGTATAAGTTCAAAATCCTGTGAAAAATTGAGTATTCGGAACCATTCTATTGCGTATTTCATGTATTTATTCACACTTGCTATATATATAAAACGTATTTAATCACATTCACAAAACATAATACACAACATTGAAACAATACACAGCAGAGCAAGTTCTCTAACTGAGCGTAATGCTCGTCGATCTGGAAACTAGGTCACCGCAAGAGGGCTCCTCAATCGTGAGTAACCATGGTGATGTTAGCGTTTCAAGGGAGCAGATGCCATCTATTGGGGATCGGTGACAGCAGGGTTAACATCGGTAGGTCACGGGATTTTTTCAAGTCAGGAAAAAAAACTAAAAAAAACAGCCTACAGGTGGCGCTGGTACGAGCGAATTCTGTGGAAATATGCAAATGAGACGGTCATAAGAACGTGCGCTCTTAATCCACAGCCAGTTCACTGTTGTTCCGCGATCCGCCGAGAGGTGTCATGTACATGTTACCGGCAAAGTATGAAATCCGGCATTCTATAGAATGCCTAGGCATTGTATATACAGTGGGTTGCCAAATTATTAGGGACACCTTGAAAATGTGACAATTCCATTGTTATTTGCAAAAATGATTAAAAATTGAGGGTTAGAGACAATGTAATTTATTTTAGTTGCGTAGAGTGTTTAATTTAGAACATGAAAATATCATGTTTGTTATTAATATGTATTTATTTTATCTTAAACAGTCATTCGGAAGAAAATTTGGTAAAACGCTTAATATTTTGTAATGCCACCCTTTTCCGAAATTACGGCTTCGAGTCGCCGAGACATGCTCTCAATGCATGTATTTGCATTTTCTTTCAGTTCTGGACAATGATTCCATACGTTTATCAGCTTTTCGATGTGTTGTCGCTTGATAGGATCAGTTCCGTCGCTATTTTCCTTTTTGTCAGCTTCCACATGTTTTCTATCGGGTTCAAATCGGGTGAATTGCCTGGTCAGGGCAAAACTCTGACATTATTTTGAGCGAGGAAGGCTATTACACTTCTGGTTTTATGGCAGGGAGCTGAGTCGTGCATAAATACGTACTCCTCATCATCAGGGAACCATTCATCAACTTGAGCCAACAGGCGATTTTCCAGGACTTGCTTGTACTGGTCTTGCCTCATTGTCCCCTGGACGACGTATAGGCGCCCCATTCCTTTCGCTGATATATCACAGACCACACCATAATGCTTAATGGGTGTTTTACACTCTCCACGAGGCACTCAGGATGAAATTTTTCTCCGGAGCGACGTCGCACAAATGCGCTTTTATCAGCCAAAATTTCGAAAGTTGACTCGTCGGAGAAGCAGACCTGTAAAATACTAAAATAAGCCTCCAAAGCTCTTTGCGTAGGAATATTTCACAACAAGAAATCATATTTACTAGACTCCAGTCCTCAAGTGTCATATTCTTGTGTTCTCGATCCCATAAAAGTCGCTTTTTCTCCATTGCTTCAGTCAGGCGTGGTTTTTTGGTTGGGCGATGACCCATCAGGTTCCATTCAGCCAATCTCCTCTGGACTGTCCTTTTGGAGACTTTGATACCTTCGTCATTGATCATAGTGGTGAGACGAGACACACTCTGTTTCCGATTTTCGAGACAGGCATGCCTTATCTTGCGGTCACTACGACAGGTAGTAATGCGTTTTCTTCCACTTTTCTCAATACGGTCCGCTTCCAATTTCACATTATTGTCGATATTTTTCTTAATCCGGTTAACCACTGATTTAGAAACACCGGCAATCGATGCTATCTGTCTTTGTGAATGTTTTGTGTTTAACAGAAGCGTCTTTATTTCAGTACATTTACTCAGGGAAATGTCTGAATCTTTTCCCATGCTGAAAAATCCAACAGCGACATTTTTAAGGATTAAAGCAAAATAAAACAAAAATATTGAATGCAAAAATAACAAAAATAATACAGTATTAAATAAAACTTGTAAAAATAATACAATATTAAACAAAACTTACAAAAAAATACAATAGTAAACACAAGTTATATTTCTGTTTTTTCTGTTGAACCGGCACGAATTACCTACATTCGAACACACGCTTTCACCTGCTCCAGAGTAATGCACGTAGGTGTTGCCACTTTCTAAATAGTATTTCTAATGTAGCCAGCAATACATAACAAATGATAAAATTCATGGGAATAATTATTTTTGGTAATAAGATACATTTAAATGTCGAAATTTCAGAAATTGCGTAGTGTCCCTAATAATTTGGCAACCCACTGTAATTCCTAAAACTAACCGGCAATGTATGAAACGATTCATATTTCACACATTTCCTAGTCATTCTATAGAATGCCAAATGAGAAACCGGCAAAGTATGAAATACATCTCCGATTCGTTTCGAATATCATGTGCCAAGGCACTCGACATTTAACGCTCGCCTCAGGCTCAGAATTTGTCAGTTGCACTTTGCGGTTTGTTCGGGAGTGTCAAAATACGCAATTTTACTTAAATTTGTTCAATAAAAAATTAGTTTTTTACTGTGCTGCATGAAAATGGAGGAGCAAACTGTAGTATTGGAAAAGAAGTCATGGTCTATAGACACGAGACAACGATTCGACGATGAACTGTCCAAAATTAGAGTTATTAGCGCCCTTTTCACGTACGCTCTTTCTCGCGTGAAACCACAATCCCGCGCGATTTAGTGCACGTGTGAAGGCGTCGGAGAGGAAGGGAAAGCTGCTTTGGAGCGTACTGCAAGTTTTCCCGAGCACAATCCCGTACGCTCCAAGCACTCACGAAAGAGCGTACTTGTAAAGGGCGCTAATGCTGCAAAAAACAGTTCTTTCTTAACCGAAACTACTTACCAGAAGTTAATAAATGATGTACAAAAAGCCAAAATGACCACTAAGAAGGAACCCAGGGACTATTGGTGGCTGAATCGCTATGATATGATGATTGTGGAAAACAAAAGTAAACTCATTTATCCTGTTAAAGAAGGCGTCAATACTATACAGTATTACATCACGGACTCTGAGTTATCTCTCGTACTTCATGAAGCTCATTTGGCTATTGGACACGGAGGACGTGATAGAATGTTGAAAGAACTTTCAACCAAATACAAAAACGTTACACGTCATGATATTGAACTGTACATCCACCTTTGTGAACCTTGCCAAAAAAAAAAAAAAAAAAACAGAAAGGAATTAAAAAGGGCATTGTTGTGAAACCTATGATATTTTCCGAATTTTATTCTCGTTATCAGGTAGATCTTATTGACTTTTAGTCTCAGCCAGATAGAGAATACAAATTTATTATGGTGTACGAAGATCATCTCACAAAATTTGTGATTCTCAAGTCTCTAACGTCAAAGAGAGCTGAAGAAGTAGCCTAAAACCTAGTGGACATATTCTAGTTGCTTGGAGCGCCATCTATATTACAGTCTGACAATGGTAGGTAATTTGCCAATAATGTGGTGACCAGCTTGAAGGAGTTTTGGCCAACACTGAAGATCGTCCATGGGAAGCCTCGCCACAAAGCCAGGGTAATGTCGAAAGAGCTAATCAAGATATCGAAAATATGCTCTGTACTTGGATGCGGGACAACAAATCTGACCGCTGGAGTGAAGGACTGCGTTTCGTTCAATTTACGAAAAATAGAGCTTATTCTGGGATCAAAAGTAGAAGCTCTCTTTGGCTGCAAACCTAAAGTAGGGCTTGCAACGTCTTTTCTACCCGAAGATGTTTTAAGAGACAAATACACAGGAGCAGCTAGAAAAGTAATAGAAATCGTCCAAACAATGGAAAAAGGTGAAACTAATCAGATTATGCAAGAAAAAGAGCCTGTTTCAAAAACATGGATGAGATTATAGTCTATAGTGGATTAAACCAACATGATGAAGACATGCTTACCGAAGAGATTTCCGTTTCTGATACCCGTTGTGTGTGTTTAAAAGAAACGAGTGATCCACTTGCATGAAAAAAGTGTCGTCAAAATATTCATACCTTCTGTGGCCATGCTAGTAAAGATGATGAAATGGGTATTTTGTTCACCCTTTGTTTCATAATTGAAAATGCTATTGAAGGTAAAATAAATTCTAAAATCAATCTGGAAACACAAGCCAAAAAAATGAAACTGAATTCGGAAAAAAAATTCCCACTGCTTCTCTGGGAACTACTGTGCGAGTTCTATTCCTGACGTCGAGAAGGGGCGAAGTGTTTCGCGCAATATATTGGCAGTTGTACTGAGTGTGACAGAGGATGGTTTCTACCGACTTGGACCTTCTGAGGGAATTTCAAAGCAACTATATGCGAGATCACAATTCACTCTATGCCTTAAGAACTTGCTTAGAATTGAAGATATTCCTGACCACGAAATTCCTCTCCGGTCAGTTGCAATTGCTCAGTCTAGTGGAAGCGGCCAAGGATTCGTCAGATGTATGTGTAAAACAAAGTGCCAAAATATGAAATGTCTTTGCGTGAAAAATGCAATGAAATGTAATTTAAAATGCCATTCAAAGCCTACCACGTTTCAACAAGTAGGTTAATTTTAATTTCTTATTTTTTATATGAAAATTTTGTTTCCCTTAATAAGAAAGGCATAAATTTTATTTTGTACAACTTTCATTTTTCTTTACGTATTTTGAATAATTTTTTTTAATGGCACTCTCATTTTTTCAGAATAACATTTGTATTTTTTAGGAATGCACGTCATTTATATAATAGCCTTATCAGAACCTTCTTTCATGCTTTGCCTAAATAGCATTTGTCAATCTATAGAATGCCTAGGTATTATATACAATGCCTAGGGAAAGTATGTAATAATTCTCATATTTCATACTTTGTCTAAAAACGTCCAGCATTATATACAATGCCTAGGCATTCTATACAATGCCGGCGTTTCATACTTTGCCGGTAACATATACATTCGGACCTGCTGCACTCTGCCGTTGCTGGATTTGTGACTCGCCTGCAATGCCTTATCCCCTGTGGTGGGGATCATGTGGAACACCTACTGCTGTAATAAACGATTTAGAAGCATTCTTTCCGTTATTTGCGTATCTTTTCTTTGACTTGTGTACGTCAGCGCCACCTGTCGGCTGTTTTTTTTTGTTATTTTTTTCCTGTCTTAAAAAAAAATCCCGTGACCTAGCGATGCTAACCTTGCAAACCTTCTTTTATTTTGGTTATTTTTCCAGATTTTATGAATTTTTAAAGTTTCTACGGACTTTTTGCCCACCCGGTATATATATGTATATATATATATATATATATATATATATATATATATATATATATATATATATATGTGATAATAACGGCCCACCATTATATATCTAAAGCGTATTTAAAATTATCCTGTTAATAAAGCACGACTCCTTTTCTAAAATTGCAACCTAAAAGTAAAATAAGATAAATTATATTATCCCTGCAGATCATTATACAGGCATGTGAAGTAGCTGAACCCAATAACATCCCCAGATATGAGTGTTAGAAGTTATGAGATTCCGAATGTCAGTATAGTGTCAAAAATCTTGAAGAGCCCTCGAACCACTCTGAAATTATAGGTTCTGTAACGTCAAAAACCACACTTTGCAAGAATTTTATGGCCACTTATCCTGCACTCAGGTCAAGAAGTCGCGGTTCTAACAAGCGCGGGATCTAGCAGTAAAGTCCCCGATAAACTTAAGTGGACGTGAACTTCACGAATCTAAAGTCGCCCAATTAAAATATTAAGAAGTAGTCTAGGCCCTCTGGCGTCAATATCGCAAAGCACTTATTTACTATTTGCGTGAAAAGAAGATTTCTGTCTCTTGGGGTCTAACTCTCGTTGCTGTCGGACATGCGGTCCGCTTCTGTCTTGAAAGGTAATCCGCGCCTCGTCAGGCCAAGTCATGTGGCCGCTGCAGCTAAGGCTTTCTAATCAATAAAGCAAATCCTCGAAGTTGTGTATTTCATCTATGGCTCCATGTGTGTTTCTCTCCAAGTTGTGTGCAGCGATTTACGGTATGGTCAACACTTCGCCCAACTGCATCACTCCCTCGTGCCGGCTACGCCTCCGATAAGTGCTATGCCTCTCCTCCGCGGCGTGAGGTACGGGCATCACACATATATATATATATATTTATTTATTTATATTTATTTATTTATTTATTTTTATATATTTTTTAATCGGAGTGAAATCGGAACGAAATTAATTCGCTCCGAGATAGATCAATTCAGATGGATCAAACAGGAACTTCATCCTAGAGCAGCGGTTTCCAACCTTTATGCTTCTATAAAAAATATTTTAAAAAATTCCCCGCGCCTCCCTATCTTTTAATAGATATAATAATATAGACACATTTTTAGTAATAATGACTTACTACAAAAAAAAGGAAAACTACAATTAACAGAATAATAACAAGATTTTGCTATAAAAATACGAACATGCATATTTATTTTTATATTAAATTACTAATTAAACTACATCTAACGCATCAAAATTTAATGCGAGGGTTGTTGTTTATTGGCACAAAGTATATCAAATCTTGGGAGCAATGTAGAGAGTGGCGCTCTCAACTCTTTTTCGACAATTAACCTGGTTCGATATTTGTTTTCATTGAAGTCAGTGCCGAAAAACTCGTTTCGCGTGAATAAGACTGTAATAGAGATATATTTGTACAGGTTTCAGTGGAACTCACGGCGCCAAATCTGTAATTGAGATTTCAGAGGGTATTTCTGTGAGGGTGAGTTTAGACGGTATCATATATCCGTACAAATGAATTCAGTTCTGTATCGTATGATGTAAGTGAAGAGAGTTCAGGAGGTATGGAAATCGCCGGTGAAAACTGTCCGCATACTCTACGACGCAGCATGTCACAATATTGAAAGTCGATAATGCTGTATTATCACAAAAGTGTCCGTCTGTGAACCCTGTAAAGCTGCACCAAAAGCTGTTATTAAGTATGGATGGTATGATGAAGTAATGAGGACTCTTGGGAGACAGCGATCAGGAAACAACACCTATGGCCAGATTTTTTTACGTAGTACATGCAGAGGTATAACTAACCATTATGTTGAACACCGCAACAACCAGTTCATCACGCGATCAGCAATCCACGGGATGAAAAATTCAAACTATTATTACATCCAGTCGACACTCTATTTTAAGTAAAAAGAAGTTTTATTTTGAACTTATATCTTCGAAAAATTCTAGATTAACAAAAAACTAACATCGTACACGATGAAGATCTCCTGAAAACAGAATACAGTAAGAACCATGCCGGTCTAACAAAAAAAGTAGGAGACCCAAGTGTCAGCGACCGAACAGGTATGCTTGCTAAACACTTACAAATTTTTCGGCAAAGAAAAAAATGGCTTATCCCACAGGGTCGAGCCGAAGCTCTTACCTGGAGGAAACTACAAATTTCAGACACACTCAGTCAGTGAAAACAAGAGTCTGTAATTAATATCCACTTTTTCAAATCTGGACAGAGCGGGGAAGGAAGTAAGGTTGCCATGCACGGGAAACCGCCAAGCGCGGAAGAAGGCCGCCAAAAATAATGTGCCAACAACCTTGCGTGCGCACTAGGAAACGGCGAAGAACGCGCCAAGCTAAGTACTTAAGTTTCGCAAAAAACTCGTATTGGTCTCGGCATACATTGACGTCAGCAGACCGCTTTTTTATAAGAAAACCGACAAGTTGGACCCTGATGCGAGGCTAGTAAGAACCAAGCCAGGACCCTAAAGCGAGACTAACAATTGAAAACAAACCAGTTCCCTCTACAGATGTTAATAATAGAAAAGGTCCGAGAATCCTACTGAACATGGTAACACTGGGTACAAAAGCGATTGACATGTAAACGCCCTGCTTTCAAGCGTACACAAGCTGCCGTGATACAAATGATACCTTAAACTGAGTCCAACTAGGAATTGGGCGAAATACAATTAACTTTAAGAAAAACCGTTACTGGACCAAAACACACGCAGCGTGGGAATTCCAAGAACGACCACGAGGAATGGTAAAAAAAAGACCATATATTAATTGAAAGAAAGTAAACTAAATTATAAAATTTGGACTAGGATTACTAAAAGTTAATAAAACGACGTTAGATATAATTAATCAAAACTTTAACGAAAAATCGTCGTTACAGAACTCCCCTCTGTCCAGGGATGAAAAAAAAGGATTTGACGTGGACCACATTTCAACGTGGATTGACAAAAAATACATTAAACATGACATATAATTGACATAGAAATGTAATTGTGTTAAAAAGAAAGTCACATACCTGTGATTACAAACAGAGCAGTACACAAAAACTAGAAGTACATATTGATGTTCTGTATTTCTTTAGAATGATATGATTACAATACGAAATTCTATTTACATAAGTGTTTTCTATCAAAAATAATAATTTCACATTCCTGGTGAACTTTTATCTTGTTACAATATGTGTTCCCAGATGTCATGCTGGAAACCTAATATTCTGACAAAGTACAGGTAGCCCTCCTACAGCACGGCATCTTACAACGCGGTTTCGCTCTAACACGATAGGATAAATTGCGGAAACCCTCGTATAACACTACAAGCTGTAACACAGTTTCGCTCTAACACGATAAAAAAAATTGCGAAACCCTTTGTACAACACTGTACTTCTACAGCACTAGATGACATGATTTTTATTTAACACATTTAAAAAATAAATTACCTTAAAATAATGGCGGGAAGGAATAAAGAACTATCAGTGGCTCTACATAAAAATGTATAAGCAAACCATTTAATACTCCACAGTAGGAAGCCAAAAAGTAAAGTTTTTACGGGACAACGTGAATGGACCTAATCTGAAAAGAAATGAAAACTACTTAATGGTCCACATAGGGTAGCCAAAAAAATATTGTCACTCAACAAGAAAATGCTATATGGCCAAAATACTCATAGCTAAAAATAAACATAAACACTATTTTGTTTATGCACATGTACATGCTTTAATAGTGTGAGCCAAAAAATTATAAAATGAATGCATAAGAATGTAACCTCAAACTGTCAAAAATTGAATTAATGATCAGTTGGGCACTAAACGATTAAAAAAAAGTCAAAATGCGATAAATAGCATCAAGAATGTCTCCACTTAAGGTAACATCTGAGCCAACAAGTAGGAAATGAAAAAAATACTCCAAGACAAACTCCACTTAAGGTGAAAGCTGGACAAAATGTAGTACTGACTAGAACACCTAGCCTTAGGTAAATAAATTCCTAACTCATGTTAGGTGTTAAAAATAAAATTAAGCTTGATCAAAAGATCTTACAACACATCAATACAGAGCTGGAATCACGCACAATGCCTTGGCCAAAGGAAAGTACACATGACCGTCCCAAAAAGGTCGGTGACGTCCTATCTTGAGTATGGAAGATTAATTTTACAAAAAAATAAAACAACAAAGTAGAAATATTACTCTATGGGAAAACTGAAAGGATCCCATAGAGTAATATTGCTAATAAAAAATATAAAATGAAGGTGGTTTGAAGAACTAGAGTAAATCTTTCTAAATTGCAAACAAATGCAGGGTTATGGAACTAACTACAATCCAAAAAAATGAAAAGAAAGTAGTAGTTAACATGAAGTGTAGGATTGTCACAATAGGTAAAAAGGCAATTTGTCAAAATTTGACAAGTGAGGTGAAAAAAATAATATTAATATAATAAAAAAATAAATAAAAGTCAAGTTCAGGAAAGTCATAATCAAAACATAAGTTTGCTTGTAACAGGTCAAAAGAAATCCTGGAAGGGTTGAATGATACATCGAAATTCGAGAATGTAAAAATGTATTTGCTACTCAATGTTTTGCTTATATTCATACAATTTTTATCAAATTACCAAGTAGAAGAAAACCAATTTACATTATATACTAAATTCACACCATATAATAAATACAAAACATATTATCAATTAAATGAGTAAGTGGGAATGTTATCTGCTAATGAAAAAAATTTTTGCCAATGCAAACACTGTCAATGAAAAAATATATAAAAATATAAGCCAGTGCCATATGTCAGTGCCTTCAATCTGCCAATGCCCGTCTGTCAATGCCATGTGGAAACCATAACCAAAAAATTGTACACATACAAAGCAACAATATAAAACAAAAATGACAAAGATAACTCAACGACTAATGCAAAAATGTGTGACATATCACACTAATAATTGATAATATAAATATGATGTTCCTTATTAAAGGATCGCTGGTTGTGGAATTATCCACCTCGAAAGAAAAAAAAGACTGGGCTAAGTTGATATTTTAAATCATTTTATTACGAACAATTTTGATCTCCCAAATGGAGACCAATTCACTACAAACTCCTCTCTCAGAGCGAATTCCAACGACTAGCTGAGCCACAAACGATTTCGAGAGAACGAACGCCTTCGCGCAGGCGCACAGAAGCAAAACCTTATATACAGTTCTCGGCGGTTAAAGTGAAGTTCGCAGTGACGTGAACATACTGCCCGCCTTGCACTGCTGTAATCAATACAGTGCAATCAGTATACACACAATAAACACATTGAATTACATAAAAGAATCAAATTATTTTAAAAAATCACAAAATACAATAAATTCAAAGAACTAACTAAGTAAACATGCTAAAACAACTACAATTCAATAAGTATACGAAGGTAAAATACATAAAATAACTTCAATTCAAGAATCAATATCCAAAGTTAAAATACATAATATGGCAATAGGCCTTTTAAAAATACCAGCTTTGGTTTTCACATTACAAACTCTAATCCTTTTATCCTTTCCCAAGAACATATCAGAAATTCTACCCACTAACCATTTTAGAGGAGGCAAATTGTCCTCCTTTACAAGAACTAAATCTCCAATTTTAATATTATCTTTCTGAATTGCCCATTTTGATCTATTTTGTAAATGACTTAAATAGGCTTTTTTCCAACGTTTCCAAACTAGCTGCCCAGACCTTGTGACTCTTTGCCATAACCTTAATTTATTTTCGTTAACATCAGTGTAGTCTGGCTCAACTACACAATTTATTGGTCTACATATTAATAGTTGTACTGGAGTCAAGACTTCCAAATCATCAATATCAGCTGATAATGGAGTCAGAGGGCGAGAATTAAGATTTCCCTCAATTTGGGTAATTACAGTTAGAAATTGCTCAAATGTTAATTTGCTATTACCAACCGCTCGTTTGAAATGGTGTTTGAAAGACTTAACTCCAGTTTCCCAGAGGCCGGCAAAATGGGGCTCTCGGGGTGGAAGAAATTTCCATTCGAAATTTTCGGAGACAAGAAAGCCACCCAAACCTTCTTGAGGTTCATTTACCAATTTACTTAGCCTTTTCAATTCAGTATTAGAACCAACAAAATTTGTAGCATTATCGCTAAACAATTTAGAACATTTGCCCCTCCTAGCAAAAAAAGCGTTTTAAGGTAGCGATAAACGCCTCTGAAGATAAATCTGCGACTACTTCCAGATGCACCGCCTTCGTAACCAAATAAACAAAAATACAAACATGAACCTTTTGACAAATACCCCTTTTTTGATTTTTGTATTTGATTAAGAATGGTCCACAAAAATCTACACCAGTAGAGTTAAATGTAAAATCCGCAGTAATTCTTTTTTAGGTAAATTACCCATTATTTGAGTTGTACATACAGGTTTACTCTTAAAGCATGTTATGCAGTCATGAACTACCTTTCTACAGGCATCCCGACTATTTAATGGCTAAAATTTTTTTCGTACATAATACAGTTGGTTCTCTGTTTAACGACTTTTAAGGGACCGTGAAAAATCGTCCTTAAGTAGAGATCGTCCTTAAACAGAATTTGTGAAAAAATAACATTTCCCTTCACACTTTACAGGTTTAGGACTGTCAATATATTTCTTAATATATTGGCGTGTTTAAAAATGTTATTTTTATTATAATCATTATTTTATTCACAAAAAGTTATTTTAAATTACATTGAAAAAAAAGAGTACAAACAATACAATAAATTACGTTTTAAAAAATTCAAAAAGTGTTGATTGCTTCATTCGCCTTGTTTTCGTTATTCTCTTTTCCAGATTTTCTAAAATGTTAAATGAGTCACCTTTCATTTTTGATGTAATATAGCGCCGGAGAACATCTAGAGCAGAAATTGCATCTTTGTAAGACGGTGGCAGTATCTCGTTTTCCGTGTCTTCAGCTTCACCTTCTTCGTCTGACACTGTGTTTTCGTTTATAATATCTTAATAAATTTGTTCTACATTTCTGAAATCTGTTGTTAAAACATATTGATCACAATTGTAGAAATCTTGAATTGAAACATCGTCATCTTCAACAAGACTTCTCCATTCTTCAGGGGTAGTGTCATCTTCGTTGATTTCTACATCCGTACTTTGCAGTTCCACTACAAGTTATTTGTGAATTCCAGCAACGCGAAAGCAGTTTTTTATTGTGGATGAAGAAACTTCTTTCCATGCTGATGTTATCATGTGCATTGCTTCCAAGATTGTAAATTTTCTAATTTTTATACTGTCAGCCGAATTGTTTATTAATTTCCCAATTAAAGACTTTCTGTAGTATGCTTTCACACTGCGAATGATACCCAGGTCTAATGGCTACAACTTACTAGTGCAATTAGCTGGTAAGAAATGGATAGTCAAATTTGTAAGTCCAGGGATATTTGGAGTAGGTGCAGTGCATCGGTCGATTAAAAGTAAAACTTTTCACTTTTCTCGATGCATTTTTGCATCAAATTTTCTAATCCAGTCAATAAAAATTTGTAATGTCATCCACGCTTTATTGTTATTGCGGTACTCACAAGGTTTCCTGGTGATATTCTTAAAACACCTTGGTTGCTTTGATTTGCCTATAACTAGTGGTGGAAATTTCTCAGATCCATCCGAATTAGTGCACAGTAAAACAGTCAATCGTTCCTTACTGTGTTTTCCACCAAAACACTTTTCGTCCATATACGTTAAGGTTTTATTAGGCACCATATTGTAGAATAGGCCCGTGTCATCTGCATTGAATACGTTCTCATCATATCCATCCAATTTCCCCTTCAGCACTATTTTCCATTCATCCACTATTTTTTCATCTACGGAGCCACTTTCGCCAGATATGCTTTTAAATACAAGCCCGTATCTTTCTTTGAACTTTGTTAGCCAACCAGCCGAAGCCTGAAAATTTTGCATACCAAACTTTTCTGCCAGAATAATAGCATTTTCTTTAAATATCACTCCGGAAATTGGAATGTTAGATGCTCTTGCTTGATGAAACCATTGCAGGACTGCCTTCTCAAACTCTTCTGATCGGCCACATTGAATTTTCTGCCGTTTGGATTTGGATCTCAAACAAAATTTTTGTGCTGCTTCAAGAATTTTCTCTTTGCTTGCTAAAATGCCTTTGAGAGTAGACTCGGGTAACTGAAATTGTCTTGCGAATTGGACTTTTGTTATTCCAACACTTTCTTCCCAGTTTTCAATAATTTTCCCTTTTTCGTGTAGCGTAAGATGATTTCGCTTTGATGCCATTTTGCTCTGCTCACCTCGTATTCGTACTGGAATGAGCCCCTACACCCAACCATGAATTGAGGCGGTGAAAAGCAAAGTAGTGTAAGTCAGTAAGTAAAGTGGTGTAAGTCAAAAGCATTTTACTGCAAAAACTACAAAAATTCCACTATAAATTGAACAAATTATTATTCATAATAATTACTATAATATTGCAAACAATAATTATTTGCAATTCCACTATAAATTGAACATGGAGATTACATATTTGCCCTCAAATAAAAAAAGTTGAAAATGTGACTTGCACCACTTTGCCTTTCACTGCCTCAATTCTTTAAACATGAACACGTGCTTCCCAGAAGGAGTGAGAGAGGGGTGCTTTCAGACAGTTCTTAAATCACATGACAACATGGTAGGTACAATAGAGTGATTCCACACCCGCACTAAGAAATTCGATCCACTAGGGAAGAACGTTCGATCTTCCGAGAAACAGTAATCCCCCCCTCCCCCGGTTTTTTCCACTGCAACAAGTCTATGATTGCAACAAACATAAAGGAAATTCCGGGTCTGTTTTTGAAACCAAACTCACCCACAGAAAGTAACTCTCCAGTAGATAAAATGTTGAAGAAAAAGTTTATCATGTAAGAAAAAATCGTCGTTAAATAGAAACAAAATCGTCTTAAAATAGAATGTTTTTACGTCGGAGGGACCGGGACCGGGAAATATCGTCTTTAAATAGAGATCGTCGTTAAGTAGAGCGTCGTTAAACAGAGAACCAACTGTATAACAATGACTGAGGCCACAATGTAAGTTCATCTTATGATAATGGTTTACGATGGCAGAAGTTAGCCTATGGCTTGAGGGTAACAAAAAAGGATGTTTTTTATTGTAAGCTAAATCAGCCTGGCTAAGGGCCTGTTCACATAGGAGTCCGTTGCGTTGCGTTAAGGAAAAGATGACATTGAGACGAAAATAAACCAATCATAGGCCTCCAAGCGATTAGCAATGAAATTTTTAACGCCTATGATTGGTTTATTTTCGTCTCAACGTCATCTTTTCCTTAACGCTACGCAACGGACTCCTATGTGAACAGGCCCTAAGTCTTCCCTACACGCAATAATCCACAATTATCCAAAAACGGATACAACTGCTTGGTTTTACTCGATTTAGATACTTCACCTTCCACCTTAATGTATTTTATTTCTTGCTGAAATACCTCCCTTTGGCACTCCATAACTACAAATTGTTCCGCCCTCTTCATCTCTTCCATACGTAGAGGACCGACGTGTTTCTCGAATGAGTTTCTGCAATTGTGTATAAATCTAAAAAGAAAACTTAATATACAAAGCACGTTAATATAATTATTAGTAACATTAAGAAGACGGTCGACAATTGGGTTCAAAGTAATTAGGTTAGCTTTTGAAGTTAAGCATCTTTCACTAAGGGGATCATCGTGTTCTTAAGCTCAGAGTTGTACTTAGCCTTGAAATCAGCTGACAGTGTCTCATTGGGAGGAAAATATTCGTTATACAGGAATGAAGGACCTCTCCACCAAAGATCATTATTAATAAGTCTGTCCGGATTTAGTCCTCTGGATATTAAATCCGCAGGATTATCACACGACGAGACCTGCTGCCACTGATGATGCGAGGACAGTTCTTAAATCGTGGCTACCCGATTTGCCACAAAGGTTTTAAGGTTCTGTGGTTCCGTTTTAATCCACGCTAGGACAATCGTGGAATCGGACCACAAAAATACATTGTTTACCTTCTCTATCAGGGATGAAATAATACGAGTGACTAATTTTGTTAATAACACAGCAGCACAAAGTTCGAGTCTTGGTATAGTTGTGCATTTGATGGGTGCTACACTAGATTTGCTGGCAACCAGTCTTACTGAAACTTCACCAGACTCATTGACAGATTTCATGTAGACGACAGCTCCAAACGCATGTTCTGATGCGTCAGCAAATCCATGTAGTTCCTTAGTAGAAGCATTTATGAGAAGTATTCGTCTGCCAATTCGTACGCTATTTACGAATTTCAATGAATTAACAAATTTTACCCATTCTTTAACTTCCTTTTCAGACAGAGGATCACCCCAATCGATTTTCAAAAGCCACAGCCTCTGAATGAAAATTTTAGCCCTAGACAATACTGGACCTAATAGTCCCAAGGGATCAAAAATGCGTGCAATTGTTCCCAGCACTGAACGTTTAGAATACACGTTATCAACCACTACCACTTTAAAGAAAAAACAGTCCATTACTGGGTTCCAGCATATGCCTAAAGCTTTTGTTTCCTCAGCTAGAGTGAATGAAAAGTTCTCATTTCCACAAGACAGAAGATCAGGATTACTACCACACCATTTGTGCAGTTTCATTCCTCCTCGTTCTAAGATTCGCATTACTTCCAACTGAAGATCCTTGGTGGTAGTTAAGTCACTAGCGCCACTAAGCACATCATCCATGTATATGTCATTAGAAATTATAGAGGCTGCAAGCGGAAGTTCATCTCCTTCGTCCTGCGCAAGCTGTTGCAAGACTCTAGTCGCAAGATAAGGTGCTCTTACGGTACCATACGTAACCGCGTTGAGCTCATAGATTTTAATAGGTGCATCAATGCTATCCTTCTATACAATTCTTTGCAGTTTTCTCTGATCAGAATGAACTAGAATCATTCTAAACATTTTCTGTATATCAGCGGTGAAAGCGTATTCGTGCTTCCGAAATCGAGTAATGATAGCAAACAAATCATCTTGGATAACTCCTCCATTGAGTTGAATTGAATTTAAAGAATTCTTAGCAGTTGTTAAAGCAGATGCGTTGAAAACAACACGTAATTTTGTTGTTTGTTTGTCAGGACGATATACTCCATGATATGGCAAGTAATATGTAATAGAAGGTTCCTTTTCCTCAATTACCTCTGACATATGTCCCATCTCTATGTATTCTTTAAAAAATTCTTTATATAGTGATAAATAGCAAGTGTCTTTAGAAAGTTTTCCATAGCGATTCTAGTCTTTTCATAGCAACACACTTCGATTCTCCCGATCAAGCAGGATCTTCTTTCAAAGGTATTTTTACTATATATCTTCCAGATTCGTCCCGACTCACAGTACTTTTAACATGCTCATTGCTTAATTCCGCTTCACTATGGATTGAGGGAGCTGTTTCCACATGTTCCAACTCCCAAAATCTCCTAACAGTTTAAATCATCTTCTCTAGTGAGACCACAATGATTTATATTATTACTAACAGAATTATTTATGCTACCACTCACAACAAATCCAAAACCAGTATCTTGTAAATGCAATTGATTATTCACAATTATTTTACCAGGGTAAATAAGTTCAAAAAATATCTCTGCTCCTAGTAAGATGTCAATTTGTGAAGGCATATAAAAATTAGGATCTGCGAAAACAATGTTTTTCGGTAAAACAAGATTAGAAATATCCAGAGCTTTAGAAGTACAGTTGTCAGTTATTTTGGGTGCTAGGAAAAATTCGAGGGCTTTTACATAATAATTATTTACATTTGAAATAGTTGCAGTGGTTTTGTGTTTGACAATTGAACTTGAACCATTTAACCTTTTCCTTACGGGGTTGGGATAGCATGTATCCCAAGAATACGGGCCCAAGAATATATATATATATATATGTATATATATACGTATATATATATGTATATATATGTATATATATGTATATATATGTATATACGTATATATATATATATATATATATATTTATTTATTTATTTATATGTATATTATATATATATATATATATGTATATATATATGTATATTTTATATATATATATTTATATGTATATTATATATATATATATATATATATATATATATATATATATATAATGACCCCGTAGGCTAAAGATTAAGGACGAAACCAAAACATTAATTTTATTTAACTTTAGTCTAAGTGGCTGTGCACAGTTATGTGTAATATAATTGCTCATACTTCCATTATCAATTAAGGCTCGGCAAGGAATTTTATCGCCGGCCGAATTTTCGACTAAAACAAAAACTGTAGCAAGGAGCACAGTCTTTGCGTTCGCGGGCGATAAATAACTCGTTGCTGTCACAACAGTTCGAACGGCATCGGCACTTTCTGGGCTATTCGTTTCATCTGGCGCCTGTAACCTCACATTGTTTAGACTACTAGAAGTTGATTCGATTTCACTTTCCTGTTTTGGAAAATGCAGAAGAGCATGATGGGGGCGTTTTCGGCATATTTCACAGGTTAATTTTGAATAACATTCTGAAACTTTATGGGGAGTTCGTCCCAAACATTTGATGCATATACCCAGATTTTTTATTTTATTGAATCTTTGCCTTACGTCTAACTCTTTAAATTTCGGGAAGTTTTGAATAGTTTACACAACTATTATTTACACAACTTGCAATTACTCGACTCCGAAAGTGGGCGAATCAAAAATGATTTCGCTTTAAACGGCGTCTGCTTTGAAGACTCAAATGACGATGCATGCGAGTTTAGATTTTCCAAAACTTGGCACCTTTTCTATAAAAATTCAATAAATGTATCCAGCGTGGGAATTTCTGTATTTGACAAGGTTATTTCAAACCAGTGGCGTAGCTAGGAGGATGCGGTGGGTGCGGTCCGCACCGGGCGGCACATATTTTGGGGAGGCATATTTTTTATTTAGTATTAGTTGTAAAAAACCACTTGTTCAATTCATAAGTTTACTATTCGATTTCTACAAATTATGAATTACTATATGATTTCGAATATTTTTCCTCATCGTCAAGTCAGTGTAAGGTTGAAAATATTATCTCTAAAAATTTTGCTCGGATACAGATATCAATGGTGTCGACGTATATTTTTTTAAACCTATTTGAAAAACAATTGACTTTTGTTGACATTCCGAAAACAAAATGGATTGCTTATTTAATTGGTGTTCTACCTTCCGAAACTGCACAACTTATCGCAAGATAACCTGTAGACAAAATGCATAACTATGATCATATTAAATCTGTATTATTTCAGCGTTTTAAGCTTAGCTCAGAAAAATTCAGATAGCTTTTCAGCCAACACAGAAAGTTACCCGAATCGTCATGGCGAGATTTTTATTTTGAGATCAGAAGTTATTTCGAAGGCTGGCTATCTGAACTTAAAATTGATGATTTCGAAACGTTAAAGGATTTAGTTATATCCGATCAATTAAAGAAAAGAGCACCCCCAGGATTTAAAGAACATTTTTTGTATGAATGGGCAGAATTAAATACGCCTAGCGAATTAGCTGACAAATTTGATTTTTTTTTGAAAACTCAAGAATAAATACGAAAAAAAGAAACTTTTCCTGTACGAAATAATAATCTTAAATATACTTTTCCTCAGCGAACACTTCCCAGTAACAAACCGGAAAGAGTTGGAGCAGATGTAAATAAATTTACCTCTCCCACACTTATTTCTTATGCTTGTGGAACACCTGGATTTATTAAAGCTAAATGCCCTCAGTACAACCCTTCCCAAAGTTCAACCGCAAAATTTGATACTATTCAGCGTAACTCTTGTTATTCTCATTCGAACATTCCACAATCATCGGTATTAAGAATTTCAATTGACGGAATGTGCGGTTTCGCCTGTGCTGACTCAGGGGCTTCTCATTCAATTGCCGGAGAAACATTATACAAGCTTTTATTAGACCAAGGCGTCCAATTCACAAAAACAAATTTCACTATCTGTCTCGCAGACGGAGAAAAAAAGTATACTAATGTTTACACAAGTGAGGTAAAAATTCTCGTAGAAAACCGATTAGTAAAAACAACTCTGTTGGCGCTTCCAAAGGCGACAGGAAATCGCACTTTGTTAGGCGTAGACTTTTTGAGAACAGCGAATATTGTATTAGATATCGCACGAGAACAATGGTATTTTAGTGATCGACCACATAAAAAATTTAGCTTTGAAGTTAATGATTTTTAGCCTCCAGTCTCAATTACTCATAGTGCTGCAGATGTAACATCATCGTGTTTAAATAAAGGCGAACGATTTTCTCCTTTTGAAAAACAAAAGTTAAACGAACTTATCGAGGAGTTCCAGGAAATATTTCAACCAGGGGGTGAAGCTACACCTTTTATGGATCATCACATTAACACTGCTGATAAACCACCTGTTTCAATACCCCCCTATCGTATGACACCTGCGAAAAAGGAATTACTCAAAAAAGAATTAGATAGACTTCTTAACGAAGGGATAATTGAAGAGTGCGGATCGCCCTATGCGACACCGGTGGTCCTTGTTCCCAAGCCAAATGGTGATGTACGAATGTGCATAGACTATCGAAAACTTAATGCTAACACAGTAACTGATTCGTATCCCCTCCCTAGGATGGATGATTTATTACAAGGAGCAAAACAAAGAAATTACATGTCGAACCTTGATCTTAAGTCTGGATACCATCAGGTCAATGTGTATCCACCCCACAGAGATAAGACCGTGTTTGTTTGTCCATTTGGTACCTACCGGTACATCCGCATGCCTTTTGGACTTAAGAATGCCCCGGCAACATTTCAAAGACTTATGTATAGATTTAGACGAGAGTTACTCCAGGTTAATATTTTAGTATATTTAGATGACATCATATTCCTATCTCCAAATTTCGAATAACACATATCAGATTTAAGAGCTGTCTTCGCTAAACTTTCCAAATTCAAGCTTAGAGTAAATCGTGAAAAATGTAATTTTGGTTGCCCCAAAATTAAATATCTAGGACATTGGATAACCCCTGACGGAGTACAGATAGACCCTGAAAAGACAATGGCTATAATGAAAATATCACCTCCCAAAAATATTAAAAATTTGCAGTCCTTCCTGCAGACCTGTTCCTGGTATCGACGATTTATTAGAAACTTCGCAGAAATTTCTCGTCCTTTGAGCAATCTAACTAGAAAAAACGTTCCTTGGACGTGGGGTGCATCTCAACAAACTGCATTTGAAACACTAAAAGAATGTTTGGTATCCCCACCAATTTTGAAACAAATTGATGAAAAAGAAAATTTTACTATTCACACTGATGCGAGCAACTTTGCATTGGGAGCAGTTTTACTTCAGGGGGAGGGTGCAGAGCAACATCCGATAGAATATGCTAGTCGACTTCTCACTGCGGCGGAACGTAACTATACCACAACCGAGAGAGAAGCTCTCGCTGTGGTTTGGACATTGAATAAATTCCGAGGTTATATCGAAGGTTCCGAAATCAAGGTGGCGTCTGACCACCAGCCTCTCAACTGGTTAATGACTTTGAAATCTCCTTCAGATAGACTAGCTCGGTAGACTTTACAGATTCAATCGTTCAACATAAAAATTGATTGCATCCCAGGAAAATCCAATGTTGTTGCAGACCTATTGTCTCGCCAAATGTGCGCTCATGAGGAAAAAACGTGTGACATTTGTATGATTAGTACAGACATACCTTCCAGAAATCCCGCAGAGATTAGAGAAGAAAATTTAAAAGATGAAGATCTCCGAAAAATCATTGAGTCATTTGAAAGTACTGACAAAGACGAAACCTTTGCAACGTGGAGAGGTCGCGGTTACCTGATGAACAAAGGTATTTTATACAGATATGCTCCCGACTCCGAATCAGAGGACGCTCAACTTGTTGTATCATCTCAAGAACGACACAGAGTTTTAAAAGAATTCCATGATGCCCCGACAGCCTGTCAATACGGTGCAGAAGGCACTTACAAAAGAATTACGCAGAGGTATTACTTTACTGGTATGCAAAAAAACATAGTTGATTACGTACAGAATTGTCACGAATGCAACCGGTACACGGATTTAAACCAAAAACCAGCTGGGTTATTACAGACTCCAGCATACTCTCAACGTTTTGAGACACTGGCAATTGACCTGTTTGGATCACTACACGAAAGTAACAATGGAAGAAAGTGGATTTTTATAATCGAAGACTGCGCCACTAAGTGGGTTGAATTATTCGCTTTAACAAGAGCTACAGCCAAAGAATGTGCTGTCACAATGATTGAAGAAATATTCCTGAAATATGGACTTGCACGTCGCATTATCAGTGACAACGGACCTCAGTTCGTCAGTGCAGTTATGCAACAAGTCTGTTTTATTTTAGATATCAAACAATCGTTGACAGTCTACCATCCCCAGGCCAACCCGGTCGAAAGAAAAAACAGGGACTTGAAACCTCGACTTGCTATCTTGACTGAAAAGGATCACACAATTTGGAATGAAAAACTTCCTACTGTTCGGTTTGCCCTAAACATAGCTAAATCTGACACCACTGGTCACACAGCTGCATTCTTACAATTTGGAAGAGAATCACGGACTACGGATGATATCTCACATGATCTACGCCAAATAATCTTACATGATAATTTTGTTCCAGAAATAACACCGTATTTAAGAAAATTTAATAAAATAACTACCGAAATTCAAGATATAAATCAACAGCGTCAAGACAGACATAAAAAATTTGCAGACCAAAAACGCCGAAAAGGTCCTCAATACAAACCAGGCGACTACGTTTGGATAACATCACACCCTGGGAGAAACGCTTCCCAACAGAAAACGACAAAATTTATGCCCCGCAGAGACGGCCCCTATGTCATCATTCAACAAAAGTCCCCTACCACTTTTATTATAGCAAATAAAACATACCTTTCTTATCCTATAGGTACTTATCATGTCTCAAGTTTAAAGCCATGTTATGGAGTCGATTCGTCTCCAATGTACCCGCTTCGACCTCGTGAAAGACCCAGCTATGCTACCAGTGCTGTTCCTCCTTGGTGTCACCGACCGGTACCGACCCGATGCCAGCCTACCCGAAACTGTGCTAAAAGATGCAACCAGCTGTGCGAGGACGCTTCCAGCGGGTTGAGGGGGAGTCTGTAGCAGGACACTCTCAACTCAACTTGTCTGACAATAACCCCGCCAGAACTCGACGTCTGGGTTAGAGAGTAGTAAATGGAGAGACACGGAGGACTTGCGCCATCCGCGGGCTAATATAAATTTTTAAATCCGTAAAAATGTAATTTTTAAACTTCTGTTCAATAGTTTTGTTCAGTAAAGAGAAGTGTGTGTAAATTTTGGTGTCATCTCTGCATCCCTCCATCACAGAACTAGTAGACGGTCGCAGGATAGCCTATCGTCTCGAACAGTAGGGAAAAAGTTGTTAGTAAGCCTGCCGGTTTTGTTATTTGTCCAAATAAATTGCCATTCTTCCTTAATGGCAGCCTTTAGGCTTTTTTTCAGTAGTGAATGTGGCCAGGGAATTTTAGTCTCTGTTAGGGATTGGGTGTTAGCCGAAAGTTTGGCCAGTTCGTCTGCACGTTCATTGCCTTTAATGCCAATATGTGCCTTTACCCACGTTATACTAAATTTACTGCCCGAGAGCCTAATGAGGTTGTGGAGCTCCGCCAGTTGTGGGTTTTTAGAAAACGGAGTGTTTATCGCTTGGATAGAAGAACGACTATCCGTTAGAATTCTGAAAGGAGAATTTTGACTTTGAGCCCACTTTGTCGCTTGGATAATGGCGTGGAGCTCAGCTTGGTTAACGCTATTGCCACTGGCCAGGCGGTCATTCCAGGTGTGGAATTCCTGATCATCAAGATAGGCAACAAAGGCTGAGCCCGTGCCTTGATCAGTTTTGGAACCATTAGTATATATTTCTAATTTTCTAGGATGGGGCATGTCCTCAACAATAACCGTGTTTGCAGGATGTTCTTGCCAAATATTAATGTTTTTCATGTATTTTTCTGAGTCATAGATTTTCCCAAATAGTTCCTGTTTCACACCTAGTCTACTTACTAAACCTAGCACTGCTTCGTATTTTATTATTAAATTAATCGGAGTTAGCCCTGCCAGAACTTGCACTGCAGAAGATGGGGAAGTGCGGTTGGCCCTGGTGATCGCTAAGAGGAAGTAGAGTTGACATTTTCCTAACTCTTCCTCGCACCTTTTTTCCGCCTTTAGGCCCAATATAGATGCTCCATAAGTTAATATCTTTTCTGCAACCGTCTTGTACCATAATTTGATAAATTTTGGGTGGACACCCCAGCGCTTATTGATAATTTACCTAGGAAATTGAAAGTCTCTCTTTCCTTGTGTGTTTGGGTTGTTACATGCGTCAACCAATTATGTGAACTGTGAATTGGTATGCCTAGGTATTTGAGCGAGTCGACTGCTTGAAGTTTCTTGTTTTTAACCTTTACGTTTTCAATTTATCCTTTATCCTTAAACCAAGACCCCCTGGGATGCGGGGCCTGTTGTAGTAAAGAACTTTGGTCTTATCCCAATTAATTTTTAGTTTATTTGACTCCACCCACTTATTAAATTTTTCTAGGGAATGATTTAAATTGTTGATTAATGTTTGCTTATCGGGACCCTTGATAATTAATAGGAAGTACTCCGCAAATGCTTGAATCCTAGTGTGGTTAGGCCACTGCTACGACAGGTCCACTACTGTGTTCCATAGCAGTGGCCCTAGACAACTCCCCTGTGGGCAGCCACCCAATGTTTCTTTAGTTGTTGTGATACCGTTGTCCTCCAGTGTGACAATTCTGTTTTCCAAGAAGGAGGAAATTAATGCTTTAATGTAATTTGAGCAGGGGGCTACTTTTAAACTCTCTAGGATTAACTTCCAGCGCAAGTTATCGAAGGCCCCAGAAATTTCTATGGATACAAGTGCTGATAGGTCCCTATTCGCGTCATCATTTTGTAGAATGTTCATTACATTGTAAAGGGCATGTTCCGTTGATATCCCGCTTTTAAAGCCATATTGATTGCTATGCCAAAAAACTTCCTTTGTAAGTTCGTGTGAGATTCTACCATGGATTATTATTTCTGGTCATTTTCCTAACGTCGGATGTAGAATGATGGGCCTATAAGACTTTGGATCATTTATTGGTTTGCCGACTTTTGGAAAAAGGATTACTATTGATTTCTTTAGCGGGATACGGAAGTGGCCAAACTGGAGGCATTTATTCATCAAATCTAATATGCGTTTTGGGTAAGTCTCATTAATTCTCTTCAGCAACTTGTAGTCTATTAGGTCGTAACCTGGAGCCTTTCGCGTATTTACATTATCCAGTATTCTTTTTATTTCTGCCTGAGTTACCTGAGGGAATGTGAATGGAGTCACAAATTTTTGCTTAACGAACTTTTCCCTGTCAGTTATGAATAAGTTTTTAATGAATTTTAACTGTAATTTTTCTATTGTCATAGTAGGATACCTGTCTAACACGTTTGCAAGTACCAACGGATTCGCGTATTTATTTGTGGCCATTTTAAATGTCTTGTCATACGGGTTTGCTACAGTTGTACATAATGTCTTCCAGGCTTCTGACCTGGCCTTTACTATTAATCTTTTGTATTTTGCCCTTTCTTTTTATAAAGTATGTTGTATTTTAGTTTTCTCCTGTATCTGTTTGTTTTTGGCATTTTCTTCTAATTGCTTGGACCCCATTTTTTTCTGCGCGTAATTCTTGTGACCACCAGTTTGGTATTTTTAGCACCGGGTTTGTTTTAAATTTATAATTTTCTTTTGCTATTCCCGTTAATATCACTAATAATTCTTTTACTATTTCGTCAAGTTCAGCTGTATTTTTTATATTTTTGATATTTTTCCAAATTTCCTTAGTTTTAATTTTTACCCGTTTTTTAAATTTTTTATGGTTACCATAAGTTGTTGCCAGTCTGTGACGTGTGGGAGCTGCTAGGGAGTAATCTATGGAATATTCTATGCACTTGTGGTCACTTAACGTTAAGTTATCCATGACTATCCAATTATTTAGTTTTGTTGAGAGTTGACCTCTTGTTAAAGTTAAGTCCGGCCATCCTTGTTTGTCATTGCTCTCAAAAGTAGGACCGTATTCTGGGTTATTATGAACCACAAGGCCGTGTTTTAAAATAAAATCTAGTAGCTTTTCACCCCTAGCGTCGTTAATGGCATAACCCCAAGTGGTGGAATGGGCGTTGAAATCTCTACCAATTAGCAGTTCACCCGATGCTGTGTTAATCACAGTTTCTAATTCCTCTAAGTATTCATCAAAATTATCATTTGGTCTTGCGTATGTACTTATTACCGTCATTTTGTGTTCCTTGTTTTCTAGGTGAACTGCAACGTGACTTGGGAAGGAAGAAATTAGTATTGGTGTTATATTTAGGCTTATAGCAATTGCTGAATTTGTACCAAATTTTCCTGAAACCGCCTCTCCGGTGGAACAGAAAGTTTTCCAAGTTACGCCAAATCCGGATGGTCTTCCTATTCTCCGGTTGATAGAGACGTCCTGCATTAGGGCTATGCCGATTCTCTGTTCAGTTATGTGTTGGACAAACTGTATCGTACCTAGCCTACTACTGTGTAAGTTTAATTGAGCTATCTTAATTTGATCATCAGACTGTACAACTTGTGTTTTTTGCTTGTTGGTTTGTCTTACACCTCGTAGGCTGCGCGATGGATTATCATTTTCTTCATAGTTGTTGTTTTTCCATTTTTATTTTTAAGATCCCTGTTATAAATTAATCTACCGTTTTCTGAAGTTACTAACTGACTTATTCTTTGTAAGCTTAGCCTAGATCTTTTATCATTATTTTTCTTGCGTTTTATAGTTTGTGGTGGTGCACTCGAGTGTATTTGTGTTAGTGGTGGTGTTTGTGTGAGAGAAAGTGATTGAGTTTGTTCGGAGGCAGCTAGTAATTTGTGATGGGGATTATCCCCAAGATTATCATCTACGTCCTCCTACGTCTGTATGTGTTTTCGTAGTTATAATATGGTTGGCTTCGCTGTCCTCCCGAGTAAAAAGGTGTGTATTGTTGATTGTAGTAAGTGTTGTTATAGTATGAGTTGTCCGAGTCTTGTGGTGGGTTGTTATAGTAAGAGTTGTCCGAATCTTGTGGTAGGTAGTAGGGCTGACGCCTTCTTTCATAGTTCCTTTGCTCTCTCCCGTAGTAATTGTTTGAGTAATTGCTGTTAGTGTTCTGGTAGTTTTTCCTATTGTTTTGGTAATTTTGGCTTTGGTAATTAGGTTTTATTAATGGACCAACCCATGTTCTTTCTACTTTTTGGGGACTCTTACCCCGCCTCTTTGAGTTATTTGTTTTAGGATTTTGATTCGTTTGTTCCTCATTATTCTTTGTTGTATTTTGATTAGCTCCTACTTGAACCGTACTTTGTGTTGAAGATTGTGCTGTGGTTGTGGCAGGAGTTTGTTGCTGCTCCCTTTGAGTGTTAGTCTCTCTTTTCTGGCCTACAGTAGCCTTACCTTCTTGGGTTAACTTGAGGTTTAGTTCATGCTCATACTTAGGGCAAATCCTAGAGCTTGCCGGGTGATTAGTATTTAATGTTTCTGCGTTAGCATCCACGGCCTTCCTGTTAACGTTAATACGTGAGCAATTTATGCAAGTGGGTTGTAAAGCAGTGCAGTTGATGTAGGTATGGCCAAATGCAGAGCACTTTGCGCAAATTGGCTCGCCAGTACAACTGCTTGTGTAATGTGAAAACGAGAAGTAGTTTTGGCACTGTGGTATGTCTTTGTATTCCCTGAAGAAGCACTGCTTCAACCCTACACAGACGTATTTCCTTTCTAGTAAACCCTTCGCGATCTCCTGGGGAACTCTTATTTTCCAGTGCTGAGTGTTGTTATGAGATCTTATTGGAGTTAGGTTAAGTATTTGTTCACGTATGCCAAATCGCTGATCCAGGATTTGAGTCAGTAACTCTTGTGTAATGTTCATGGCAGTATGTTTCAGAATGATATGTGTTGTTTTTGATTTTTGTGGTTTTATCTCGACTTTGTCAGAGATCAAATCGTTATTACTAACATGTTCTTGTATTTTCAGTGCGCTTTCTGCGTCATCGCAGCGAACAATGGTGTTCCCGTTCCTCAGTTTTCGTACCCTTGTTATATTTATCTGTCTTGGTATTTGTATCTCTGATATTTGTTTGTGAAGTTCTTTCTCAGCCTCTTCATCCTTTGTTGTGAAGATTATTGTCTTTGAGTGTTTAGCTAGTGCTTGTGCATATGTTTGTGTGATTTGTTTTTCTTTTGTGTTGTTCCTTGTGATGTCTGGAACCATGTCTGTGTGAGTGTCTGTGTGTTTTCCCTGTTGTGTTATCTTAAGTGCAAGAGTGTCTATTATGTCAGTGATGTACTATTTCTCAATGTTTGTGATATCTAACTTCATTAACTTGTTGTGTAGATTGACTAGAAGTTGGACCGCCGTTTTGTTTGTTTCTTCTTCCGTCTGTTGGCTTTGGTCGTTCTGGGTTGTTTCTTGTGTCTCTTGGTTGCCCGTTTGAGTGTCCTTATTTATGGTTTGACGTCTTGGTGTTTGTGTTTCAGCATCCTGTTCTTAGGTTTCTTCTACTTGAGTAATGACCTCTTGTGTGTTTTGTCCTGCTTGAGGTAATTGTTGGTTAATTTCTTCACAATAACTTCTACATAGTTGTCTGAATTTTTCGGGTGTGAATTTCTCTTTTTGTTTTTGTATTTTTTTCTGGGTGTCTCCCTTATTATTCCTCAGAAAGTGAGGTGTCCCTTTTTGTTTTTTCTTCCGTCTTTGACAAGTAGATTCTTCTTCGTTAGCGGAGACATCCGGTGAGGTAACCTTTCCTGTAGTTTCTGAGTCCGACATTTTGTTAGTTGTTCCTTCCTTTTTCCTTGACTGATATAAATCACTTGGACGACGGAAGGTGACGGAAGCAGCGAGACCACAGCGAGCAAAGATAGCCCCGAAGTTTGGAGGCGAGACCTAGCAAAAGACTTTTTGCCAGGGGCCCACGGTGGGTGGCATGTTTACTTCTTGTTTAATAATTGTCCGTTTAAAGTTTATTCACAGTTTAGTCACAGTTTAGTGCCCTATGGAGTTTAATATTTATCAATATTTTAGCACTTAATCATGTTTAGAATTTATTTTATACTCTTGTTACTACGAATACTTAATAATGTGACTCTTAATAATAATACAGTCTATTATGTGTTATGATATTTATGTACTCTTAATAATAAAACAGTTATTAGACTTACACTTAATTAGTATTACACTTATGTAATAATTATGTGCACTTATTAATGAGTCAATTAATAGAATAACTCTTATGTATTATTACTCTTAAGTAATATGTCCTGAAATTTAGTACACTTATTAAAGTTGCTGTTAGTAGAACAACGCTTATGTGTATTTCACTACCAGATATTGTACCTCTTATCAAACATACTTGGAGAAATAAGTTTAGAATTTATTTTATACTCTCGATACTTTAAACTCTTAGTGATTTAACACTTAATGATTTTACACTTAATGTTTTATTATGATATTTAGGTGCACAAGAATTTGAAACAGCTAATGGAATAAATACATTTATGAAATTCACTATCAAATTCTGCACCTCTTAATGAACATGTCTAGAGGAATAGGTTCATAATTTATTTGTATTCCTGATACTATTAGCACTTTATGATTTTACACTTAATAATGTTACACTTAATATTATGGTATGATATTTATGTACACTTAGTAATTACACACTTATTTAGTAGATTATGCACTTATTTAATAGTTCACTACCAAATACTTCACCTCTTAATAATTATACTTTGAGAATTATGTTTAGAAGTTATATTATACTCTCGTTACTGCAGATCACGACTTACAGATGAACACACATCGACGATTGCTAACGGGCGCGCGCGCGCGAGCAGGAATATCATCATACTCTCCAAATTACGAAGCAATGGCCAATAAAATGCAATGCTAAAAATCCCATTGACTTTGAGATTTATATTTTTTATAAAGAATTTTTATACTTTGTAGATTTTGTATGCATTATTTAGTCATCATTTATTTTACACAAGTATATTAACAATAATTTTTATATGTTAAATTATATTTTTGGAATTAAATGTTTTTTTGTACATTATGTGTATGTATTATTAACTATGTCCAACTATAAATTCACCTTGAAAAAAATAAATGGTGCCCGCCGTCCGACCGTTATTCTAGAAAGTGCTCTTAGGTACAAAAAGGTTGGAGACCCCTGCAGTAAGCAGTCTGACGAATTTTTTTACTTGGCGCGTTTATTCATTTGGCGTCTATTTAATTTTTTTCAGCTTGGCGTTGCAGGTCGACTTCCCTGCTTGATAACATTTTAACGGAATACACGCAACTGAAGTATCAGCTATAAAATTAAATTAAAAATCGAAATTTTAAGATAGAGACTTGAAATGAAATTTATATGAATAAGAAAGCTTTCAGCTTCCAGATGATATAAATATTTTCTTTGTAAGATAAAAACTCGAGGAGCATCGATATTACATCTATTACATCCACATAGGGGACGATATTTCTTGAAAAATTGTGTTTCATTTCTCGATGAAAATATTAGTCTGTTTTAAAATATTTTTAAACAAATGAGGTCTAGTTTGAAAGAGAAATGTCTGTAGTCTTAGATTGTAGAAATATCAAAATTCTACGATCATTTTTTTGGCAAGAGTTATCGTAATCTGAAGATGAAAAAGTCAATATTTTCCCACAAAACATAAAATTAAAAAAAAACTTAAAGTCCGACGAAGATGAGACATATCTTACTTTGTTCCCCACATTTTTCTGCATGTATTGGTATCGGTCTCGATCCCATACCCCCAGCGGTTTCGGAAGAGATAGTGTGACAAGCTTTTGACAGCGGCGACAGCGGCTGCTGTTGCAGCGGGAGTTACTTTTTTAGAATAGAGAGAAACTTTTCAAGTGCAATTCTCCTTGTCTAAATAGTTTACTGGGGGAGTACCCCAGCAGCGTAATCAGAAAAGGGGGTTTTCTAAGGGGGGGGGGTTACTTTGAAAGAGTAGATTGGATAAATCAGTGCAAAGCTCAGTGGCGTACGCAAGGGGGGGTTGATGGGGGTTATAAACCCCCCCCATTGGTTCTGATTACATATATTATTTAATTAGGTTTACGCTTTGCACTGATTGCTCAAAACTACTCTTTCATAGTAATAGTCCAGTCAAATTAGCTCAAAATGGCGGCGAATCATGCATTAAATGAAGGGGTTGAGATTTTATCAGAAATGTGTAGGGGATGGTCCCCTGAGCAACGCCTAATAAAGTCCCCTCGATTTCAGGCGTCGCGGGAGGGGGGGGTGTCCAGAGGTCACTCTTTTCAGTTTTTGGCGTTTATCTCGAAAACGGTGAGTCGCAAAGAAAAATGTCACCCCAAAAATTAAAGCTTATAAAATTCCCTTCCAAATAGTATATCCATGTTTGTACCCAAGTGTTACCGTTTTCGAGATATGAGCCGTTGAATATGAAAATATTTCAAAAAAAGTGGTAGCGGTTCAGGTATCTCGTCAAACTTCCTCTTCTAACTCTTTCCCCTTCCATTTCTCAGAAAACTCGTGATAGAGAAAGTTGTAGAGCGAAAAATTTCATTCAAAAATGTATGTGTTATGCTAATTTATCTTCACCAGGTAAATTGTTAGAGCGTTTTGAAGTTTAGGATTTCTTTTCAACATTTTGTTTGTAAAATGCTCGTCACTCAAGTTTCGTTTCCATGGTCTGTAACTCTCTTAATCACTTTGTATGCTGTTTAATTAGATACGTATAGTATTCATAACCCATATAAATAATAAATTATGTATACCTGTACGTATAATGTCCATAATATACAGAAGAACACTTGTAGTACAAAGGAGGAAGTAAGAAAACAAACCAAAATGTATAAAAGTTGTTCATATAATCAAAAAATGGTTATCAAAAGTAAGTTCAAACAACAGTTACTTACATTAAATATATTATATACAATTTATTTCATCAACTGCTTTCCTATATATTAAAAGCCGTCAATCTGATACTTTGGAAAAAGTTTCAAACAAGTCAAAGTCTTCACTATCGTTTTAGCTTCTGTAGAATGTTCGAATTTTCATGAACTGATTTCCCATAAAGGTGGCATCCCCCTATAATGCCACGATCAAAGTCACTAAGCTCCTTTGACTTACTCATCGTCTCACAAACGCATAAATATAACCTGACAAACCACTACCAATACTTTTATAGCTTTCGGTTACGCATCAAATTACGTCACCTGCTAGATCCACTTCTTTAGGGGGGTGTCCGGATACTTTTGGCCGGATAGTGTATAACGTATTATGGAATATTAATGAATTATATAAATTATTAAATTTACTTAATGGGTCAGTACGAGCAAAGAACAATGAAAGGTACCTGTGGTGATTGAGATCATGCTCATTTGGTGGGGCCTGGAACATGAGCAGGAACATTCGTTCCTCAGCTCCAGCAATGTCTCCTGGTGAAGATTTGGAGTCATAAAACACTTTGGCGATGTTTATTGTTTCATTGACATACCGCTGGAAACATTGTACTGTTGTTGCTTTGCTTTTACCATAAATCGCTGACGTAGTGTCACATCCTGAGAAACTATGGATGCAGAGAATGTACTGGCTGAAAGATAAGACCTGAAGATGTTGGGAAGAGTAGAGCCTGTCTTCTGTGTTGCCCCTTCCGGCCTTCGTGAAAAACACATTCGTGTCTCGTGGGGTGAGTGCCACAAGTAAGACGAGCAGGTCTTACCTATCTACTATCACCACAGTTGAATGAGAGGTGTTTTGCCACTCACCTCTGACAATACTGCAGTCAGCATCTCCTTTGGCTGTAGTAGACTGTATACCTCTTGCACCCACGGCTTGAACTAACATAGTAATGAGCTTGGTTTTGTTCCTTTCATTGGAAAGGAAGTTTTCCTGATGAACAGCAGCCACCATGTTCTTATTGAAGTCAATATCCACTGATGTTTTACTTGATGCTCTCCGATGTTGTTCGTCTCTTTCCGTGGAGTTCGTGTCTTCATAACCATCAAAAACCACAGCTGAACTGCTGCCGTAATGGTTGATTATGTAAGATACATATTGATCGCAGATGGAGGCGAAGGTGGTGTTGGTGTTTCACTTTACTCTATGAAGCATGAAGTCGCCATCGATTACCGTGAAATTGTTCTTCACATTGATCAGTTGATTAAATTTTGGGAAAGTATCAGACAGTGCTGACCTTTTGATTTTTCTCATTATCCCCTCGGCGAATAGAGACATAGGGTATGGGGCTAACTCGTACGTTAGCAACTCCTCTACATACCCTTCTTTCTTCTTGGTGATCAGAGTTCTTTGAAATTTCATCAGAGGCTCTACCACCACTACCTCATCATTAACTTTGATCATATTGCTCATCGCAGCTAAAGGAACGACTGAGTCCTTCGTGGATTGTTTCACTTCTGAGAAATTCATTCCAAACAAAAGTGCTCATTGTGCGGGTTCCAAGGACTGCTAGCAGTTGACGTTACTTGTTCCAATTACTCCCGTTGAAAGTTACATCAAACAATTACGTTCAGTAAAAGGCGGGTGATCAGCCAACCCTTGAGTAAGCTTCCTTCTGTCTAGATCATATGTGGTTATGCTTGATGCTCGAAATTCAACATGTTGTATGGACGCTCTTGCAGTATGGACGCAACAAAACATCTCAAGTGAACTACATATTGCTGTAGCTGTGCTAGCTCCCCCAACCCATTTCGCCAACCCCGAATCACTAAAGCCTCGTCCACGTGTTAATTCTCCTTCACTCTTCCTGTCACACATGAGTGTCACCTCAATTGCCATGTCAGACCACACACCAGCCATTGGTGTACCAGTTCTGTTGACAGTGAAGTATCCACGATCTATAAAATCCTGTTTAAGTTGAAGGTAGCGAGTTGTTAGTCCCAGCATGTGTTGTACATATAGGTGAGTACACTTTGCATAATGAAAATTCCCGCTGGCATGGAAGTAAGGTATCATCAGTTGGGCACATGTCATATGATCTTCCCAGTTACGCTGTGCTGCAATAAATTTTTTCATCAACACCACCATTTCAAAGTACTGGACCCAGAAAGTTGCTGTTGGCCCATAACCTTTGAGACGTGACAATTCGTTGCTCAATTTCCACTGAATGCTGCCAAGGGAGGTATTTATGGAAATGTCTTGTGGAGTAATTTCTACTGAGGTCAGAAGTAACTAAACTACTTCTTCCTTTTCATATGGTGTGGTATCTAAATTTTCCAAAATGATCTGAGTTAAAGTGACACTTTTATACATTTTGGTTTGTTTTCTTACTTCCTCCTTTGTACTACAAACGATCATCTGTATATTATGAGATATACATTATACGTACAGGTATACATAATTTATTATTTATATGGGTTATGAATACTATACGTATCTAATTAAACAGCATACAAAGTGATTAAGAGAGTTACTGACCTTGGAAACGAAACTTGAGTGACGAGCATTTTACTAGCAAAATGCTGAAAAGTACTCCTAAACTTCAAAACGCTCTAACTATTTACCTTGTGAAGATAAATTAGCATAACTATACATTTTTGAAGGAAATATTTCGCTCTACAACTTTCTCTATCACGAGTTTTCTGAGAAATGGAAGGGTAAAGAGTTAGAAAAGGAAGTTTGACGAGATACCTGAACCGCTACCACTTTTTTTGAAAACATTTCATTTTCAACGGCTCATATCTCGAAAACGGTAACACTTGGGCTCTAAGTTAGCACCAATCCTTTTTAATATTTTTATTAATGATATTCCTAACTCTTCATTCACTACACTAGCCATGTTTGCAGATGACACGGCAATACTAGCTAAGCATCAAAATGTTAAATATATGCACAATTTCCTACAGAGATATATTGGAATTCTTGAACGATGGTTCGAACGGTGGAGGCTCAAGTTAAGTCCTTCAAAATCTAAAGCTTTTTTTTCAGTTGCAATAGAATTCCACCTCCTCCGGTCACAATATGCGATCAACTGGTTCACTTTGACAGAGAGGGCAAATACCTAGGAATTTACCTCGATAGTCGACTGACGTGGAAGAAAAATATCGAACATAACATTAGAAAAATTTTTAAAGCCCGTAAGGATATCTCCCACCTGCTGCACCAGAATCAAAACGGTTTAGATAACAAAGTACTCTTGTATAAAACCGTACTGCGTCCCATCCTGTTGTACGCCGTTCCTGTTTGGGGCTCAGCGGCTGACACCCATATCCAGCGATTGCAGACAATTGAAAATAAACACTCCGCGGTATTAGGAAGGCGCCCTGGTACCTTAAAAACGTACTTATTCACAGGTATCTGAGAATCGAACCCATTCGGCAATACATTAAGGATCTCGCATCTAACTTCTACAATAGATTATATTTAATAGACAACGAAGAAATAGCTAACTTCCCCGACTACGACCCAAGGGAATGCTATAGGCGTCCTAAGGCCACTTTGATTATTCACCCTGGTCTCCCCCTTTCTTAACTCTCCCTTCAACCTCTTCTAAATTTTAATTTACATTTGCCGTTGCTTCTGGTTCTGACCTGCGTTTTTTTGATGGATCGACCTCAAGACTATCCTTACTAATTTTTGCTTAATCGTCTGCTACCGTAATTTTTTTTAATAAAACCTGCCACATTATTTACTTATTTATTTTTTGCTAGTATTAGTATTATTTATTTTTATTTATTTATTTTTATTTTTATTATTATCATTTTTATTATTATTATTATTATTATTATTATTATTCTAACTTTCAAGTCAACACTCTTCTTTTAATCCTGAGAACTGAAATATAGCCACAAAAAATTATCCATACCGAGGATATGGAGCCCTGCTCTCTGGTGCCTCGTTAATGTACCATGTCTATGTCTATGTCTACGGTAACACTTTGGTACAAACATGGATATACCATTCGGAAGGGAATTTTATAAGCTTTAATTTTTGGGTTTGACAATTTTCTGTGCCACACCCTGCTTTCGAGATAAACGCCGAAAATTGAAAAAAGTGACCTTTAGACCCCCCCCCCCCCGCGGCGCCTGAAATCGAGGGGACTTTATTAGGCGTTGTTCAGGGGACCAACCCCTACACATTCCTGAAAAAATCTCAACCCCTTCATTTAATGCGAAATGAAAACCTAATTTGACTGGACTATAACACCCCCCTTTGAAAATTTCTGCGTACGCTACTGGCAAAGCTTAAACCTAATTAAATAATATATGTAATCAGAACCAATGGGGGGAGGTTATAACCCCTATCAACACCCTGCGTACGCCACTGGAGTACCCCCATCCCGAGATTTATAAATTTTTACTTACCACTGGCTTTTACTCAGAAATTTAGTTCTTTTTTTACTATTTTTTTATTAACTTGCTTTCTTGTTTGTGTGTGTGTGTGTTTGTTTGTCCAGTACAAATCTTGCAAAGACATTTGAAACTTTTAGTATAGCTCTGAACACGATGACAATGCATTTTTTAATACTTTTAGCCATCTTTAAGCAGAATTAAATTAATTTTTAGTTATTTTCAGTTAATTTTGTTTTGTAGACTGGTGGAGCCATCTATTGGCCGGAACGGGAGCGAAAAGTTATATCCAATTAACTTCATTTTCTTTCAAGTTGATGGAATAATTCATCAAAAAATTTTTTTTAAAGTATTTATTAATACATAGAATTGTCAAGTTTATATGATTCAACAGAAAATTTAAAAACATGGTATATAAAAAGTTCTTTTTATCTTGTAATTATTTAAAAATCTTGTCTCTCTCAGACTTTATTACAGTGGATTTTATCCATTTTTCGGTTTTTATCTACACTCTTAGACACCCCCCCCCCCCCCAAAAAAAAAAAAAAAAACGCACCAAGAAGGGGTAATGCAAATTGGACACATTGATATGCATACAGGTTTCGACGGAAAATGCAAAATTTTAAAATTTGGCGGCCAATTAATGAACATGTGAAGCTCCAGGACATCTTGACCACGCAACTGGCAGGATATTAAAGAGGAGAAATTTCTATTCCAGGTCATAAATTCTTTGCGAATTTCATTCCGTGTACTCAGGTAGACAGTAACTGTGCCTCGCATACAGGTGCGCGAACAATATGCGAAGATGCCAGCATTTGGGAGAGGAAGTGTAGTTGGGCTCAAAGAAGCCGGTTGGTCTAATCGGCGAATCGCTCGACATTTGGATAGGAGCGATGCCACTATTAGACGACGATGGCAGGAATGGGTGAACCATGGCCGAACACAACGTCAAGAAGGAAGCGATGGGCCTAGAGAAACGACAGAACGTGAGGACCGAGCAATCGGCAGAGCAGTACTCACAGCCCCAGATTCATCATTATCATCGATCGTACGTGCAACTGCTGCTTCAGTGACCATAAGGACCATTCATAGGCGGCTCAGAGAAAGGGGCCTGAGTTCACGGCGCCCCTTGCTCCGACTACCATTTATCTCCGTACACCAACAAGCCCGTTTGCAGTGGTGTTGGGCACATTGGACCTGGAATGTCACTGACTGGAGTAGAATTGCCTTCAGTGATGAGTCCCGCTTAGAATTGAGCCCCGATGACCAGCGAATACGTGTATGAAGACAGCGGTGGGATACCAACCTGACTGTCTTCCAGTGGCGTGCTCAGGATTTTGTTCTGGGGGGGGGGTCAAGGCCTCCATGGGCTAGGGGTCGTCTATTTACCTGGCTCCCTATTATCAGGGTGGACTAGAAGGGAGTGTCTTCCGGGGTGTCTGGGGGTATACGATAAGCTACACGCCCCCCAACCAGAAGGTTATAAGGCCAACCGCAGGACAACCTACTCAGGGACCACCGACCCGCCCGACCAATAACAGGCACGCCAGGTCACCCACCAAAACCCAATTGCACAAAAGCTAGTTAGCAAAGTACAACCAACTGCAACGTCGCCAAGCCGACCGCAAACAACACCACAAAACCAGCCGCAATCGAAAGCCAGCAAGGAAGGCTAGCCGGAACCACGCGAGAAAAATAAGCTAATAAGCAAACGAAATAAAGAAACAAACAAGAAAGAGAAAATATTATAAACTTTATTATTTTTTTTAAATGAAATTATTTTATAATATGATTTTACTTTTTCTTATTATTTATTTATATGTATATTTATTTATTTATTTTTTGCCCAAAGCCAAACAAGCGCAAACAAAGCAACCAAACCGGCAAAAGCCAGTGAGAAACCAGAGCCAATCAGAGGCCACCCCTACGGCGCAAGAACATCATTAAGGAGGACTCTCACCATCTTACCAACAAACTTTTTGCAATAAAAATCATCGAGGAATTTGTGTTTAGGCCACTCAGCAATGTCCCTTGGCAGGCTATGACGTAAGTTGTCAAAGCGGGGACAGGCAAAGAAACAATGCTCAACTGTTTGAACCTCGCCACAAGAGCAGATATCAGTCTTATAATGAAATCTCTTCTGATACGTCCCAAAGGACCCATGGCCCGTCATTGCTTGATTAATCCAAAAATCAGCACATAACCTGGAGGTACTCACAGTTTTAAAAATCTCAAAAACCCTTCTACCTTTATCGCTATCTTCCCAATCCCTCTGCCATTTCTTAATTTCATCCTTTTCCAACAGGTACTTAATCCTCCTGCTGGTCCACTTAAAGGTGCTGCCGACTTCGCTAAGATTAGTAGCGTCCCTTGCCGCTCTGTCGGCCTCCTCATTACCAAAAATACCCACATGAGCTTTCACCCAGTGTAGGTTAACTTGCATATTATTGTTCTTGATTTCCCTTTTAATCTGCTCCACAAGGTTCCCCTTATATTCAACAGTGTTCAGAGCCTCCAGAGCACTTCTTGAGTTTGTATAGATATCGAATTCTTTAAGCTTGCAGTCCCTCATCATATCAATGGCCATTTGCAGGGCACGTAGCTCCGCCATGTAAGATCTAGCCCTTTCAAGTCTTTCTTTGATATATTTGATTTCGCCTTTGTCAGTAAACAGTACCACACCCGCACCAGCCCTATCCTCCATTTTAGACCCATCTGTAAATATTTTGATGTCAGTTTTAGGGGTAAGATCACGAGTCCAGTTTATTCTATAAAGTTCTTCTATTTTAGTGATTCTTCTGGTTTTAATTTCACAATTATCCCTATTATAAGTAATACCATTAACCTCAATCTCCTCACCTTTGTCGAAAAGTCTGAATTGCCGTTTGGCCGCATAAGCCCAAATATGTAATGGAGTGCAGCCCGTCAAAACATTTAAGGCATCCGTGGCAACCGTCCTATAGCACTTAGCTATACCCAAAAGGTAAGGCCTTTGCATTTGTTTAAGTTTCTTATTAATCTTATACCTGTCATAATACCAGATCTCAGCGGCATATAGAAGCATTTTTTCAATGACCGTCAAGTAAATTTGCTTCAAAATCTCGGGTTTGATACCCCAAGTGTTAGCCGTTATTCTATTCAACTTGTAGAAGCACTTCAGGGCCTTATCCTGAATCTTCTCTAGGTGTTTAATGTTTAACGAAGCCAAGTTTATTATCAATGTACACCCCAAGATATTTAACTTCCTTTTGATAACTAATACTCTGAGTGCCGATTTTAATGGTGGGTTTCCGGCTAATATTACCAGACTTCATGATGATCGTGTAGGTGCATTTATCGAGACTAAATTCCAAGTTGTTCTTACAGCCCCATTCATAACAATGGTCCATAATGTATTTAGAATAATCCGTAAGCTTTTGAAGATTTAGGGACTTAATTAAAATAATGATATCATCAGCATAAGCCTGAATACAGTAACGACCGTTGCAATTATCGATACAAAGGACCTCATTCGTGACAATTAGCCAGAGAATAGGGCCAAGGGACGAGCCCTGGGGCACACCAACGTTATACTCCACTTCCCCTCTTTTGATTAAAATTTTCCTGTTGGTGATAAAGCTAACAATAATGCAGTATAGATAATTATCTAGTCTCAATTTTTTCAATTCCTTTATTAAGATCCCTCTTCTAACAGAGTTGAACGCGTTTATGTCCAAGGAGATGAGGCAGGTGTGCTCCCCATTCGCTCTATTCTCTTTAATTTTATCTATCACCTTTCCCAAAGCATGCAGACAACCCATCCCCCTCCTGAAGCCTTATTGTTCAGTCGAGAGAAGATCGTTAAGTTCAAGGTGAATAATAAGCCTATTCGCAATAATGTTGTCCAAGATCTTACCCTGGACAGGTACCAAACATATAGGTCTGTAGGAACTTGGGTCATTTAAATCTTTCCCTTCTTTTTGGAAAAACTGAACAATTGCTTTTTTTCCAAATATCCGGGAAGTATTTCTCTCTGATGCATCGATTAAATATAATTTTAAGAATTTCTTTATCACTGTTATGAATTTCATATACAATACTCATAGTAAACCCGTCATAGCCCGGTGCCTTGTTCTTACTAATTTTATTAATCATCATATCTATTTCATGAATGGTAATGGCATGGAAATCATTTACCGCAAGGTGATCAATTAGATCATCCTCCATTTCAATGGCCTTGGTGAAGTGGTACCCAACCAGTCTCTCCTCAATGTCCTCTTCTCTGTTCAGCATCATCCCCTAAGCATCTCTAGTTATTTCAATCCTAGTATGTTTCTTTTCCTTAATAATATTTTAAATTTTACCAAACGTATCCTTAAGGGTGAGTTTATCGAGAAAGTTTCTAAACTTTTCCCTTTTATTCTCAAGAATCATTTTCCTATAGATCGCTCTCTCCCTTTTGAATTTCCCACGCCAATAAAGTCTTTCCTCATTATCCTTAGCTTTCTGAGATATTTTCCTAAGAGCTCTGACAGCACTAGGTTTGATTTTTAGTTTACTATCCCACCAAGGAGCAGACCTAGGCCCATCCCTCTCCCTCCTATTGCTATACTTGCGGCACAGTTTCTCAATATCTTCGTTTATTCTGACAAGTATGTTATCAATGCTCAACTCATTTACTTCGTTCTTTAACTGTTTCATCTTTTCTCTCATGCTAACTCTGAAGCCGAGCCAATCCAGATTCTTTATTTCCCACCTCTTTCCACTCTTGGACCTCTCAGTAGCCTTAGTGGTTAAAACCTCAAACGAGATGGCATCATGATCCGTGTTAATATAATTGTCAACAACTTTTCAGTTGGCTATGTCATCATCCATAATACCAAAAGTGATGGTGATATCCGGCCAACTATGGCCCGTAGGACCAACAAAGGTGGGGAGACTATTAGGATCATTTCTAATGGTGCCGTCGTAATCGATTACATATTTGATTATTTCTTCCCCTCTTTTGTTCAAAGGTCTCCGCCCCCATAGGGTCGAGTTGGCGTTTACATGCCCCATAACTATTATCTTATGGCCTCTATACTTCTCAGCGATAGCCTTCAACTGGCCCCATTGTGGCTCCATTCTATCAATAGTGCCGTTCGCTGGTGGTATGTAAATCGATATTTCAATGAACTCCTCGTTGTCGCGACCGATTTTAAGTGCCACAATATATTCCGTATCAATGAGTTTAATGTATTTTAATCTGCGCCTGATCAAAAGGGCAACTTTAGGATTTTTTCCACCATGTATGCTTTGATAACGATCCGGAATTCCCAGCAGTTCATGTTTTTCACCTCTGCTATAATGCTGCTTGTAGTGAAAGTTTTTAGTTACTGAAGTTTTCTGTACTATAGTGGTAAGTTACTGAAGAAACTAGCTACAGAAGAAACCTAGTTACTGACGAAAGTTCTCAGTTTTATTAGCTAGTGATGAAATCAGTATTGAAGAAAGTTCTCACTTAAGCAGAAGAGATTAACTATACTGAAGAAATTAATTGTCTCTACTGATGAAATCTAGAAGTCCATGGAATAATGATGAATTCAGAACGCATACAGTTTTTAGTGTCTAAAACGAAGTATGAGCAGAGGGAAGAGTACCAGGTTATTTTAAATTCAGTAAAATAGTGCTCTTTAGTAGGGCAGGTAGTAATAATGACGTCGGGAACAGTTCTTGGGACTAAGAACGTTCTTAACAGTTACACAGCACTACGGAAGGAACTGTACATCTCTGCGACACTAAAAAAAAAGGCTGGAAAACGGAAGTAATAACCTGTAGCGAAGTTAGAAGACACCACTCGGCAATCTATGCCACAAGACCGGATCGTCTAGACGTTGTGTAGATAAGATGACCGCAAACACCCTAAATTCATCACTGTCAACTTTCTAGTGGTAGTTCAACAAAAAAATTTAGACTAGGGTATACAAACATTTATTTATTTTATATTAACGATCGTTGACTTGAATATCAAAAAAACATAAGAGCTATAATAAGCTATTACAGTCGACTGCTCTACTTAATCTGAGCTCATACAAGTTGTCACCATATCGGTCAAGGTTAACAGTAGTAAATGAAGAATCAATGCAAAAAAGGTTAGCGTCCCCCAACAGTCGGCAAGCCGAACTGAAGGGGGGGGGGGAGAATTAAGCATAAAAAAGGAAACAGCTAGTTATTAGAAAAATGTAGCTCTATCTATAAAACTGACTGAGTAATCTCTTTTCATTCTGGACAAGGCTCACACAGGCTAGGGTTGTATGAACTTCATTTAAACAAAAATATCGCCAAACTACGGAGAAGGGCTACGGTCCACGGAGAGTAGCATCGGACTTCATCGGTAAACCGCTGTAAAGAACAAACCCTCGTAACTCGAAAAAACGGCGATTCACCGCCAAAAATATAGCCAAGTAGGAGCGAAAAGAGCGGGACGGCCACTGATTGGACATAGCCAAGAGTGACGTGAAGCGGCGCCGAATATGATTGGCGAAGTTCGCTTTGGGCCAGGAGGAGAATTTTTAAGAATTTTCTCACGGGGATGGATGGAGGTCGCCAACAGATGACGTTATTACAGACTGGGAAATAGATAGAAAGTGTCCGCGCTATTGTACCTTATGCCAATTAAAAAGCAATTACTACGACCCCTGGATGGAAAACGTCCGGTCCTTTTAACAGGTCGGCACAAGCCATAAAACATCCAATTATCTGTACGAGTAAATTGCAGTTTCAAATAAAGGAAACTACTTTTAAATTCGGTTCTTGGAAAAAAATACATTGCGGAACAAAATAGCGGATGCTATCAATAGCTACTTCTGGAGTAAAGATATACCATTTTAGACCTCTCACGTAAAAAGAGGGGCGATACATGAATTACGCTAAAATGCTTATAGCGAAAGATCCTAAGATTAATATTAACATTACAAACATTAAGGTGATTACATCCTTTAAATTAATAATTATTCGTATTTAAAGTAGGTGCAATTAATAAGAAAACTGCAACGATAAAATCCACGTTACAGATTACTCCCTCCTGTCCAGAGATGAAAAAAGATTTTGACAAGTTCCACTTGAATGTGGATGGTACCAAAAAATGAAATACATTTGACATACAATAAAAAAAAACATACCTGTGATTACAAAGAAGTATAAGACAGTAGTAACAAAAGATAGTCAGCTGTTGATGGCTAAATTCTCACCAATTCTTGACAGATACAATTACAAAAATTTATTTACATTTATGCGTGAGTGAAAATTATAAATTCATATTGCAGCAAACAATGTAACATGGGAAAAGAATCTTGGTCTACTAGAATTTTATGTACATGGACATAGTCCAGAACCATGAGTTTGGGATAAATATTTCCAAAAGTTGGATGTCATATTCAGTATTATGCATAATAATAGCTTCACACAAAGAGTGATATAAACAAACATAATTGTCGTAACAATACTAACAAAAGTTCCCAAGGAACATAGATGACGGTCCTAAGAAGTCTATTTCGCCAACTTAACTTACCAGAGGTATGGGAACTCGAATATTGAAAGTTAATTAATATCATAAATATAAGAAGAGTTTTCACGGAAGTAAGTTAAACATCCTAATGAAACTTCTTAATTTGCAACTGCTCCGTATTGGGAAGCCAAAAAAAATCACTCAATTACATAATCAGGCCCTTTGGCTCTGAACTAAAACATTAACACTATTTAGTGACAGTACATGTATATAAAGTAAAGTGTGAGCTTAACAAATAATCAATAAATGCATAAAATTGTAACCACAAACTGTCAAATAACATTAATGAACAGTTGGGCACTAAACCATAAAAAAAACAAAAAAAGGTCAAAATGAGGTAATTTAGGATCAGTAATGTTTCCGCGAAGGATTATGACACCTGAAGCCTAACAAAAAAAGGTGCACCAAGACAGACACCACTCAAGGGCGAAAGCTGGGCAAAAGGTAGAATTGACTAGGACGCCTAGCCTTAAGTAAGTTCCTACTTCATGTGAAGTTTGAAAAATAAAATTAAATTTGATCAAAAGATCCTCCAACACATCAAGACAGAGCTGGAATCATGCACAATGCCTGGGCCAAAGGAATGTACATAATTCTGTTCTAAGAAGGTCAGAACGTCCTATTTTGAGTTTGGAAATTTAATTTTACAAAAAAAATAAAACAACAAAGTAGTAATATTACTCTAGGGGAAAACTGAAAAAGGAAAAATAATAAAAAAATGAAAAGGAAAGTGGGTTGCAGAACTAGAGTACATCTTACTAAATTGCCAAAAAAGGAAGGGCTATTGAACAAACTACAGTACAACAAAAAAAAAAAAGTAAGTAGTAGTTAACATGAAGTGTAGAATAGTCATAATAGGTAAAAAGTAATTTGTCAAAATTTGACAAAGTGAGGTAAAAAAAAACTATAAAAAATACAAAAAAAAAATCAATAGTGAAGGTAAGTATAACTCATATTTAAAACATAAGTTTGTATATCATATTTAAAGTATAAAAAAAATCCTGAAAGGATTAAATGTCACATCAAAGTTCGTGAATATAAAAGGTAATGGTTTGCTTGCTGACATAAATTTCTCATTAATCAAATAGAATAAATAAATTTCACATCAAATAAGAAATACAGAAAGTAATATTATCACTTGAACGCATAACTAGGAATATTAACATATAAAGTAAAGTAAATTCATAATAATACAATAAAAATGTCACTGTTAAATGTGTCAGTGAAAAAATATAATACACTAATGGAATATCAACCAATGCCTACCCATACCAATGCCATATCAAGACCCTTACAAACCAAAAATGTACAAAACAAAATAAACATATATAATGACAAAGATAAATCAACGACTAAAACACATTATGCAACACACTCTACTAAATGATAATATAACTAATATGTCAAGTACTATACGACATTCAATTAGATTTGTAGTGATAATTCCTAGCTAACATCTTATTTACAGGCAATAGTAAGCTTGATCTTAACCGTAAATGTTACCAAAATTTAATAGACAGGGGATGAAACCAACAAGATATCATTTTTAACACCCAAGTTGAAGTTTAAATTCATGCTAATATTTTTAACCTTAAAGTTTCTAACTTTAAATTTGAAGTTAATTAAGTTAAGTAAGAAGTTATAATAATATTATAATATTAAAGAACCATTGCAAAAATTCAGAACATAGGCAAAATTTTGAATTTTCAATAATGATGGCAAAATAAATACACTGAAGGAAACAGAAAATAGTAGGAAGAAAAATATCCTATACAACGCCAGCATTGAAAGGAAAGAAAGGAGATATGTTAGCTGTACAGTTCTAACATATTACCAAAAAAAAAACTCACTGTAAAACTGTAGACCTTAAGAAATACCTATTTTGCTGAGAAGGAGGAGGTTGGGCAAACATTAAAGGTGTGTCAGGGGAATCCCTGAGATGAAGTTTTCTAGCGGGGGCAACATGCAGTCGATCAATATGGATTTTAGTAATGGGAGCAAAAGAATTAGCTAGTAGTCTAACATAATAAGTGACTACAGAATGACGTTTAATAACTTCAAAAGGACCATTGAATTTCTTATTGAACCTGTCCTTGGACTTAATATACACGATATCTCCTGGAGAAAGTATACGTAATTTCGCCTGTAGATGTTGTCTAGTATTTTGGATAAGACGTTTATCATTTAAATTCTGATAAACCAGAAGTTAGACATTATGCATATTTTGAAGTAATTTATTAAGGCATTGAGGTTTATCAAGCTGTTCATGAGATTTTGTATAATTAAAATTATCAAATATAAGTGCGACCTCTCTGCCAAAGTGCAGAAGAAAAGGGGAAAAATCAGTCGATGAATGATGAGAGACATTATATAAGTGCTGGTGTCGTAACACAGCATGTTTAAATGGTACATTTCGTTGAACAAGACAATTAATGGTAGATTTTGCAGATAGGTTAGTTCGTTCGCAAATCGCATTAGCTTTAGGGTTACCAACTGTCGTGTGACTTAATTTTATGCCAATAGTTTTAGCAAAATGAGTAAAAATTTCAGACGTGAACTGAGTTCCAAGATCAGTTAAAATTAAAGAAGGTCTGTCATATTTACAGATGTAACTTAGTAAGCACTCAGTGACTGCCTCCGTTGTAATTTTGATAAGAGGAAAAAGCTCTAAATGCCTCGAAAAAAGATCAATAATTGTCAAAACATAAGCATTATTTTTAAAGAGACCAAGAATGTCCATAGAAACTGCCTCATTAGGTAAGGTGGGGATGGGGTTTGCCTGAAAAGGTGCTGATACGATGGTGTTAGCCTTATTAACAGAACAAAGGTGGCATGATTTTTACAAAATTCACCGTATCAACATACATGCCTTGCCAAAAATAGCGAGCTTTTAGAAAATCATATGTCTTCTAATTCCAAAATGAGACACATGGCACATTTTGAGTACCTTATTTTTTAAGGTCTGAGGAACAACAATAATGGGAGAATTAGTATTAACTTTAGATTTATCCCAGTATAATAATTTAGATGTATCATGAATATAAAAATCAGTGAATTTTGAGGATTTAGCAGAGTTGGGTTGATTTAGATAATTAATAATTTTGATTCATTTTGAATCCCTACTCTGTTCTATCAAAAAAGTGGAAGTGGATATTTCCATAGGGGGATCATTAGTTCTGGGAATAGCTGGGGAATTTTGAATAGGGTCAGTAGTTAAGGTATTAACAGAAGTAATAGGTAAAACATCATTACTATCAATTATATTAGGATCAGTGAACAAATTTTGAGAAGGAGGGTCACAGTTAAGTCTAGAAAAATAATCAGCTAAAACATTAAGTTTACCAGGAATATGCTGATAATTAATTGTATTTTCACTCATCTCAAGTAACCACCTGGTGACAATATCAGTAGGAGATGAGGAATGTTTGTAGTTAATTAGAGGTTTACTATCAGTTAAAACAGTAAAACTTCTATTATACAAGTAGTATTTAAATGCTATTATAGACCTATATAGTGCAAACAGTTCTTTCTTTAACGTTGAATAATTTTTTTTCCATGCTTAAGTGATTTGCTAAAATAGGAAATGGGTAACAATTTGTCATCAAATTTTTGCATTAAGATGCCAGAAATAGCTACATTAGAAGCATCAGTATTTAAATAGAAATCCTGATCCCACATGGGTAATTTTACAAAAGGTTTTGAAAAGAATATTGATTGAAGTTTGTTAAAACATTCTTGAAGATAAGCAGACCAAACAAATTTTACTGTTGATGAAGTTATGTCGATTAATGGCTGAGTGAGAGCTGCAAAATTTGGAATTAATGTGCGATAAAAACCACACACTCCTAAAAATCTTTTGACCTGTCGCTTTGAATTGGGAACAGGAAAAGCAGTGATTTTGGTAATGTTGTTATCAATAGGGAATATAGTATTATCTTTAATTTTAAATCCTAGATAATCAATAGTGGTATTGTGAAATGAACACTTATGAGAAGAAAGAGTGAGATTGAATTTTGAAATAACCTGCAGTAATTTAGAAATTTTTGAAATAGACTCCTCAAATGAATTAGCACCAATAACTAGATCGTCTTGATAAGCAAAAAGACCTGGCAGGTTTACCTGCTCTAAAACATTATCAATTAAATTTTGGAAGGTACTCGCCGCTGTCTTAAGGCCAAATGGTACTCTTTTTGAAAAATAAGAGGCGAAGGGAGTTGTGAAAGCGACGACTTTTTGTAGAACTGCAGAAAGATCTAATTGCCAATAGGCGTTTCCGAAATCAAGAGTGGAGAAGTATTTAAATTTTTATAAGTTAGAAATTAGAGTTGAAATTTTAGGGAGGGGATAGGAGGATGATTTTATAACAGAATTTAGCAATCGAAGATCTAAAGCAAATCGAAAAGTGGGTGGGGCAGAAGGATCAAGTGATTTCTTTTTAACCATAAGCATTGGACATGCCCATTCACCATTACCTCTCTCAATTATACCAGCGCACTGCATCTCATTGAGTTAATCCAAAGCAGTTTGCTGTAAGGTCTGTGGAATTGGAAATGGAAGAGTTCTAATTGGGAAATTTTGATTTAGTGAGATATGGGGCTTAACTCTATCAGTATGTCCTAAAGTTGATAGATCTTTTGAAAAAGCAGCATAATTAGCTAACAAAATCTGTAAAAATTGTTGTTTTTGTTCACTAGAAAGATGGTCAAGCTTGAAATCAGAGGGAGAAAGCATCTCTTTTCTCTTCAGCAAAATATCAGTTGTTGCAGCAATAAAGTTAACAACATGTTCAGAATTATCAAAGGCAGTATCAAAGGCAGTATCAAAAGCTTTAAGAATATCAAAGAAGATAGCACCAGTCTGCATTCTGTTTTGTAGTCCATCGCAGTGGCGTAGCGAGAGGGGGGGGGGGCAAGGGGGTCTATCATGTCCCGGGAGCCACTCTCAGAGAGGCGCCAAACGGTCCTTTTCAATAATTCTATATATAATATTACTATATGTTTTTCGGGGGGGGGGGGGGCAGCACCAAAAAGGTATCGTGCCCGGGCGCGAGTTATGCTCGCTACGTCACTGGTCCATCGTGACCCTTGGCTTCAAATAAACGATGGAGCTTTTAAGTCACTTGGACATGGACATGGATAAAAAAATTTCGTGAGGTTCCAAATAGGGCTAAGAAAGCCCTTTAAAAAGTGACGCTAACCTTCCTTTATGAAGTGGATTTCACATACTCCGTAGTGAAGCACGGGCATTCAGCTATTATAGTACAGTATATTATTTGTTGCTGAATAATTCAAATTGAAAATATTACCTGTGTTTCTTTTAAAGAATAAAAAATATACACGAGTAAAACATTTCTTTCTCTATTACGGAAGTAAATTTAGAAAAAAAATATCTTTAAATCCAAGTCGACAATCAGTGGTAAGCAACCTAGAGGAAGAGAGTAGTAAAAAAATGAAGTTTCATTAAAAATATCTTTAAAAACATTTTAATATCATTAGTTTTTTTCTTGTATATAGACAAAGGTAATTTTAAATAAAAATTAGTTATGTGTGTCTTATGAAGATACTCTGTCCCCATAATTATTTTGCATCTCTATGACCGGTATAATGAAGTCAGTTAACTTTTAACGGTTAAATTATATCGCGCGTTTGCGTGAATTATTCGATGGTGGGGGAAGTTTATTTATGTTTATCCGGAAAGTTGTTGGGTCTTTGTACAATTTAATAAATTCGTCGGGAGTAGAAATGTCAGACACAGAAACTGTTCCTTCGTTAAGAAAGGCTCGATCTACGGCTGTTCAACTAATTTCTCAGTCTGATCAGTCCACTCACGAAGAATCTGGAGATGATGTTGTAAGTTTTTTTTGTTTTTGTTTTTAAATTTTTTAAAAACTTTCTTTTCGGAAGAAAAAGACAGCTTAAGGCAAGAAAGAATATCCTGAGAAATTTTATTGCATTATAAATGTTGCGAATGACAAATTGTCTTCTGATATGTGTAAAATATAAATTTTAGCTCAGTTAGTTAAATTTTATAATTTAGTCCCCTGCTCTTACTTCTTAGTTTACTGTTGAAATTTATGGCTTTATAATAGATTATAATTGGTGGATTTTTAAAAATTTATTGCTTAGCTTTATTCCTTAATGAACTCTCCTCTGATGTTGTAGCCATTCATTTTACTAATTGGTAAATAGTTTCGTGGTTAAAATTCTATCTCATTACTCTGTGTTTCATTAAAAATAACAAACTTAGTTTAATTTTTTATCTTAAGTACCTCCTTCATAAATTATTTTCTAGGCTATATTTTCAGCATTAATATGCGTGACCAATGGATTTTTTCCATGAATATAGTTTCCACTAATTAAGTTTGTTGTATCTCTAATGTCTAGAATGCAGTTATGGCTTGTGTCTAAGGGTTGCAGAGCTGCAGCTTGCCTAGAAATATTGAAAAAAAAAGTTTTTTAAAATCTAAGTTAGATTACAATATGGTCACTCAATATCATGCCAAAATATAACATATTTTCTTAAAACTTTATAATTTTACTACTGTTGAGTTACAAATAAGTGCTATTATAACCATGTGCTGAATTTCTTGTTGCAAATTTGAATTGAAGGGTTTTTGCTATAGAGGGTGAAAAATTTGTTTACTTCTTTCTCTCTTATGCTTAAACTATTATTATCGGAGATCTGTACTAGTTACATTTCAAGGTAAGAGGGTGGGGGGGGGGTGTTACTCAAAATAAAAGATAAGGAAATCCATAGTGGTAATTAAAGGAATTAAAATATCTATAAAGGGGGTCATTTGCCCCTCTCTTTATTGCAAAAAATTTCGTCTCTTTTTATTATTATTTGAGAGATATCAGTGGAACTTTAAAAAAAGCAAAACAAATAAACAGTAACAACAACAACAACAACAAAAAAAAAACTATCTTCCTCAGAAACACTTATATTCCTTAGTTGCACCCTAAATAGATCATATTTATCTTTTTTTATTTTATTACAACACTTAAAAAATAGTTTTTCTTTACTTATTGTGGTTAAAAAAATATATGTAAATATTATTAATAAATTTCACAAAATTTTTAGTATTTGATTTATCTGTGAAAAGCTGGATGAATGAACTCTCCAAAATGCTTCACTGCCAAAATTAGGAAGATTTTCTGTGTTATGAAAAAAAAAATTAAGCATGTAATTTTAAATTAGTTAAAAAAGTGAACTGAAATTCTAAGCACCAATTTTTTAGACTTTATGACTGAATTTTAATATTTCATTGAAGGTCAATTCATTTAATAAAATTCCCTATGATACTAATGTTGCTTATTTGAGTCATCTGAATGTTTGTTAACCTAAGTGAGATTTTTAAAAGTTTTAATGTAGAAAAGCTCTGGTATGTGCTCGATACTGAATGTCAGTTAGTTACTACTGAATATTAGTATATTAAGACTATGCAGTGTCACTAATAAGTTAGGTTAAGATGAAAATCAGACTTTTTTTACTCCATAACAAATAACAATATGGAATGCATATCTTATGAAATATATTGATTGTGGATTCATGATCTTTCTTTTTTATTGGTAAAATCGTAGTAGTGTTTCGAAAACCTCTAAACATTCTTCTCTTTAAATTTCTCCATGTTGTAGAAAGGGCCAAACTATACATAAAAAGACCTGAAATTTAAAAATTTGTCTGTGCCTACTATTAAATAAAGCTGCATTGAAAACTTCGAAACTCTTGCTAGAGACAGATATATCTGACTGGCTACTCTGTGGGACCCCAAAGGCAATGGCAGTTTTTTTGTCTGAACATCAGACAAAGATATTGTTACTGATTTTTTTTTATTTTTTTTTATCAAGAAATTACTTTCTTAAGTTCTAAGTAATGAATTCAATATAGCTGAAAGTCAGGCAATTAAAGAATTGAAACGCCAGATTGAACTATTGAAAACACAATTAAATGTTAAAAGAACTCCCGTGTCCACATCAAGTGGGGGGATTACCCGAATCGAAACATCTAAACTAAAGAAGTATGTAGAGTAGAAATTTGTTACGAAAAATATTCTTGTAGATGCTGGATTGTAAAATTGTGTAGAGACACCTGAGGGCATTGAAACTGATACTGAATTGGATTAGAGAGCGTTAGCTAAGATTAATGTATCCATAAAGCCTATTGCATCATCTGGAGCTATAAAGGCTGAAATGGCCAAGGAGGCTTGGTTATCTCTTCAAAAATCGTATGAAGATACTGGTGTAGTTAGACCAATAGGATTATATATTTGGAAACCTTTGGAAAATGAAACGAGGCATGATTTTGGGAGGTTTAGCAGAGAGATTTAGGCCACTGATTTTCAGTATTCAAGCCTTTAATTAACCTATTATAATTGAATTTGTGAAAAATCTGCAAGAAACTGTTAAGGACTTATCCTCGAATAATGCATTCTATGGGAAATTATGCACAAAAGTACACAGAAACAAGAGTAAGGATACCCGTAACCAGGGTTGCCAAATGTCCCGGATTTTAAGGGACAGTCCCTTATTTGCAAATTTTGTTCCGCGTCCCGGGGAACTTTGATACGGGATGGCAAAAGTCCTGTTTTTTGCCAAAATGAGAAATTTATTGTATACGAGTTGGACGCATACAAGGGCCTGTTCTCATCCGGTCCGGAAGCATAAAAGGAAAGATGGCTCTGAGATGGAAATAAACCAGTCATAGGTGTTAAAAATTTCGTTGCTAATCGTTTGGAGGTTTGTCATTGGTTAAATATATTTCAATACTTTAATGCTTCCGCTACTGGACTCCTATGTGAACAGGCCCTTGATGAGATGGTTGTCTGTATGTACCGGGATCCGAATGTCACAACAACAGTTTTTCAGATTAGTGTGTGATCGTGTTGATAGATAGTGGCGTTTGAATTAAGTGTTTGTTATAAAACTAATCCCTGAATATGAACAATGTTAATGGTAAACGTTCAAAATCCAATAGTGATGGGCCGGAAAAGAGGTTATGGGTTTTTAGGGATGAATGCATGAAGAACGAAGATTGGCTTAGACCTAGCCCCAACAACGCCATTAAGGCACGTTGTAGCTATTGTAATAAGGATTTTTTGGTTTCCCATGGAGGTCGAAGTGACAACTCAACATGTTCAGGGTGCCAAGCACAAGAAAAACAAAATAACTGTTTCATCTAGCAGCAATCTGTCAAAGTTTTTCACCACTAAAGTTTCCTCTGAAAGTGACAAAATCGCTCTAGTAGAGTTAGCTACTATTTAACACAATAAAGCACAATATATCAAACAATTCAATAGACTGTGGGAACACGCTCATTCGAAAACTTTTTTATGCCTCAAAAGTCGCTCCAAAGATTTCCGGTGCACATTATATTGTGTACATGTCCCTAACACTTTATAAGGGCACTATTAATAAAATAAAAATCAGTTTTGTACTATATGCCTAAACCAACTTTAAATTGTTTTTGATTTGTGGAATTTCTATGTAATTATATTATTGTTTACTTAACCTAAACTCTATGTAAGTTGCAAAACTGAACAAAAAATGTATTGAAAATGGCTATGTGAAAGGTTAAAATTTGAAAAATTTCTGCAAGAGTACCCCTGTACCCCATTTCCCTGGGAGGTATTCCATACTCCTCAGTAGTATAGTTATCAACACCCGTCCCTTATTTTCGGTGTTTTTATTTAGCAACCCTTAACTCAAGATGTTACAACTGCAATCAACTCGGACATATCAGTTTGTGTCCCTAACCATGGAAAAATAAGGTGACAATTAACACAGAAAATAAAGACCAGCCTGCCAGTTTATTTTCTGCTAACTGTGTGTCACTGATAACTGTGAAAAGTTGACTAAAGATTGGCACTTAGACTCAGGATGTAACAATCACATGACACTAAGGGATGACTGGTTGGCAGATTTTAGACCAGAAGAAAATTGAGTCGTAGATGTTGCCAATGGCAACACCATACCTACCACCTGAATTGGTAATGTCACTTTAAAATTAGCTAACAATTTCACTTTTATGACTAAGGACATTATCCACGCTCTGGACTTGGTAACAAATCTGCTCTCTCTATATCACAAATTTCAAAGAAAGGCAAAGCAATTGTTTTTGACTCTGAGAGCTGTAGAATAACTGAATCAAAAGTCAAAATTCCACAGAAGGATATTTTTGCCACTGTATCGGAAACTAATGGTCTGCCCGAATTGGATATTTTGCAAACACATCCAGTTCTCATGTATAAAATTATCACGATGCCTGGTATCACCATTTGGCCCATCTAAATAGATGTGATATGCAAATTTTATTTTCCAACATGTCAACTGGAGTTTCATGCGAGTCTGATCTCTAAAATATCTGCTCCACATGTGTTAAAGGTAAACAAAATTGACCACCTTTCCCAAAATCATCAAAGAGTCATTCAGAAGCTGTACTTGAGTTGATACACTCAGATCTCTTTCTACCAATGTCTACTACTTTAATTTGTGGATCATGATACTTTCTCACATTTATGGATGATTTTTCACAAAAATCATTTGTGTACTTTTCTTAAGACCAAAGATGAAGTTAAAGAAAAGTTTGTGGAATTCAAGGCTTTAGTGGAAAATGAAACAGGTGAAAGAATCAAAATCCTTCATACCGATAATGGTGATGAATATGTGAATAAGGATCTTCAAAACTACATGAAAATGAGGGGCATTCGACATCAGACAACAGTCCCTAGATCTCCTGAACAGAATGGAGTTGCTGAACTTTGAACAGAATACTTGTCGTGAAGTCACTCAACGAGTCCACAGATATCAACCCTGAAAGCTTAACTGAAATGCAAGAATATGTTGAAATGCACCAGAAGGCAAACCAAGAAGGATCCATTGCTAATTCTGAAGGTGAAGATGAAAAAACACAACAATCATAGAGAATGTGACATTCCAAAAGAACTGTAGTTCCAAATAGCAAATACTTCAACAATGACTATAATACCAATACCTATTGAGCTGAAGATCCAGAAACGTACAAAGAGGCAATGAAAACATCTGAAGCAAAGAAATGGAAGTCATCAGCCCTTGAAGAAGAAATTAAAGCTCACCATGAAAACAATTCTTGGATTTATTGTGACTTAACCACCTGGAAGAAAAACCATTTAAAAATAGATGGACATTTAAAACCAAGGATAATGCCAACGGGGAAATAGCGAGATACAAGGCATGTCTCGTAGTGAAAGGATGTTCTCAAAAGTATGGCATCGACTATGAAGAGACTTTCTCACCTACAGTATGACATATTTCCATCCGTTTCCTGATATCTTTAGCAACCAACTTGGATCATGATTTAGATCAGATGGATGTTGTGACCGCTTTCCTGCATTCAAAGCTGGATGTGGAGATATACATGGAGCTACTGAACAACAAAGAATTCTCTAATCACCATTATTGGCGCATGAACAAATCTATTTGCAGACTAAAAGAAGCAAGCCGATGCTGGCACTTTAAACTCAGTCAAGCATATGAAGAATTTGACCTTTAGAGATCAAAAGCTGATCCGTGCATCTTCTACATGCATGACGGTAAAACCATCCTGATCATAGCAGTCTATGTAGATGTTCTCCTGATCCTTTCAAGTGATCGTCAAGAAAAAGATAAATTGAAAAAATGCTTGAAACAAAGCTTCAAAATGAAAGATCTTGGAGAGGCACATTACATTCTAGGTATGAGGATCACTCGTGATCATAAAAATGGTATAACAACCCTTGATCAATCTGCTTACATTGAGAAAATGCTTTCAAAATTTAACATGCAAGACTGTCATCCAACAAAAATTCCCTACATTTCAGGACAAATCCTAAGGAAAGAAATGTCACCGAGCAATGATGATGAATTTCTTTCCTTCCATCATCATTGCTTGGTAACATTTCTTTTGTTAGGATAAATGACGAACTTTTTATACAGAGAAGCTGTAGGAAACCTTCTACGAGGGCTGTCCGTAAAGTATCCAAACTGAATGTATAAAACATAATATAGACACCGCTCTGCGTGCGCACGCTAATTAGCATGTTTAAACATATGTAAACTTGTTATGTTGGCAATTAGCCAAGCACTGCGAAGTGCGGTTCTCTTGTAGAAATAACGAAAAGTGAACGCAGTGGAAGTCTCATGTCGGGTTGGATCATGACGGAATCTACTGAGCAACGTGTTTGCATCAAATTTTGTAGTAAAATTGGAAAAACGGCAACCGAAACGTTCGATTTGCTTAAGAAAGCATACGGTGATGATGTTATGGGCCGAACTCAAGTGTTTCAAGGATTTAGACATTTTAAAGATGGAAGGGAATCTGTGGAAAGTGATGCACGATCAGGGCATCCATCAACATCGAGAAATGATGTCAAAGTGGAACAGGTTCATACTGTGGTGCGATCAGATCGACGAATGACAGTTCGAAAGATTGCAGACAAGGTGGGAATAGCAAAAACTGTTTGCCACAAAATTTTAACCGAAGATTTGGGCATGCGGTGTGTATCGGCTAAGTTTGTCCCACGTTTGCTTACCGAAGATCAACGAGAACTTCACATGCAAATGGCTTCCGAGTTATTCGAACGGTCGTGTGAGGGTCCGGAATTTCTGAATAACATCATAACAGGGGACGAGACATGGGTGTATGGATATGATCCGGAAACCAAACAACAATCATCTGAGTGGAAGAGTCCGAGTTCCCCCCGACCAAAGAAAGCCTGGCAAGTTCGAAGCAAAATCAAAGGTATGTTAATTCTTTTCTTTGACTGTGATGGAGTTGTCCATTACGATTTTGCCCCGGATGGACAAACCGTTAATAAAGAGTTCTACTGTGATGTGCTTAGGCGACTTCGTGATTCCGTGAGGAGGAAGCGACTAGCAAAGTGGAAATCTGGGAAATGGATGCTTCATCACGATAATTCCCTGCTCACTCCTCACATGTGGTTCAAAATTTTTTAACCAAACATGGCACCGTTCAAGTCCCGCAACCTCCCTACTCACCAGACCTCGCTCCGTGCGACTTTTTCGCATTTCCAAAGCTAAAGGAAACGCTTAAAGGACGATGGTTTGAGGATGTGACAACCATCAAACAAAAAACGATCGAACAGCTGTTGACCATTCCAAAGAACGACTTCCAATCCTGCTGCCAAGAGTAGCAACAACGTTGGGCTAAGTGTGTTGCTTCTCAAGGATGATACTTTGAAGGGGATTAAACTGAAGTATGTATATCCATTATATTTTTTTAGTTATAAATTAAATTCAGATACTTTACGGACAGACCTCGTATATGCATCACAGGGAACACGTCCTGACATAGCATATGCTGTTGGAGTTGTCAGTCGATTTGCAAATAATTCTGGATTAGCCCACTGGAATACTGTAGAAAGGATATGTAGATACTTGAAGGGCACTGCATCAAAGGGGCTACATTTCCACGAAGGAGGGGATCTGCAAGGCTTCTTGGACTCTGATCGGTGAAATGACCAAAATGATTGTCGCTCCACAACCAGATATGTAATATGCAGTCCAAATTTGTCATTTTATGGAATTCTAAGAAACAGCCAACGGTTGTACTTTCCTCGACCAAAGCAGAATACATGGCCCATGATAAAAGTAATTCGTGTAGAATCAATGAACAATGCTGCTGACGTGTTGACAAAACACATCATCATGGACCAACTTGAAAGATGCTGCAGGACTTTTAGACTTTCATGAAGTGGGGGTGTTAAAGTTATCATTCAATTCCTCCATGTATTATTGTTTCACTAATGTCACTACTTGTCTGGCATATGGCAACACTGGTCTGGTGACAATCTTTTTTTTAATTACTTTCCTAGATTCTTTGCTATTTTAGAGGTGTGTTTTTTAAAGCTATTTTTGACATTAACTTTGAGAGTATGTATAACCACATTTATATTTTCAGGATGAAACCTCAAGTATAGGTAGCGCATCTACTCTTGATAATGCTTCTCGAAGTGACACTCCTACAAACAGAGGGCGGCGAAGAGGCAAGGGTAGATGGAAATTTAAAAATTGTAAATTGGCATTTAAGTGCACAACATTCATTAAGGTATTTAAAGAACAAAAAATTATTTATATAACTTTATGACTGTATAATTTTTTGTTAATTATTTATTACTTTTGTTTACTAAAGGAAGATCATGGTCAACCTTTATTTGGTGTTCAGTTCAATCCTTATTTGAAAGATGGACAAAATATCTTTGCAACGGTCGGAAGCAACCGGGTAATGTTCTCTTTAATTTTTATAATTCTTGAGCATTTTAAAATATTCTTATTTAGTTTAAGAAGTCAATATATATTAGGATAATCTGTATGATAGTAATTTTAAAGTTAATTTTGCTATTTGTGTCAAGAATAATTTTGTAGGATATTAAATGTTATGTATGTTTATTAAAGAAATATACTTTTATCAGATAATGTTTCTTTTAACATTTTTTGTTATTCATTTAAATCTATATTTATCTTTTTTTTTTTTTTTAAGGTTACAATTTATGAGTGTATTGAAGAAAGTTTTAAGCTTATACAAGCATATGCAGATCCGGACGTATCCTTTTATTAATTTTAACCCTAAAAAATAAATGTAAATTTCTATATGTATTAAATGTTATTGATTATTTTATTTTATACTTTTTGTATAATTTAGGAAGTTAATTTCTTTGTGTTTCAAGAATAAGTGCAAGCATTGCAACATTACAAAATTAAAATTTTTTCTCTATATATAGTGTGTATAGGGCTTTAGAATCAAGATATGGTGTACTTATATAGTCACATACATAGGCAAGTACAATAGATTTGACAAGAGAACCAGGAAGTGCACTTACTGTCTTTAATATTTATATTTATTTAATATATGGACACCTTTATTTAATTATGGACACCTACAGGACCCTTCAAACTAAACCCAAATGATGGGTCTCTTATACATGAGATTGCTTTAAAAAAATGGAGGTGCAGCATAATTGACTAAACCTAATATATTTTCCTGTCATATTGCTGATTTCCTCAGAAAATCAAGGGAGAGCACACGGGCCTCTTTGACTCTTACAGTCACTATTCAAATCAGTTCTCTGAACTCAATAAGCCACCTAAAGTGGATTGTCAGAATGCAGTCAAGGGGAGTTAGTTGTAAGTCACTCCTTTCTATAAAATGGCCAAGAGGGGAAGTAAATATTGACTATTTCAGTATTTGAACATTTAAATTACCTGAAACAAAACTTTTAACGTAATCTACTATATTTAAGATTTTTATCAAATTTTATATAGTAAATGATGTATTTTACTAATTAAACTTAAAAAGTATATAAAAAAATCATACGTATTCTTTGTAATATAAATATACTCTTTAGCATTTTAACTACTTTATTTCATATTCTGATTGTGGGTTAGAAGAATTGTCTAATGCATATTTATTATAGTCTTTAAGGACTATTTTAAAATTTAGTTCAAAATTTTTTATGTGAACTTAATCTATCATATTAAACTAGTGGTATCCTTTCTGAGTAGTGACAATGTCATGGAGTACAGAATATTTCTGAAATTTGATTTCAGTTCTTAATGCTGTCTTGATGCATTAAAGGCTATACTTTTTGTCTGTTACATATTTTTGTTTTCTGGCTTGAAAAGATTGTTGCTGGTTTAAAAATCTCTTGAGATTTGTTCCTTAACATGTGTAGACTGATGAAAATTTTTATACCTGTGCTTGGTCATATGATGATATTACAGGGCATCCTTTGTTGGCTGCTGCAGGTACAAGAGGAGTGATTCGCATTATTGGCCCAGCTGTACAAAAAACCATTAAAGTATGAATGTTATCAATTTTTGAAATTCATTATTTATTTATTACAAGTTCTCTAACTTTATATGCATGGGTTTCGAAGAAAAATATGGATAACTTTCTTTTTTTTGTCGTCTATGTTTAATTTTGTCTGTTTATTATAAACCTATTTGTGTCTGTAGCATGTCCTTTCATATTTTCCAATATTGGTATTTGTCATATTATTTTTAGTTCTCTTTATATTTGCATTTCACCAAAATGTAGTTCATTTAATATCTGTATATTGATAAAACATACTGCATGTTTATTTATTGTCTAAAGATTTTACTTAAGTTTTGTGTAGCATATATTTATGAAAAATATATGATAATAATATATTAGGTATAATCAATATGCCAGTTATGTATAATAAAGTATATTGATAATGTATTATAAATTAAGTATAATTAAACACTTCTTTTCTTTTGTTCTCATTCCATAGCATTACATTGGGCATGGTAATGCAATTAATGAATTGAAATTCCATCCCTTTGATTGCAACTTACTGTTGTCTGTCAGCAAAGGTAATATTTTTAAATCCAGTTTTGTTAGGTAATGAATGGTAGTTCATATTTAAATGGTATTTTTATGTAAGTTCAATTAAATGAAATGTTGGTTTATACTTTAAAAGTTTAATTAAATTTTGCTTGTATCTTGAAGAATAAAATAGTTTGTTTTATCCTTTTATACTATTTACTATGTGTCAGTGACATCAGAACTAAATGCAGTGATACTGTTTTTTCTGTTGCCAAGTTCTGATGCCATTGTATCATCAAAATGTTTATGTTGCATATAGTTCTCACATTACATTTTACAGTATTTATCATAAGTCTGCATGAAATTTTGTTTGGAAAAGTCTGCTTGGAATTTTGATACACATAATTCTTGACTCTTTATATTCTTCTATAATTCAAAGAGCCCATATTTAGAATAAGACCCAAAAGGGCTCACATTTCATTAAAAATAACTTTTTCCATTTATTCTATGTAGAATATTTGGATAAATTTTGTTTATTTTTAAATTTGTGTATATATTTATTTGTTAAAATTTTTCTTTACTGTAGACCAAAAGTTTAAATTTAAAAAGGGTCCATAATATGTGCTCCAGTTTGTGATCAGACCTTTTTGTTATAGGACAAAAGGGAATCCTATGTGGTATTTTATCACTGTGTGACCCTTTTCCATGGTTAGTTTAATGAGTATCTTCATCGCTGTCTTCACTTGAATAATTTACGGGCACTGTCTTTTGTTTCCCCATAAAAAGTTCTCTACCAGTACTAATATCAGAATTTCATAAAAGCAGCAAATTTCATTCACTTTGGAAATTTTCATTATAAAATTCACTATCACTGTTATCAATTTATTTTTACATTAGATATTAAACTTCTGGAAAAATGTTGGAAGCAGATAAAATTGAATTAACCTCTTGGAAATGACTACAATACTGCTGGTTAAAGTGATAAGGATTAATATACCACTATGAAAAAAAAGTTTTAACCAGATATGTGATGCCTCATTCTTATTTTGTGAATTATTCATATGTTTTCAGTAGTATTTTGACTTATGACTCGATGATGCCATTTAACTTGCATTTAATACATTCTGAATTTTCAATGGTAATTCTTTTTTCTTTGTTATTCAGTATTGTTTGCTAGTTAATATAAATAATGCTTCTAAATATCTGTTAAACGTGCATGTGTGAGAGATAGAGAAGAAACTATATAGCCGTTCTAAATATCCTTGCTTGAAATAAGAACTCAGCACCACAAAAGATTCATCATGAAGCCATTAAATAGGAAACAAATCCTTTAATACACACACATCTCTGTACAACGACTTATTAACTACTAACAAACGGAATACAATTACATGTTGATTCTTCGAGATCAACTACTACTCTCTGGCGATACAAAAGATTTTCGGCGAACAACATAAAAACATAACGACTTCATAATGGGTTTCATAACGGCTGGACAGAACTCCAGGTATATGGGAGAAAGTTAAAAATGTCATGTGGTATAATAAGTGACAGGCATTGGCTGCACCATGAAATATTCAAACTCGGGCTGTTACAACTAGTCTTTTCAATCTCTTTCACCATATATGTATAGTGATTCATTGGTCCACCATCTTTGGGTAGCATGATTTGATTGAAGGTCTGCCAAGAATTTTGTTTCTTCCTATATTTTCCATTTAGTAAGCAATGTAAATTTCTGTATTACTAGCAGGAGTATTAACATCTCTTTATTTGCATCAAAATCTGAAGAATTGTTACTTTGACATTCATAATTGTCTCTTTCAAAGACCTCATAAGTTTTGGCAAATCTCCATCTTCAGATGCAGTTAATGGAAATTCTTACAAAAGAGTTTATTTTGTATTTTTTATTCTTCAACTGCATTGTCCAGATATTTATGTCAGTTACTATGAAGCAGAAATCTAAGTTGCAAAGGGGCAACTGAGAAATATGAGAACTTGGTGTTTAATTAGTAGGAACAGATAATTTTCCCATCAAAACAGGGGAATTGAGGCTATTCTTGATGAATCACTAATATGAAAGAAAGTATAGCTCAAGGTCATGCCTCCCAAACAAAGGATGTGAGAAATTATAAGATTAATCATATCATCTAGCAGAGTCTTGGTAAGAAAGCCCCAAATCCTTTCACTGTTTATATCAGGCATTTCTACTTTTAAGTTAAAGGTATTACTTCATTATTATAAGTCATAAAGGAAAGCAAATTGACACCAAATTTACAGAAGATTCCATGGTTTTTGAAGCTCACACACTTGAAAAGATGCCAGTAGGCATTGTGCTAGTTCACATTTTTAGAGTCACTCATTGTATGTCTCTATAAATCATATCTCTTGCTTTAAAGAAACTCATAGGAACATTTACCAGAGAAATTATCACCAGTTTGCACATTCTTTGTGAACAGTTGCAGACACTTTATCTATCTCATATCCTGAAGTATACCTGCCATCAAGTGTAAGTTTTCTCTATGATTTTTCTTAATCTGTAGAGAAAATGTCTCATGTTCCCAGAAACCAATATCTTTTCCTAATTATTCTGTATTTTCATAGAGTTTTAAAAATGTCATGACAAAATGAAGTATTTATTGCCAGGTTAATAGTTCATTTGTCCTGTTGACATGTGTATAAAAATATGGGAATAAGCACTAATGATAAAAAAAATAAGTAAATCACCAACATCAGATTTTCCTGTGTTAAAAACATAATGTTGTACCAGCAGGGATTGGAAGTTTTGTATTTGTGGGTACCACAGTGCTATTCAAAAAGAATTAGCCAATTTCATGATTCAGTATTTTATTAAGGAAAAGTAATACAAAACAATTGTTCAATGTGGCACTGCTCCATTGGCATCTCATGATTTGAGCTCTTTTCAATGAAAATGGGCTCCGGTGATGGATTGGTTGGAAGGGAGTACAAGACATTGCTCTTTGTGAACACTTGTAAGACAGGAAATAAAACTTGATTATGAGTAGAATATTTATGACTGGAATTTTGTATTACTAGCCGCTGCGCGACCAACATGGTCGCTTTTAGTTTTATATTTTCTTTTGCAAAACAAATCAACTAAAAGTAACCTATGTAAGGAATGTTACCATTACCTGTCATCATAAATATACGTTGTTAAGGGGTAGTGGGAGCTCAGCCAAAAAACTTAAATTGCTAAATTCATTATAAGGCTGATTCTAAAACATAGTGATTAAAAAATGTGAATTTCCATTACTTCAGAACAGAGTTAAAGATAAGACTGGGAAACCCAACACCAATGATTTTAAAAATTACATCCCTTTCTGTATGTACAATTTTTCAAAATTTAGATATCTACACTTTATCATTACATCAAATAAGAAATTGTTGGGGATAATTTTTTTTCACTTAAAAAATGGAGTAAAAATTCAGCAAGTACTAAAATATAGTGTGGATTAAATCACTCTCTGTATGTGCTATTGTTCACAATTCAGATATCTCCACTTAATCATATCAAATAAATTGTTGGGGAAATTTCTTCACTTATAAAATGGAGGAAAAATTCAGCAAGTACTAAAATGTAACGTGGTTTACAACTACGTTATTCATAAAACTTCTTAATATACACAGTTGAGTATTTCAAAAGTAGGAGACACTACAGTGACAGAATCAAAAGAACGGACTCTAGATAAACCTACATACAACTGTCCATGACTAAACACTGGATTTGATAGGTCTAAACATATTTTGTCAAAAGATCAGCGATTGTAACATATGTCGCCACTACACACACACGGTTTTAAATTGCGGACGGCCGCTAATGTTTATATCCGGTAGTTTCAGCCGTTGCCATTCGGAGTGTAGAAATATCGTCGATTTTTGTGCCGCATACCTACGCGTTTTATATATATAGATAGAATAAAATATTGTGTCATGAAACTGGTTCATTTTTAAAAAATTTTCAGTGACTAAGCACTTCAGAGCCTCTGGCGAGTTATATTTTTAAAACTAGCCGCTGCGTGACCAGCATGGTCGCTTTTAGTTCTATATTTTCTTTTGTAAAACAACTCAACCGAAAGTAACCCATGTAAAGAATGTTACCATTACCTGTCATCATAAATATACGTTGTTAAGGGGTAGTGGGAGCTCAGCCAAAAATTTATAATCACTGTTAAATTTGCTATAAGTCTTATTCTAAAACATCATGATTAAAAAATGTGAATTTCTATTACTTCAAAACACACTTAAAGATGAGACACACAACAGCAAAGATTTTAAAAATTACCTGCCTCTCTGTATGTACTATTTTTCAAAATTAAGATAGCTACACTTTATCATTACATCAAATAAGAAATTGTTGGGGAAAATTTTTTTCACTTACAATTCAGATATCTACACTTAATCATATCAAATAATAAATTGTTGGGAAAATTTCTTCACTTATAAAATGGAGTAAAAATTCAGCAAGTACTAAAAAAAGTGTAGAAAATTAACTATTACTGGCTATCGGTTGCTATGCCGGCGATGATTAAGCCTAACCTCGCGATCATTTATGCTCTCTTTCACACCTCTCTCTTAATGAATCATTTCTTCTTCGCTTTCTTGGAGATTGTTCCCAATTTTCACTTGATCGTGCAACTCGCTTTTGAATATTCCTGATTTCAGTGCGTAAATCCATGTTGACACGCGGTTGCAAATTGTGGTCATCCGCTAATGTTTACATCTGGTAGTTGCAGCCATTGCCATTCGGAGTGTAGAAATATCGTCGATTTTTGTGCCGCATAGCTATACATTTTATATATATATAGATGTTTATGAAAAATGCTACAATATACATTGACTCCATTTAAATGTTATCATATTTCATTTATGTCTTGGTGTATCTTTTAATCTATCTCTACAAACAGGGAATTTGTCTTAATTTAGAACATTGATAGTTAATGAAAAACAGCCTATGAGAAGGAAATTCTCAAGTCAGCATTCTTGCACTGCACTGATTTTGATGAAAAAAATGATGAACAACAACCAGGGTTCCACATATTCTTGCTATTTCACAATTTGCAGGTTTAGCAATGATGCATTCTTATCAAGTAAACAGTTTTTGCAAAGGCATTAGCATGAAAGCTGTTCATGCTAACATTAAACAAAAATATCTTGAAATTTATTAGATTGACAACAATTTCTCATCTTGTCATGTGATGAATGTGACTATGTGACTTACAGTACTTTAGCTTACAAGGAAATGTTATACCCTTTACTGTCCTATCCAGTACCTCTGACTTGCTAATTTTTTCTTGGGGGAACTAAAAACCCTTTTATTTGATACTTTAAGAAAAGCTTTTCAAGCATTTTCCTGCAAATAGCGAAAAGACTCAAATACAAAAATATATTATACGTTTGGAAGTACTGGTTCCAAACAGTGTGACACCAATCTCTGTGGTGTAATGTTTATGCAGATTCTAATGATAGTGAAATGAAAATTGACATGACCAATCATGATGTGTCAAGTTCCTGATGAAATAAATACAAGTGTAAAAACTCTCATTCAAAATACCTTAAGCTGTGTATTTGTGAACTGTGCTCAAAGTTAATCTGTACAATTCATTGTTATACTATTATATATGGTATGATAAAGTATGATGAATGTGTTAGACTCTTTAATGATTATAAATAGACTTGTGTTTTAGAAGATTATAATAGTACTTATTATAATTATATTATCATGGAATTCTTCTATTTTTATTTTTTTCTATAGATCATGCATTACGTTTATGGAACATAAAAACTGATCAATGCATTGCAATATTTGGTGGTGTAGAAGGTCATAGAGATGAAGTCTTAAGTGCTGTATGTATTTAATTCCAATATTTTAATACATGTCTAAGGATTAATTTATTATTTCATAGGCATTTCAGTTATTGTAAAATTGATGTGTATCAAATCATTAAAATTGTCACTTTTGGAACTAAATTACAGATTCTTAAAACTTAGAAGTTTAGAGAAATGAAATTTAAACTTCAATTAGAGTTAGTTTCTTTGACATTACTGAATGTGTGTGCTAAAGATATGCAAGAATTATTCTACTGTGTGGGGCTAGTGCTCCATATTAATTAAATAAACTGCTGTAGGATATTGAATGCTTAGTCACTTTTCTTTCATTAAATTAATTGATCCACAATATTCAGCTTTAGAACATCTTTTAAAAATCTGTTAGTTTTAAGTATGTAATTTTCAGTAGATCTGTGTACTACTTTATTTTCCTCATTTCAATGTATTTTCCCCTTTTACTTGAAATATGAAAATTGTTATCATGTCATAATGAAATTCTTTTGAAATCTATTGATGAAATCATTGAATAAATTGTTTTGCTCGATTTCATTGTTATTAAATTTAGAGATGATACTTATCAATTTTAGGATATAAATATTTAAATAAAAGAAATTTGTTATACTGTTAAATTTTGCCATTCAGGACATTTTTTGTTTAATATCATACGAATATTTATATTGCCCCAAAGAGTCAACTTTGAATCTTTGAAATACGTAAAATCTTTGAAATTCCTGAAGCTTAGGAAATTGGAATCATTTCATCAAAAAGGAAAATGTTTAATGGCAATATTAACAATTGTGGTATTAAATTATGCTCAGTCTATGATGTTAGTCAAATAAATTATAAATTGTAAAAAAATGTTGGTTTCATTCCTCTGTAAGACCTAGCCATTTTTATCTGTCCTATGAAATGTGACAACTGTGCTCTCTTTATTCAACTGATTGCATCCTCAAAATAAATACAGATATCTATATTATTGGTGTAGAAGGTCATAGAGATGAAGTCTTAAGTGCTATATGTATTTAATGCCTAAATTTTAATACATGTCTAAGGATTAGGATTAAATTTATTATTTCATAGGCATTTCAGTTAAATTTTCAGAATAGTTGTTTAAAACTGCGGTAAAAAAAATTGTTTGAAAGATTGTAATAACAGGTCTTTGGTAACCGTGGTATTTTCTTTAGACTTTTTTTTTTCCCCCCCCCCCCCTTGGGTATGATATGCCTTTAATTTCATCTGCTGTTCACTCTTTAAGGCTCATCAAATAAGAATAAATGTAAATAGCATACGTATATTTCATGTTATAAAAATAAAACAAATTTCATTATCTTTTAGTGTTGGATAGTTTAAACTTTTAATTAATTTACATATTTATTTAACTCTTTATTTTTTTAAATAGATAATAGTTTAAATGGATAATAATCTTACCCAAATTTATCATAGGATTTTGATCTGCTGGGACAAAAAATTGTATCTTGTGGAATGGATCATTCTCTCAAAATATGGGAAATAAATGAAGAAAAGGTCCGCAATGCCATTCAAGAATCATATAATTACAATCCCACCAAAAGCAACAAGTATGCTATTCTTTTTCTTTTACAGCCTAATAAAACTTCAGAAAATTAATTTTGAGGATGAAATGTGTGATAAACTTACTTTGATTTTATGGGAAAATATAAAGTTAGAAATATATTTTATACCTTAGACTTCACATGGGTATATAATGATTATACCCCTTGTAGAATTATGTTTACCGTAATTGTGTAGTAATATGTAATGCACATGCTGGCATATGTATACATCCAGATTACAGAGATGTCAATTTTACTCTCATCTTCTGTATAAGATTTGGTGTGCTATATTCGCTCAGAAATAAGGAATTTTAAGTAATCTGCTTGTATATGATTCCTCTAGACACCAACACATTTTCTGTTTTTGAAAACAGCACAAAAGTTTGTTTTATGAGGCTCTCTAGAGATTTCTGTAATCATTGTGAGTGACAGTATTTATTTAACAAGCTAACATAAATTGAGGAAACTGATTGAGGCATATGATCCTTTACCAGAGAAATTGAAAAACAGTTCCATCTGCAGGAAAGGTTTATGGCCACTGCTTTTTGGGAAGCCCATAGTGTAATTTTTATTGACATTTTTGTCATTTTCATTATTTTTGTACAGACTGATCAACTGACCCTTGTAAAAGGGAATTTAATGTGTATGTTTAATAATCTATATCAGGCCTGCACAACATATGGCCTGTGGGCCACTTGTGGCCTGCTAGCACTCATTCTGCAGCCGGTGAAGACTTCTGTAAAGATGCATAATATTATGAATCTAAAAAATATGGAATATTATTTTTATATTTATAATATTATAAAATGAATATATATACGAATGAATATTAATATTTAATATTAACTTAATTTTAAAAATAATCAGTAGTTATTATTTTTTAGATAAAATATTTCTGTTTCCATCAATCATATTTTCTTGTGGCCTGCAGCAGCTTCCCGTAAGTAATATGGCCCTCATCACATTTCAAGTTGTGCAGGCCAGATCTATATTGATCTTGGGTTGTTCCTTGATGCATGATATACCATGGTTTGATGTGCTGACTTTCTGTCAGTTGAATTTCTGAATTTATTGGATTAAAGATGGTAAATCTTTGATCCAATAAAAAAATAATTAGTGGAAAGAAAGAAAGATTAGTAAATGATTTTTTTAAAAAAGTGATTTTTTTAAAAGTGATTGTCATCCTGACAAGCCCATGGCAACTAGAATGCCAGGGAAACTTGTACATGCCCATGCTGAGTTGATGAAAATGCTTGTCAGGCAGTACAAGAAACCACAAGAAATTAGTCATGAATGTAGGATCATGGCATGGCCTTACATAGACTCAGTCATCTCATTGGAAAAGGTTTAAAGAATTAAGGCTGAAGAAAATCTCCCAAATTCAATGAAGATAATATTCACTTTTTGATTATGTAGGTATTGTTAGCCATGCGTTTTCAGTACAATGTCAGGTGCTTAACTGACTTAAGAAGATAAAGATTCTCTGGGAGGAGGAAGCTACTTTATCACTGCAAAGATGATAATATCCTCTTCAATATTTTAGTGCCCATCTACACTCTGTATCAAATATGTCTCTCAGAATCTGTAAGTTCTGACAGTCTCTCTTGCAACCTCAATTTCAGCTTTATACAGAGCCAGGTCGATCAACTTTGGTGCCTGAGGCAAGTTTCATTAATGGCATCTTTTCAAATTTTTTGAGAGACTAATGTATGTGTAGAGACTAAGTAATGAATGTATCTCTATTAAAAATAGTCTACTTAATAGAATAATGGACATTTTTGAAAAAATATATATTTATCTTAAAAAAAAACGAAATTTTTAAATGACAGAACTTAAAAATAGGAGAAAAAGTTAATAAATTTGAATATAATTTGTTATGTCTTGAAAATAATTTCTAAATAATTCTTCGAGCCTTTATTGCTGCAAATATTTTGATTGCATCTCTATAATTCATTGTTTTTCATACCATCTTTTCTGTAGAAATAATTGCTAGCTCATTCAGTCACTCTTGAGTTCTTGTTCATAGTTAATTTTTAAATATTTTCAATTTAGAAAAACTGCCCTCGGCTGCTGCTACAGTGACAAGTAGAGTTAGTAGAATTATTAGATCTACAACAACATTAGGAAATGGGCATTCAAAATTTCTCAATCTTAAATTCAGTCTAAATATTCACTTATATTTGTATATTTTTATGAATTTCTTCATATATTAGATTAAGCTATTAATATTTTTATGTTACTTGTTAAACATTTCATATTTTTAATCTGTCTCATTTTGGCATCTATTTTAATTTGGTGCCTGAGGCACTCACCTTGCTGCCTCACCTATGGAATCAGCCCTGGCTGTATATAGGTAAAGGATTTGAAAATGTGGAGGAAATGAATAAGAATTTGATGAAGTAGCTGATACTGTATTAAAAGCCATGTTTAATTATTGATTTGTTCAGAGGTAGAAATGGTGAAAAAGTCTGGCTTTCTAAGAATATTTTCAAGGGGAGTAAAATGCTATTATTCTGTATGTAATTTTTTTTTCTTCAAGTTTTTTGGTTGCATAATTATTATACAGACCTTAAATTTGAAAATTAAAGGGTCACATATGGTATAACTATATATTATTTATTCAACCTACTATGATGAGAATGTTATTCGAGATATTATAATTATAATATTTGAGCTGTATTGGAATGATTGAAATAAAAGAGAATATAGTTGATTTTTCTTACGTCAGCACGTTTTTAGGAATAGTGTTCTAAATTTTAAATTTCTGACTGTTGTAAAATAAGTTCTGCATTTATATAAAAAATTAACTTAATTCTAAAGATGTTAAAGCAGTTATTAAAATCTAATGCTCCTATTACAGACCCTTCAATACTCTAAAGCAGCATTTTCCGATCTTTACTACTCGTGACATTCATATGAACTATGTTGATTGTGTCAGATGGATGGGTAACCTAGTTCTGTCAAAAGTAAGTTTTTTTTCCTGTCTATTAATACTTAATTTTTTTTAAAAACCTTTAATAAGTTGTATTTGGTGTCAGCTAGCAAAGTACCTGATTTGTGCCTGAATAAATGCAGAATTTCATGGAAAGGGATGCTTCAAAGTCTTCTCTTCTCTGCATTAATAGATGGCTTTCCAAAAGATCTGCTCACATAAAGAAATTTTAATTAGCTTCATTAACTCTAATGCAGGAAGGGTTGATTTTTCATATCATAATTTAGAACTAGATGGTCAGACACTTGCTTTAGAGCTTCCATCAGTCCATATGCTACTAGACAAATTTTAAAATTTCAACCTTGAAAATTTAAAAAATATTTTGACTAAGAAATGCTTGAGTGTTATTTTAAAAATTTTTAATCTTAAACTGGTTGTAAAAAACATGTTAGTAGGTGTAAGATGTATTTATAGGAATTTTATTTCTCTTATCACTTTCTATATAATGTTGATTAATTTATTAAAGTTTTTGTTAGAATTATGTACAATGTTACAGAATTCTCTCTTTTTGCCTTTCAATTAGTATATTTTACTTCTTTCACTGAAACTTAAAAGTAATTTAGATTGAATTGACTTGTAAACTACTTGTAGAAGCAATCCTCTCCTACTGATGATGTGAACAAACTAAACCAGGACTTGCCTTAATGAATTTGTTATAATCATAAACATATGGTATTTACAGTCTTTGCATATTATGAATCTAATGGGATCTTTTCCTAAGACCAACCATTATGATGAACAGAAACGTCTGACACACATCCATACCTTTTTAATAGACACAGATATGATGCAGATAGAATGCAGATTCTCCACTTAGATTAATGTGATGACATCTGTTGGCAGTCTATGCAAAACCAAACATGCCGCCCACCTTGAAATGTGCGATTTTAACATGACAAAGATTAATTGGCAGATTAATATCAAATACAAAACATATATGCAAACAATTAGAAATTGCACAGTAATAATAGAAAAATATCAACCTAAATTTAAACCGGGAAGATCATTAAGTGTAAACATATGAGAAATAAAGGATATAAATTTAGTCACTGTCCAGTGGCAATTTGCAGAATTTCGTAACTGATCTTTTGAAAAGTCCGTCACTACTTTTGATTGAAGTCACTCTTATACCATTGTCTCTGCCTGGAAAAAACATCAATAATATATCCTATACGCCACCTCACTGGTGGCTCCATAATGGAGAAGCAATTCCTCTTCTACTGATGATGCAGACAAACTAAACCAGGACTTGTTTTAATGAATTTATGATATACATAAGCATATGATATTTACAGTCTTTACGTTTTATGAATCTGATGGAATCTTTTACCAAGACCAACCATCATGGTGAACAAAAACTTCTTACACACATCCATGCCTTTTTAATCGACACATGCATGGATTCTTCACTTAAATTAATGCAGTGACATCTGTTGGCGGTCTATACAAAACTGAATGCTACTTGACTGTATTATACTTGAATAGTTACTGTATTTATAAGTATAAATTGTTATTTCCATTCACTCTGTAATAATTATAGAAAGAAAATTATGAAGAACTGAAATTTGGGACAGGAATATTTCTTAGTTGCTTGGTTTTTTTGGTTTTTTTTTTCAATAACACTATCTCCGAGGGCATAAAATATGTAACCTTAAAATATCACTATGAAATTTTGGTGTACACTCTTAGTGTAAGATTCTTGGCTTCAAATCTCTAGACTACAGAAGGTCGTTCACATTTTATGGAAATGATTTTGATATAAGTTTTATGTATAAATGCCATATTTTTTGCAGTGATTTGCTTCTATCTGATAGTCATAGTTCTTGACAATAGCTTTAGCTCGAATTTTTCATGAAAATAAACTATTTCTTACTACTGTCATGTCAATTTTACCTCATTCCTCTTGGACCGTTTTCCAAAGTCCGTTCAGTGTTCTTGGATGCCGTTTTTCTAAGGCTCGTTTTAATAAAATCATCAGGTGATTTTACAGGTATTTTATTAAATGAGATACACTTTATTTCTGTTTCTGAATCTTTCTCTTCTAAATAAGCAGCAGTTTATTTAGACGTGTGACTAGAGGCTTTGTCCATATGAGACTCAACTTTATCAAAGTCCTTTCCATATAAGGATGGAATTTCTTCTTCAAAATTTTTTTATAAAATATTCTACTGATAGTAGAGTGAATAAATTTTGGCTTTACTTGAGAATTTGTTTTATTTTTAATTTGCTGTTGTAACAAAATCCTGCAACTATCATGAATCTCTTTGGGAACTTTTCTGTAAAGTGACGAAGCCATTTCGTGTGGTCATTGCCGCCAGTTGAGCAATAGAAAATTGATCTTTTTATTACAGTCACTTAAATACACCCACACCTCATCGAGTGTTATCACAAATTTCCATTTTTCAGCAGCTAGGTGTTTTTCATATAATTTTCTACAATTTGTTTTTCTTTCATCAATATGCTTTGGCAAAAGCAGATGAACTTTAGCTTTAAACATCTTTTTTAACTTAAATCTTTATGAATGATTTTACTTACAGTGCCAGAAGACATTTCTAGTTTTGATGCAATGGATCTTTGAGTCGATAGATTTTCTTTTAGGATCAAAGACTTCACTTTCTTGATATTTACCTGTGATCTAACAGTGTTAAGATTAGGCTTCATGGTCATGTTTTCAGTTTTACTTTCGGTTAAGACTTTTTTTCCTCTCAAATTTAATATATTATAAATACCCTTTTTTAACCCTTTCACCGGCTCAATTCGAAACTCTAATTCACCTATCCTGGCTTCTGAAACTTGTACAGTTCTACCCTTCAAGCGGCCCGATTCCCTGGAAAAAAGTTTGTTTTCACTGCAAAAATACTTCTTTCCCCCTTTTCGCGAGTATCTTTTGCTTGTCACCGCAACCCTCTACAGTAATAAAATTTAGCACCCCGCTAGTGTCTCCCCCAAATTTGTTCCCCAACAAGAAAGCGGAATTTTTCTAGGAAACCGTACGTGTGTGCGTGTGTGTGGTTTATTCCACCCGCTCTAGCCGTAGGCTAGACCAGAGGAAAAGGGGGAACAGCTTTTGAGGGTCGTGTATAAGAGATTTCCGTTCCTCTGAAACACTCCTCCGTAGCGGTTGATGATAACGTTAAAATGCTATGAAAATTTGGCAAAAATATTATATTAAATTTCTTCCAAACTTCAGATATTTTCAAAACAAAGCATTCGAAAATATAAATTAAATATTAAATATTTCAGATTTTAAACCATCTCTTATAGTTTTAAGTTAATAAACATTTCTAGAGAATTCCATTAAATATTTCATCTCACTAGCATAATATTTTTCACACGTTTTCCCATATAAATTTTATTTCTTCATTGATTTCAGGAACCAAAAATTTAAACTTCTATAATTACCATTTTGTTACACAGAAGATACATTTTAACAGCCGTAAAAATATTTGCACATTCTGAAACACTGCAAGTGGTTAAAAAATGTTATAAGTGTAAATTTTGTATAATTAAAACATAATATTACACAAATTATTTAAATGTGTCATGTTACAATCACATTGTTTTATCCTATGAATTTTATATTTCATTGTTAAACGAATTACACTCACACAAAACGATAAAAGAATATTGCAGTTCACACACAGAATTACTTATTGTTTCGTATATGTAATGAAATTTCGGAAAAAAGAATTATTTTAACAAACCAAAATTAGATAATAGTAAATTTTAGAATTAAGGTTATAACATAATATTCAATTTTTGGCATGATCTCAAGGTTAGTATAAAAAGTGACACACAGTACCAAAATGACTGCTCAAAGGTTATGCTTGAATATATATGGTTTATTTACACTACTATATATTTTATATACAATAACACTTCAAAATTCATTAAACTTTCTTCAAATTATTTAATCTTATTCTAAATTTCTTTCAAGTTAATCATTCAATGCAATTTTTCTAGATATTCACCAATGTTAACCTCAATAATTATCACAATTAATTTCAACAATAAATATTTGCTAATAGATACACACATCATTGATAATCAGTTCCATCAGTAATAAAATTCCTCATCATAACTTTGTTACTACCAATTACATTCATCAATAATTTTTACTAATAGTTATACACCTCAATAATAATGTTTTGTCAGTAATTAAATTCCTCACAATAACTTTGTTACTACCAATTAAAATCATCAGTAACATTTACTTATAGTTACACACATCATATTCAAAATCACCAATCATCAATCATATTCAAATTCATCAGTAATTAAATTTCTCAACATAACTTTGTAATTAATGTTTTAATTGTTTTCAATCTTTCTCTCAAAATCTTAAATTTTAGGAATGCCGAAATTAGAGTTCCAAATGACACTTCCCTATCATTAATATAAAATACTCTGAAACAAACCTTGGCTGACATCGATGACACCACATGTATACGCATGAGTTTCAGTCCTCGGACTCATTAACACTCACAGGTATAAGGATAATAATCCGTTGCGTCATAATTGGCAGTCCACGTAGAATATCAGTAAACACAGTCTGGAAGTTACCACTCAGTTCCTGATCTTTGTGCAAGGGTGCAGAGTCTCACGGCTGGCATGGGGTTGATCGTTGTCGTCAAGGAAACAGGCTCAAACTCTTAGCGTCAGTTCCAGATCATTGGGCAAGGGTGCAGAATCTCTCAGCTGGCATGGGGTTGATCCTTGTGGCTGAGGGAATAGGCTCAAATCCGTGTAATCTGGTAATCAACTATTTTATCATGCAAGGGTCAACAGCAACATGGTTTCACCCTTGCTTTTAGTTTCGACTCATTTATTCTATATGTTTTCACGACAGTATATTTTCTTTTATATTACAAATAAATAATTATATCGCTAAAAATTTGTTAGTTCTTTCTGATGTTACAATTATAGATGCAATGATCTTGTTATAACCTTAATACATAATACCATATTTTCAAGTGCTACAATTTTTTACAACAGAAGATCGATAATAGATCGCTATATCATACACAATTGCTTATTTCTTATTATGCGAAAATGTGACGTAAACAAAGACGTATAGTTATTTTGAATATAGAAATATATGTTAAACATTCTATTCTTTTGTATGGTATTTTTCAAAACAGGAAGCGGGGCACAAAGCTTCATCACAAATTTTGCATGAATGGATAGAGATATTTTCTTATTCAGAAGAAATGTTTTCTTCCGTTATTCTCTCTATTAATTTCAAACGGAAGTTCAGATTATTAAGATTCCCTCCATTTTTTTTTTGTAAAGAAGGAATGAATTCCAAACGAAAATATCTAAACGGTGCCTGACAAATTTTTTATAATATTTTTTCTGTTATCATCGTTTTTCTTATATCCCATAATTTTCTGTTATCGTTTTTCCTATTTTGCCATAATTTTAAATAGATGCATCCATTCTGTCCACACCACCCATTGTATGGTTGCAATCCAGAACTGGTACGGGTTTTTTATAAGTTTTCCCATGTTTTGTTATATTTTGCATTTCTGTGGAATGGATCGTGCTTAAAATGGCAACAGATCTTTTATCATGCCACTTCATTATCAAAGTTTTCCCCCGTTGATAAGCAATCAGCTCACCTTTTTTCATTTTCTTATTTTTGATTGATTTGCAGTGCAATAGCGAATTAATAACAATTTTGGAACAACATCCAAAATTAATTTTTATAATATTTATATTGCAGCCGAAAAATTTTGTTGATGAATGAATATTTATGCTTAATTTATGACTTGCCAATTTTCATGGTTTTCATGCAGAAAACCAAATTTTTTGAAATATCAGAATTAAAAATTTAGTATTTTCTCGCAACCCACATATTGGATTTGAGTTCAATTGAATGCACTATTTAGACGCTATTGCACATACGTACATACACAAGTTTATAGTTAAATACACAATTTTACAAATCAGTTTTATTTTAATCATATTCTTTTTGTGTCTATGAAAATACACCCTTTTTTTTAACTGCAATTTTAAGATTGTATCGGTCATATCAATGTCCTAGTTAAATGCTGTAATAAAGAAATTCCGATAATTTGGTTGTTTAGAGAGCTTAGGTCAATTTTTGGTACTCGAAGACTAATTTGACCGGGACTTACTGCTTAATGTCGATACAGATGAATACAAACATTCATATAGAAAAGGGACTCGAACCTCCGAACTCCAGCACCGTAAGGTTCACCCGGAAAATTATGCTTTCATTAATTTGCTTCCGACCATTATCAAAAATCAATGAAATTTTAAGGAAACAGCTACAGGGTCCGAAAATCCTCTCGCTGGGAAGTCGGCTACGCAAGAGAGGGGTACGAAATCAGGAGAAAATTCCTATCTCATGAGGATGATCAAAATTGTGGAGATAACCTCGAATGTGACGCTCTAAACGCCTTACACCTGATAATTTGGGTAGGTAGTTCATCGTGAGTTAAAAAAAAAAGAAAAGAAACACCTAAGAATTTCTCACCAATCCCTCCAACCCATTAATTTACAGATTAAAACAAGATTAATTCTTTATGTCAGAAGACCGAGATAAAGAACTAAACAATATTTTGTTACACGAGGGTTAATTAGATAGACTGGAACCTACTTTTAAAGCCGATTTACGAAAGCCGGAATCATCCATGCCATAAGTAGGATTCGGGACCGAAAGACAGAGCCCTACCATTCAGCCATTTCCCAGTATGAAGCACTGTACAACATCAAATAACTTTTCAAACTTGTATGGAAAGTAATAAAATAATAATTGAAAAGTTTGAAATGTAGCCAAATTGATAAAATAAAATAAAATATGTTTAGACATTATTTTAGTTATTAAAATCGTTATTTTAGTTATAAAAATTATTAAAAGACGATTAATTAAATTTAAATATACATAATTTAAATATACAGTACATGAATTAAATCCTGATTTAAATTAGGATTTAAATCACTTGATTTTTTAAAAAAAATCATTGATTTAAATCAAAATTACTTATGTATATATTTTTACATTATGTTTCATTCAAATGTAATTTTATTAGCTATAATGGCTTTATCTAGATTGTAAAGTAAAAGATAAAGTAGGAGGGAACTTCTATCATTGCAATATCATATTTTATCTATCACTGTGGAGTCTATCACTGTGTTATCTATCACGTAAGAGTTTTGTTGACATAGGATAAAAAAAATCATGGTTTCATGTATTTAATATATAATTTATCATATGTAAATACTAATAGTGCAATGAAAACTTTATCATTAATCGTAATAATAATTTAATCATAATTTAAATTATTGCCTTTGAAATTTTTAACTTGTTAATGTTTAAAAAAATAAAAATTCGCGAATCTCCCAGATTATGATCCTAGGGAAATTTATAAGCGCCCTGTTCTTGTGGCCTTACAACAGCCAGCTAGCTATTCCACACCCTCCATTCTTGACCTTCCTTCTTGGAAACTGATGTAATTACCGAACATCTGACTTTTCGGGAAAGTCGATCTGCAACCCCCCCTCCAACGTCGCTCTATTCAGACCCCCATCCCGTGAATGCGTCAGAATCGGAGATGTACATGTAGGGGTCTTCATTCCCCAATTTCGGACAATTCGAGGTTGTAAATCAAGCACCTTTTATCGTTCCGAAAACGGGGGAAAAACTCCGTGCAGTGCTGGAAAAATAACCTGCGCCTGCTCAGGGGTACGTCACTGCCCGAATGAAACGGCTAAGGTCGGACGTAATATTTCGTCACTGCCCGGATGAGACAGTCAGGGCTCGACGTAATATTTCGTCACTGCCGTTGAAAGGGTTAAAATGCCATAACCGTGATTTTTACACCGCTTTATAATTTGTTGATATGAATATTTCTACTCAGAAAGTGCAGTTGCGTAACCTTCGAACTATCTATCAATTTTAGGAGCCATTTTCAAAAAAAATCTTTTATTTTACTTTCTAATCAAAACAAAACAGTAGTAGACGATTATTCTGAGGTTGCCAAATTTTTATCTCAAAATGCAAACAACAAAAATAAATTCAAAATCATTTCCATAAAGTGCGAACGACCTTCTGTATACATGCATTATTGAATTCTAATTTTATGTTGTAGTTAGCCAGAGTTTGAAGCCTGTAAAGACCTCAGTTGAAATTACTTACCCTAAAATTATCCTGTAGGTACTTGGGATGCAATAGATGACTTATTTGCAAATTCAACAGATCGCTTTATGAATCTTTTCTTATTATTGCTGTAAAAATAATTATTTCAAACTCTTTTTTGTTTTAGAAAAGTTTGCTTATGCTTAATGTGACCATTTTTTTTCCCCTTAAAATGAGACATCTGCTAATTTTTAGGTAATAGTGTAGGGAGACTGAATTTTCAGGTCTGAATATCTTTTAGCTGTTTTCTTTAATTTTTTTCATGAGCTTATCACATGGAAAAAACAAAGCTATCGAAAGGCATGTATGTGAGCTCTTCGGAATCGGCATTCTTTATTTTGATTTTGTTCCCATCGCATCGGCCAAAAACAATACATATTAGATGAGTATATTAAATTTAAGTAAAATTTAAAAAAACGCATATTTTTTCATAGTTTCTATTTATTAAATGAAAATACAAAAACAAAACAAAAAAAAACTGAAAATAAATCATTTATTTGGTCTTATATTTTTCTGAAGAGCAAATTTTTTTAAGTATATTTGACAGTGATTTTAAATACGAATGAAATTCTTGGCATGATTTCTAAAAATTTATTTTTCTAAGTAACATGGTTTTGAGAGATAGGACTTTCAGTCGTGTTTTTCGCTTGTCCATAACTTATTCATAAGGGAAAAGACCCTTTATATGGGTGCATTAGTGCCAGGCAGACATAAAATATATTCAATAATTATAAGAAATTTCATATGTTTCAAATTATTGGTGTGAAAGTGTTTGAACAATTCCACCCAACGATTTTTGGTTGAAACATTCCCAGTGTTCCATTCTGTCACTTTTTGTAGTGTAATGTATTTGGAAATAAGTGAATACTCATCAAATACTTCTGTGTCTTGTTTAGTATCAACAAATCCTTTTGCAATCAATTCATCCATTACTCTTTGAATTTCTTCCCTCCTAGGTATTTTAGTTAAATTCGCCCATTCAAATATTTTTAATTCTTCAAAGAACACAGTCCACTGCCCCAAATATTCTTTTCTTATTTTATAGAATTCAGTAGCTGTAGTTTTCATATATTCTTTGTCAACACCACTGCAGCCACTTTTTTGCAATTTCACCATTAAATTATGAATGGAGTGGGGAAGAAACAGAGTACTTTGTTTCAAAGCCAAATTGTTTTTTAGTTGATTTATTTCCTTTGTTGCTTCAATTGCAGAAATACTCTGACCCTCGATCTTTAATACAGCGTGATGGAACATCGTTGTCTGTGCATGCATAAAAGGGAGTCATAATTCAGAGTTAGTGTTTTCAAAAACGGCTCTCAATATATTTGGGCATTTATCTATACTCAAAAGAGTAGTTTTTTAATGGCTTGTACAGTTTCAAAATCCTCTTAAAAGCAGGCATAAGTGCAAGCCACCTAGTTTTACTATAGCCTAGCAATTTGTGATACTCTGTGTCAACTTCGTTACAAATTTCTTGCAGAACTTCCACGCGAACACAATAGATATAAAAGTGTGAGTATATTCTCACAATAATGCATACAAAGTCTATAGGTAAACAATCTGTGGCAGTTTTAATTGCATTGTGAATTATGTGTGCTCCACATCCGATTCCTAAAAATGTTCTTCTGCGAAATAAATTTAGTTTTGTGGAAACATTGTTGACGCCTCGTCTTTTCATTCCACCAAAATTGCAGTTAGTATTATCTCCACAAAATGCCACGATTTTTTAAGTCAAATTATTTTTTGTCAGCATTTTCATGAGATGATGTTGTTGTTTCTTATGCCCCCTGGTTGAAAGTTCCAGACCAGGTCCATGAGATAATTCATAATAACATCTGATGTTTCGCCCTGTTGATCTTGAAATTTTAAAAGTTTGACTTGTGTGTCTTTGTATGGTTAAAAAACAAACTAAAACAGGGAATATTTTCTTGGATCTGTGGTTCGAAGCATTAGTTAATATAGCAACACAGTTGCATTTGCTGAGGCCATCGTTTAATTCACCTATTACTATTGGCGCTAAAACATTTGCAACAATAGCTTCTGTTCAGGCACATTCAAATTTCTGTTCAAAACATGTTTGAATTAACTTAGAAGAACAATCGTTAGAGCGAAAAATGTGGTTCTCTTGCACCATGTGATAAGATCAGACGTCATCCGCTGTACCAATTTCCAGATCTTTCGAAGTTGGTGAATCCGTTTTCTTAAAAAAATTAATCATTGAAGAACTTGTAGTGGCAGCAAGGTCAGAATTTTTATGTTTTTCTGATCTTAAATGCTTGTTAATATCGCTGGCACCTCCATGGGCTATGTTAAATTCTGTACGACACTTTTTACATCTGACATCTGATGGAGTATTTCTTTGTTTTATAAATGGATACTCAGTGGTGCACCCAGGATTTTTTCTGGGGGAGGGGGTGGGGGTGAGATGAATGGATAAAAATATTTATAATGCATGGGGGGGGGGCGAGATGAACGAATAAAAATATTTATAATGCAAAATCAATATTTCTACTTCTTTGAGGGGGGGGCAGGCCCCCCTGGGTGCGCCACTGTGGATACTTGTACATTAACGTTAAACGTATACTTGCATTTAGGCATTGTTAAAATGAGGTGTTCTTATACAAGGAACTTAAATTAACTGCAATAACACACACAGATAAAAAAAAGAATAATTAATTGTTAGAAAGATGCATATTCTGTCTTGTACGTCAGGCCTGGGCATGTGTACTCACAACCGAGAAGCGAATGGACTACTTACAATGTATAAGATTAATTGGCATGCCGTCATCACTGCCATCGGATGATTTTTAGAGCCCTTTTTTAAAGTTGTTACTGTGGGTTGCTCTCTTTGTAAAAATGGGACATTTCAGCATCTCAAAGCTGTGCTTGAGGACAATGGGACAGGCTACCTACAAACGGGACAGTCCCATTCAAAATGGGACATATGGTCACTTTACTTATGCTACATAATTCTAAAATAGATGTATATATTTCTTTTTTTACATTTTTTTCTCGTCTTCCTCAATTTTGTTCAAAAAATAGCAAAAACAATTAAACATTTATGTTAATCTGAATCCATTGCAGGAGAAAGATATCAATAAATCTTCAAGTGAATAAAGAAGTTCATTTTATTTAGCTTTCAAAAAAAAATTATGACTTTATAAACAACTATATTAAAAGAAGAATCTAACTGATAATTGATATACTGATATCCAGACCATCCAATATTTAGGTAATACCAAACAAAACAGCTAGTTTTGTTTATATTTTATTGTCAATAGTAATGTTAAGATAAGCCATGATTTGTTGTTCTCTGTTACTTCAGATACAAATAGAAGTCATAGTCAGTCTAAATGAAAATAGATGAGTTGTATTGTGGGCAGACATTTCTCATCAGGGGTGACACAGTAGATATTCTTAAAAGTGTTTTGTAGAAGTTCCAGTTGGGAGATACAATGAGAATAAGTCACAGGAAAGTCTAGTACCAGCATTGCTTATATTATGAAAGCATTAAATGTTTAGTATAAACATCAAGCCAAGCGTCCATGGGATATCTGTTGTGAATAGTTTCTAATGTCACTGCAAGAATCTGTGACAGGCATTTTTATCAATTCAAGTATTTTCATTAATTAAAATTCATTACCTTTTAAGACTTTTAAGTTTTTGATAAAATCATGTTTTTTAGAATAGAAAATTTTAAGTTGCCAGTTTTCCTTCTTTTCTGCTTTTAGATGTACCTAGTGTGTAGAAAATTTTCCATTAAGTACCCTGCTGAATGTATCAGCTGCTTTCACTGTGCAGTGTAATTAATTTTCATCATTTTGCATTCACGGCAGAATATTGTGAAGTGTTTATTCATGAAAATGCCTTTATCATCTTTTTTTTCCAGTCTTGTGAAAATTGTATAATATGTTGGAAACCTGGTCAGTTAGATCAACAAGACATTTGTGCAACAGATAATTCAGTTACTATTGTTCAACGCTATGAATTTAAAGAATGTGAAATTTGGTTCATGAGATTTTCTTTGGATGCAGAACAAAAGGTATTTTCTTATAATATACTCTGGTATTATATTTTGGATCAGTCAATAACTTTGATTTTTTTTCAATGCATTTATGTAAATTAGTATCAAAAAAATGTTTTTCTAGACATTCAGGTTAACTAATTTAAAATTTATCTCAAGATTTGAAGATAATTTTACATATTAGTACACTGATCCTCTGAGCAGCTGGGTTAATTAATACATCGATATCTGTAAAACATGTATTATCTAAAAATGACCATGTGTATAATATGATATAAAACATGCAGTGATTGACACAGGGTTTAACTGATGTAATAAAATTTGTATAAAATTTCAGTTATTCATTTTAATTCTAACCTTTAATGCACATATAATTGGGACTTCAGTTTATTTAAGTATCTGGTTTTTAAGTTTGAATCATGTACAAAATTATAAGGTTGTGTTTTTAAATATTTCCTGTAATTTTTTTTTCTACTCTTTTCAAATTGAACTACCTATTTATTTGCTGATCAACCTTGTATTTTAGATCTTGGCATTAGGAAACCAAGTTGGTCGAGCATATGTATGGGATTTAGATGTAGATGATCCTGTAACTGCCAGGTTAGTTATTTCTTTTTGCTATAATTTTTGTTTTAAAGTAAGATATTGCTGAACAAGGATGCAGAGGAATACACACACATAAATTTATGTATATATATCTGCATACGTTAGCATTCTACCCTACAGTATTGTTTTAAAAGTCTCTAAAAAATGTAGTGAATGAAAAAAAAATTGAAGTTTGTGTAAAATGTTCATAGGTATTCATATCTCTTTAGACAAAAGGTGTTTCTATTGATAATAGAGTAAAAAAGTTTTGTATTTATGTGAAATAAGTTAATCATTATGTCAACAAACGATGAATAGTCTTAAATAGATGATGATATTAAAATTAATTTTCATATTTTTTCAAATTTGTATGTCTGTTATATTAATGGAATTTTCTAATTTTCTTTTACATAGATGTACTGTTTTAACTCATACAAAATGCACCAGTCCTATACGGCAAACAAGCCTGAACAAGGATGGCTCTATTTTATTATGTGTTTGTGATGATGGTTCAGTTTGGAGATGGGATAGAGTAACTAAAGTTTAATTTTCTCATCATCATTTTTGTATTTAAATGCATTTCTGTATATACTATATATATATTCACATGTATATCAATGGTGTTTTAAATCAGGAAAATAAAGCTCTTTTGTTTCTAATGTTTAACAGTTTTTTTATTGTTTTTTAAGGCCTAAATTAGATATGAATATTTTCTTTTTAAAAATCAATGTATAACATATTTACAATTTGGAGACACATACCAAACTGAAGAGCATCAAATTCTTAAAATTTTAGATTTATGATTCATGTAAAAGTATAGTGTGCTTAATGCTAGTTTGTTTGCTTTTTATTTGCCAATATTACATTAAATTTAGTTGAAATGCATAAATATACCAAAGGATCAATACATGAATCCGGCCAACACATATCTTGGTGACATAAAATTAGACATGCTCAGGGGTGTTGATTCAGTCGGTCATTCATCAAAATTCCTGATCCTTAACTAAATCTGTTGCAAGATTTTGTAAAAACTGATGTCACTAGCATGAAATTTTATTTAAAAGTCATGTACAATACACAACCAGTTTATTGCTATACCATACGTGCCAAGTGTTCCATAAAAAACGTATACATTCCTTTTAAGAAAATATGTTTTCAAGCAAAAATGTCCCATATTTTTACTTCCACAGTGCTGTCGCTTTTCTTCCCCTACACCGTGTTTTCGAGATTCATATTTTCTCTTCCTGCATTGTGAGTTCTGTCTGTTGTCTTTGCTATGACGTCATCTACTGCACTGCCCTGTCCTGCCCAGCATTACGATCCATAAAATCGGTATTTTCCCTCCATCTATGCCACGCTAAATATGTCTTAAAATGCATGTCTATAATGCGATGGATCCAGACTTATATCCCTAAGTATTGTGAAGAATATTATTTTATTCCGAAACATCAGAATTTGTCAAAGATTTGTCTTACAGCGCACTTTTACAGTTCTATTCTTGTATTAGAAAATATTATACAATATCTTGTTACTATATAGTTGCTAATTTTCCTCATGATTCGGAATTTTTACATCATGCTGAAGTTGTGGATATCTCAAAACGCCAAGAAAATAACTTTTCTACCGTGAGGTATTTTGTGGGAAAATAACCCAATTTATTACTTAGAAAAGATGATGTAACTCAATTTGAGGCCATTGATGCTTTGGAAACCGAATTTTAAACTTCCAGCTTGCCGAAATCCCTTCAGATATCTTAGCAGAAGAAAGAGTTGATAGATAGTGGGTAAACCTCTCAAAAGAAAAGGGACCTCTTGGAAAGTTAAAATTTGAAAAACTTTCAAGACTGATGCTCGGTATTATTGACATTTTCACACAGTAATGCTGCCTGTGAAAGAATGTTTAGTTTGGTTCACAGAAACAAAACTGATTTCAGAAGCTCTCTTAAGCCTGAGACAATGCAAGCAATTTTAGTTGCAAAGTCCCGTACGGCTGAACCATGCTTTAAACAAACTTGATAAACAATTTTTTAAAAAGGCAAAATCCTGTACACATGCATCTCTTAATTGAAATTAATGCTATTCATTAAATTTTTATAATAAATGTAATTAAATAAGCTACCTATCTTACTGTTATTTTTTCATTGTGTATTTATTCTGTCAAATATTAAATATGGTGAGCAACCATTGTAAGCACACGTTTTTATAATTTAATATTGTATGGTTTTATGGACATGCGCTGTGTTCCTTATTTTTTTCTTGGGAGGTTGGCAGCTATGCTATACAAGAGATTTATAAAATTGATCAGTCACTCATGTAAAAAAAGCATCTTTTACAGGACTTAGTGACATTTTTAGGACAAAATCTGCTGTTTGTTCTAGCTATGATATGCTGTAGGATCATGTTGGTATACGTTCCCAGATAACTGTCTTCTGTAATTTTGATATCCTTATCAAATTTGTTACTTTGTTCTTTGCTTAAGTCACCAAAGTTTTGTAAGAAAATTCAACATGGTGACAATAGGTTATAGATCTTTATGCTGATATTATGTTAATTTTATAAAAATTGAAGGCGTATCTGTGGCAACCCAACTCGCAGACAGCTTCTACGTCGCGTTCTGCGCATCTGGTTCGCGCAGGATTAGAGAATTGCCGCGGACTTTGGAACACCGATCTAGACTACTTCACTTTTCCGTACTAGCGTGGTACGTACGCTTCTCCGCTCCGTATTCACTGCGATGAAGTACGAGCCGGGTTTCGTAACTGTAAATCTATGTTATGTGTCTACTTTTAAATAAAAGAACATGTTATGTTTATAATTGCTGCTTACCTTCTGATGTCCGTAATATGGGAATAATAGTTCCCATAAATTGGTGACCAGAGAGTGACTGGACACTTTCGCTTTCGATTTGCCGCGTGGCCGACCAAGCAGCAATCCATCAGCATCGCCCCGGTTTGTCTTCAATTTTGATGAAATTGTGCTTCATATGATCTCTTAAGCGACTAACCATTCGGAGTACGTCTCACTTTTTCAGGGAAAATTCTTTTTTTTCCCCGCGGCTGTCATCTGTTATAACTCGCACGTGGCCCGACAAGACAGCGTGTTTGTGAAGCTCCAAAAAAATTTTCTTCTCCACCATCCTGATACTTTGTACGCCTATTTTTTCGTGCTGCCTAACTGATCGGATAATTAAGCCCTGGGTCTAATTAAATGGATTATCACAACCAGTGGCGCACCCAGGGGGGGGCCCAGGGGGCCCTGCCCCCCCCCAAAGAAGTAGAAATATTGATTTTGCATTATAAATATTTTTATTCGTTCATCTCGGCCCCCCCCATGCTATATAAATATTTTTATCCATTCATCTCGGCCCCCCCCAAGAAAAAATCCTGGGTGCGCCACTGATCACAACTATCTACGTGATCGGTAAGCTGTCCCATTATTTTTTTACCGTAAACTCTATTAAACTTACCTTCTCAGTATTGCGTATATATGCTCTTCCAACCCTTAAACTTTTTTTTGTAATGTATTTTCGTACTGTGCTGTACCAGATATTATCCCCGTAATTTCCTTACATGCTAGCGTCTCTTTCCCATATTTTTTTTGCTAGATTATTTTTGTTTTGCATTTTGGTATTGATGTTTTCTTTGCATACTTTATTTCTATACATACTTTTCTTTGCACATGCTCGATTCTTACCCTACTGAATACTTATATCGTATAACAACTGTATTTCACCTTATTTTTGCTCAATTACCTTTGGCATACGTAGCTGTTGAATTGTATTTGTATTGTTTCTCTCCTTGATTTATATGATGCAACCTCCCGGCGACCCTTCCGCGAATCTTTCGCGCGTCTCCATTAAACCACCTCCTTTCTGGAAAACCAATCCATACATATGGTTTAGGCAAATTGAAGCACAATTTACCATTGCAAATATTACGGCGGACTCCACAAAATTTAACCACGCCATTGCAGCTCTAGAGTCCAGTGTTTTAGACCCAATTGCTGATTTCGTTCTAAATCCACCTGACAAGGACCAATATAATACTCTAAAGCAGCGATTGATTGAGTTGAATACCGAAAGCCAAGAGTCCAAAATCCGTACGCTGCTAAAAGGTCTCGAATTCGGCGACCAACGCCCTTCACAACTCTTGGCGCGAATGCGCACATTAGCTGGCACGTCGATAGGCGACCCCTTGTTATAATCTTTATGGTTCGCGAGGCTTCCAACCTCTACCCGAAGTATACTCGCTACCCTGAGCGATGACCTCAGCACATTGGCTGCAGCTGCAGATAAAATTGACGACCTGGCACCCCCCGAAATAAATATCGTCGCCAGTACAGAAAACACCAATCAAGGTTCCGACCTTGATTCTCGCATAGATAGACTTACCCAGCAGGTGAACGAGTTACCGGCACTGGTACGTGGTCGTAACCCACATAAAGATGCCCACCGCCGCGAGAACAGCCGATCGAGAAGCCGCCCTCGCCAATACAAGGAAGCGGCCAACGGGCTATGTTTCTACCACACCAACTTTGGAGAAAGAGCCAAACGGTGTAAATCCCCATGCTCCTTCCGGCAGTCGGGAAACTAATAAGGCGACCGCCTGATGGCCTACAACGCGATCGCCAGATCAATCGCATCCTCTTGGCCGATCCCTCGTCTACAATAGAATTTCTCATTGATACAGGTGCCGATTTGTCGGTAATTCCCAAATCGTTAGTACCAAACGCATCAGGCACGTCAGACTTGGTTCTTTTGGCCGCCAACGGCTCGAACATCCCCACTTATGGAACTAAACTGCTCAAGTTAGACCTCAACCTCCGACGCTCCTTCACGTGGACGTTCGTCATCGCGGACGTTTCACAGCCTATTATAGGCATCGACTTTCTGAAACATTTTGGCTTACTGGTCGATGCTCGCAATAACTCCCTAATCGACAATCTAACTAAAATATCTTCGAGAGGCAACTCACCTTCAACTAATCCTAGCTCCACAAATATTTCTATTCTCTGGGGAAACTCTAGTTTCGACCAGCTTCTCAAAAATTATCCTCAACTCACAAATCCATCCCACCTTCCGTCCAATCCTACATCTACTTCTGTTTTTCACCATATCGAAACTACGGGTCCTCCTGTTTTTTCCAAACCCCGACGTCTGTCACCGGAATTATTACGGGCAGCACGTCAGGAATTCGAATTTCTGCTTTCCCAAGGCATCATTCGGCCATCGAAGAGCCCTTGGGCTAGTCCCTTGCATATGGTTAGAAAAACAAACGGTGATTGGCGTCCTTGTGGCGATTACCGCAGACTCAATGCCGTAACCGTTCCGGACCGGTACCCTGTACCACACATTCAAGATTGTACGCAACTCTTGCATAATAAGTCCATTTTTTCCACCCTCGATCTGGCCAGGGCTTACCACCAGATCCCTGTCCACCCAGATGATGTGCCAAAGACCGCCGTCACCACTCCTTTTGGCTTGTACGAATTTGTATTCACTCCTTTCGGTCTTCGAAACGCGGGACAAACGTTTCAGCGTTTCATCCATCAAGTCCTTGTTGGCCTTGATTTCTGTGTGCCATATTTCGATGACATTCTCATCGCCTCTTCCTCCTCTGAAGAGCATAGTTCTCACCTCCAACAAGTTTTTGACCGCCTCAAACAATACAACCTTAAATTGAACCATGCCAAATGCGTCCTTGGTAAACCTTTTGTAACCTTTCTGGGCTGTAAAATTTCATCTTCCGGTATTGAACCCTTACCAGAGAAAACGCAACAAATTACTAACTTCCCAAAACCTGAGACCATTTCCCAGCTCCGCAGATTCCTGGCCATGATAAATTTTTATAGGCGTTTCATAGTACACGCCGCGCATACTCAAGCGCCCTTGAATGAGTTCTTGAAAGAATCTCGAAAGAATGATAAACGTCCTGTGCCATGGACAGACGAAGCGCTTGCTGCATTTAATAAATGCAAGGCTGATCTCTCACAGGCAGTCCCCCTCGGTTTCCACTCTCCCGGGCAGCAACTCTCTCTAATGGTTGACGCTTCCGATTCTGCCATCGGAGCGGCCCTGCATGCAAAAAACACTTTGGGACTCCAGCCTCTTTCTTTCTTCTCACGAAAGTTAACGAACGCTGAGCGGAAGTATAGTACCTATGATAGGGAATTGCTAGCTATCTACTCAGCGATTAAGCACTTTCGACACTCTCTCGGAGGTCAGTCCTTTATAGTTTTTACCGATCATAGGCCCTTAACGTATGCCTTTACTAAGAACTCCGATTCTTGCTCGCCCCGTCAGTTGAGGCTCCTCGACTTCATAGCGCAGTTTACTACAGACATTCGCCATGTTCCAGGAAACAAGAATGTTGTTGCAGATACCTTGTCACGCCTGGACCACATTGCGAGTATCACCAGTTTCGACTTCACCGAACTCGCTAAGGCCCAGTCGCATGACCAGGAAATACAACGTCTTTTCTCTGGAGAGACGCATACGAGTTTGGTTCTTTAACCATTAAAACTTTCCAACGATCTGCAAATATTCTGCGATAGCAGTACCGGCAATGTACGTCCTTTCGTCCCAGAGGCGTGCCGAGAACGTCTGTTCCACTCCCTGCATGGACTCTCTCACCCTGGAGTACGAGCAACCAAGAAGCTCATTTCAGAACGTTATGTGTGGCCATCAATGGCGAAAGACATCACAGCATGGACTCGTACCTGCTTGAGCTGTCAACGCTCAAAGGTACATAAGCACACACGCACACCCCTGCAGCAATTTTCTCCGCCATCTCATCGCTTCGATCACTTACATCTTGATCTGGTGGGCCCTCTTCCACCTTCGGAGGGATTCACTTACTTGCTTACGTGCGTGGATCGGTATACTCGATGGCCGGAAGCGATCCCGATAACTGACATCTCGTCCGAGACAATAGCACGCGCTTTCATCAGTCAGTGGGTTGCCCGTTTTGGAACCCCTTCCGTCATCACCACCGATCAAGGACGCTAGTTTCAAGCACATCTTTTCTCTGATCTGATGTCACTACTAGGCACGAAGCACATTCGCACCTCGCCGTACCATCCAGAGGGCAACGGGCTAGTTGAACGTTTTCACCGCTCACTTAAACAGGCCCTTAGATGTCACTCAAACAACCGGTGGACTGAGACTCTTCCATTAGTCCTCCTAGGACTCCGCTCCTCGTTTAAGAAAGACCTCCAGTGCACAAGTGTAGAGCTTGTATATGGCTCTACTCTCCGCCTCCCTGCAGATTTTCTCCATCCATCCCCACCCCCTGCAGTCGAACCATCCGAGTTCGTCCAACATCTCCGTAGCTTAATGCAGAGTCTGTCACCAACTCCCACTTCTGCTCACCACAATCCGACCACCTTCGTGCACCCTTCTCTCGAATCGTGCTCTCATGTCTTTGTGCGCTATGATGGGATCCGGCGCTCACTACAGCATCCGTACAACGGACCCTTCAAGGTAATGGACAGAACGGCTAAATATTACACATTGCTTATGAATGGTAAGAGTTGTGTTATTGGCCTCGACCGTTTAAAGCCAGCATTCCTCACCACCAGCGACTCCCTGACGTCGCAGCATCCTGTGTTGAATCCAAATGATCCTGTCACGACTAGCGTACCTACTCCTACAACTGTTACGAGAGCTTCGCCCTCGCCGACTCCAATAACGACTCCAGTTCCAGTGTCAACGCGTTCTGGTCGACGGGTTCGGTTTAACCCCCGTTACTTGTAATCCTCAGTACCTACGGTACTTGGGGGGGGGGGGGGATACTGTGGCAACCCAACTCGCAGACAGCTTCTACGTCGCGTTCTGCGCATCTGGTTCGCGCAGGATTAGAGAATTGCCGCGGACTTTGGAACACCGATCTAGACTACTTCACTTTTCCGTACTAGCGTGGTACGTACGCTTCTCCGCTCCGTATTCACTGCGATGAAGTACGAGCCGGGTTTCGTAACTGTAAATCTATGTTATGTGTCTACTTTTAAATAAAAGAAAATGTTATGTTTATAATTGTTGTTTACCTTCTGATGTCCGTAATATGGGAATAATAGTTCTTTTACTAATTCAGAGTAGTTGTTGTTTGAAAATTTTCAGAAAACTTGCATTCTCTTACCATTTTCAGCTGTGTCCTATTTTGCTGCTTATACTGAGATCTTCAAGATATTTTAAAAGTTTTTAAATCTTATTACTTAGATATCTCATCACTTAAAAACGACCTTTCCCAGGAAATAGCTACTGTTGTAAAAAGTCTGCATTTTAAATAATTTTAACTTTTGTATATGTTTAAAGTATTTCAAAATTTTCAACAGAACATCTAAGTTAAATATATATGTCTTTTAACTCACCAAATAGAAATATACTAGGATTAGATGACCCCTTGTTATTCTATTGGGTAAAAGGGAAATGCACGTGCATAGTTTTCTTTAAAGGCTTGTGGTGGCCCTGGTGGTACAGCATGCAGGCTTTCTGTGCTAGTGCTTGGATCAAATCCTGGCATTGCACCACTAAAATACCTCCGTTTGTGTCATCCCTTCATAGGGGGTAATGCTGGTCAACCTATATTGTTCCTCATAATAAAATGGCCAGTAAACTATGGCGAATTATAGGCGAATGTCTACATGACAAGTGCCTCTGCTAGAAATAAAAAAAGTTTTCTTTAACACAGTTCATTAATTCATTGTTCAGAGCTTTATTTTATAGCTCTGAACAATCTATCCAGTTAAATTTTCACGTAAAGTGCTCTGCAATGTAACATGTCAAAAATGAGATTTGTTGTGTTAGCAACTTAACTTTCCAGAAAGATAACTTTAGACAGTTATACTGAAATTCAAGTTAGTCAAATATATCACTAAACTAAAATAATTCAAAAGGCAATGTTTGTAGTTAAAATATTAGTCTAAAAAATTTTCCCCATTATGTATTTATAAATTGGGAAAATTAAATGGAACATAAGACTTTTCCAAACTAGTTATTGATATTTAAACTCTGCTAGATCCGTTTTATAATTTGTTTAAACAATACACAAAAATTAGAAAGTTTGTTGGTATTAAATAAATAGTTAGAAAAAGGTAATTTAATGGTGATACTGGGTAGCAAAATATAATATTAACTGTGAAGAAACTAAAAATTATATCACACTTTTTCAAATTTAAAGGACAAATATATATTAATGTGTAATTAAAATAATGTGATCAAAATTCATGCATCCTTTTTAGAAGCTTTTTTTATTAGTGTTTGAAATAATGAAACAGAGGCAATTTAAAAACAAACATTTTTATTGAGAACCCCCCTGTACAGAAAGGCTAATCAATGCCCCTTTGTGTAAACCTTCATTCTATAAACAATCAATCATACTCAGCAATGCACAATTCAGATTTCTACTATTTCATATTTACACATGAGAATGGGCTGGCTATACAAGGCTGAAGAATACAATAACAATGCAGTATTTACATGATGAGTTTTGCATGATATGATGGTGCTATAGTTTTCCCTTTAATAAAAAGTCTTTAAACCCCCCTCCCTTTTATATTTTACAAAAATATAATTCATCTTGGCAAGCAATTGTCAATTTCAAAAATGTAAACATACTATGCAGCAAATCGATTATTTGTACGATGCATAAGTTTGTTAACCAAATATCTTAACAACTATATTACTTTACATAATGGGTAAGATATATTCTATCACAGGTTAATGATCCCTTCATAATGATTAGGTTTCGATCTTTTTCTACAAAACTGGAAATTAAATGAAATTTATATTTCTGATAGCAAAAATAATAATGCATATTTATCTGTATCACAACAATTCAGTTATTTAGTAAAATTTTTGTGCTTAGCAAAATTTTTAAAAATCTGTATGGAATATTCTTTTAAGTATATGAATATTCTACACAAATTCTTCACAGCAAAGTTTTTACAAAACAGTTTTCCTAGTGGGGCCTATAGCATTGTCTAAATCAGTGATTCTCAACTACTGTGCCTCGAGATTCTTGAAGTGTGCCGCCACTGCGAATACAAATATATGTGATGTCAGACAAATAGTTCAATCAGTTCTACCCTCCTAGCAGTGACTGGCTGAATCAATGTGCATGAGTATTACAGTTCTGCACTGGTAACTCGTAACTCCGGACTATTACAGTTCCGGATTTTTAAATCTGGATCACGAAATGAGAGTAGCATTATCATTTTTATGCCCAAATATAAATGAAGTTATCAAAAAACTACAACATCAAATTTTGCATTTAATGTAATTTGTAGTTAAATAAACATTTCATTTACTTTGTAATGCAATTTCATTTTATATTTCAATGACAAATTATTTTGTATGGTATTTTTACAAAATATATTATAGGGTACATCAAAAAATTATCCTAGTAAAATTCTTTTAAATTTATCTTATTGTTAATGTGTCGCCAAATTTTTAAATTATTAAAAGTTTACCATGACGAAAAAGAGGTTGAGAATCACCGGTCTAAATGCTTGATTATGTTAGTAAAAAAGGCATCAACATTCATTTTTGACATAAAAGTTTTCTCAGTACAAAAATATTACTTTCAAATCTTTCAACAAACTGCTGCATTGGAATGCAGAAAATGCTCCTTCTTTTGAATTACTTGGTCTACAATTATTTTATCTATCAATTCAATAAAGACAAGGAGTAATAGCTAATTCGTTGTTCTATCTACATATTCTGTCCTACATTTCTTCTTTTTTTTAATTCTTCAACTTACTAGATATTAAAATAGACTTTATGACAAATGTATTATAGAACACTTATAATGTATATTTTGATGTTTAATAATTTCTACGAAAATTAATGCTCAGATATGTTTTGAAGTTGATATTTTATAATTAACATTTGCCTTTGATGCACACTTTCTTCCAACATATTAACAATCTCCAAACTATGTGTATTGCTAAGCTAGGGGAATGACCCTGGGAAAAAGTTCTTTAACGCTTGAATTATATTGCATACTATGCAATATATTTGCATACCATAAACATGTACATCAATTATACAAAGTTAAATGTATAAGAATAATTCATTACATAAATGGAGTCAACTATTATACATTGTACTCTTAAGTTAGATAAAATAGTTTAGTAAAAAGTTAGATAAAATAGAGATTTAAAAAGAAACAGCAAAATATGAAAAATGGTTCTAACAAATGACTCAGTTATTTAATAGCTTAATTTTACTTCTGAATAATTATTTACTTATAGTCAAGATCATATCATAGCTGATAATAAAGTAAAATGACATTTAATTTAGGTTATACTGTTCTGAATTATTTTAATTAAAAATACGCTAAAATTTTACAGTTATGCTAAAATATTTTATAGGCACTTTGTTTTCAAGAAGTTATTTAAATTTTAAATTTCTCAGGCACAATTCATAAGAATGACACGGAATTTAAGGCAAAATTGTTACAAATTGTATTGTAGATTTTTTAAAAAAAGTATGGTTTTTATACACATAAAAAAAAATTTGCTAAGACTATATATAATATACAATTGAGTATTAACAGTTACTATTTAGCTTAAATGATTCTCTGAAAGCTCAACAATAATTATTTCATCAATAAGTAGCTTCAGGAAATCAAAATGTTAGGTCAGTCAGATATGCTTTTGCAAATAATTTCATTAAGTCGTAATTGGCCATATAAGTAAATGTGAAAACATCAACTGAACTTCATTCAGTGACTAGAAAAAAATTAACAGCCTTTTTTTTGGATCATTATGTTATAAGTACACTGATTAACAAACAAATGCAATACACTCAGAAGTATTGTCAGACTACATCACATGCATCAACAATTCTTCACCTCTTAAAGCATACAATATATTCAAGCAAATTATTTACAGTAAAATCGCATCAGACCTATGAACCATTGACCTCCTTTGGAGAAATCCATGTCACCAAATAGAACTAGAGAGGAGGTCAGTGAGGTAAGAAACATATCTGCTAAGTGTGAGGTGCATTTTTTACTTAATTATAAATGATATAATAAAAAAATCAGATGAATCAAAGTATACTGCTGATATAGAGACAAAAGAACTATCAATATTCATATAAATATGAAAGACAAAAGGAAAGCAGTGCTTATTATTTGGAAAAGAACAAGTCAAGTGTTACAATAAGTTTTATATAAGAATACCAAAAAAGTCAAGTGTTACAATAAGTTTTATATAAGAATACCAAAAAAAAAAGTTTAGGCAGTGTCATTAATAGGTAGGCATATTCTTTAGGGAGGGAAAAAAAACACCAGTTAAATAGATATGGAATACATAAAATGTTTTTCATACAGAATAAAATATATTTTAGGCATGTTTTTGCAGTTAAAAAGTTTTGGTTTTGACATCAATTTTTGTTTTCATTTCTTTCAAAATGCTTTCTTGGGTTTTTATGAATCCTCCTCCCTATTCATACTATACACTTATTTAAAAGCGGATTTAAAAAAAAAATTAAGTATCAAAAGGAGATTAACAAAGGTATTTTATAATTTCAATAAAATAACTTTCAAGAAAAGAAATTTGCTAGGTATAAGTAAAACATTATTTTCCTTCCCAAAGACAAATTAGAGGCATGCAGAAGAGTGAATTGTCATTCAAAATTTCAATGAATTTGACAATTTATTTTAAATTAACTGTAAAAAATTTTTTTTAATGAAGTTATAAAATTTTTTCTTACAAAGTACAATATAAAATTTCATCTTTCGTTATTGGTGGAGGGAGTGGGAGGGTACTTGGCAGGCATAAGCCCATAGGAAAAGATCCTCTCATAAGACTTAATGAATTTCTAAAATACTTATTAAACTGATGTGGGGAAAAATTACATTTTTGTCAGTGATTCATTTATGATTGGGCACAATTCATGCACTTGTGAGAAGTTCGGCATATTTATCCTGGTATCAGCCAAGAGTTACTAAATGATTAGTTTTCTAAATTAATGTTATTTTACTGAGAACATGGTTCCACACTCTTTTGTAAATACAGAAATCAAAATTAACAAATACTGTCCAGTTCTAATTTAAAAAGCATAGCAAACTGGACTGTGATTTTTTTATATATATAAAAAAAAGAGTTATTACCAATAAAATCACTTGAGCAATTAGTAGAATAATGGCATGTTTTATTTTTAATTTATTTTGGATTTAAGATTTTTCTGAACAACTTATGCCAATTCAGATAGATTTATATAGAAAAATTCAGCTGAATCTAAATAAATTATTCATTTACTTCTTGATTATCATGGCATTCTAAAAATAATTTTTTAAGGGATACTATAATGCTAATTGCTTAACATATAATGTAAATATTAGAGACCGTTACAATGGTGCTGGAGACTGCAAATACTTCCAATATATTTTCACATAAGGTCTTAAAGTGAGAATTACCATATAAAATACTTCATTAAAGCATAATTATATACAGAAGAGCAATAGAATTTGGTTAGGGGTAATAAAATTGGTAATTTATTAACACAAATTTAACAACTATATAGGTCAAATCACTAAACTAGCAACACACACACAAACAAAACACACACACACACACACATACACACTATATTTAGAAACATATCAACAAGAAAATAAATAATATTTAGCACAGTATTTATATTTACACAGCTATTTATAAGAAAATTTTACAGTTCCATGAAATACAGGAAAAGGCAAAGAAGGCAACGGTTTCAAAGCCAAGGCGATCTTACCACAGGAATATTTTTTCTTAAACTAATTACAAAATTGTCCGGCATTGAATGTTCATAATTACTGGCTAAAAATTTATGTTTGATGTAGCATATTTACATTTCATAACTAGAATGCCGCCTAAATATAAGTCACCATTTAAGATCAGAAAACATTGTCAAACATAAACAGGAGAACTGTTCTTTTCTGGTGCTTCTTCAAGAGGTGCTCTTGTTGGGTACACTTGTCCTCCATCATCAAAGAATCTACGGAACGTAAATTCCAAAAATGCATGCTCAGGATGCTTATTACAATCATTAGGATCATCCATATTACCTTCATCACTTGATTCAGAATTGCTGCTTCGAAGTTTGTCAGAATCAATTGGATCAAAGTTTGATGTATCAGTTGGATAGCGTATTGTAGGCACATATGGAGCAGGCTGTTTTCGGAAATCACTGTTAAAATCTATATCAGAGAAGAAAGCATGCACTTTGATTTCATCAGGTCCATTCTTTCCTAACCTAAGATCTGCAGCAGTACATAATCTGAGTATTAAATCAGCAGCTTCATCAGAAACATCTGCTTTTTTAGGTATCCGCAATGTTGTTTCCCAGTTGATGACCTATAAGTGTAAACACAGATAAGTATTTTAAAAAGTAAGATAATATTTTATTCATAAGCTATCCAACACAAATCGAATAAAATTTATGAGACAAACTATACCATTCTACTTTGTGGCTGCCTGATTGAGTCGGCAATTCATATGTAATGGATGAAATCCATAATTTTCATTTATAATACGTTTAACAGGCTTACCTCAGGCTGTTTGAAACATAATTGTGTCAGCTAAAACTAAGCACTTGATCTTAAGAAAAATTTCAACTAATTACATTTCCCCCCTGAGTTTAGAAGACAAGACCAGAAATTCAAAATTAGTAACTCAAAACATCTGAATCTAATTTTTTATTCAGGATACTCTGTGATAAGATTCTACTAAATTCCGTGAAGAATACATAGGTTCAATTACTGCTCTGATCCCAGAAACTGGATTTAGATCTCAGGTAGAGTTCATTTTTAATTGGATGGATCATATTTACATGTTACTTCTTATCCTGCACATACTTCTGAAGTAACTTATTACTCATTATATTATTTAAAACTGATGTTTTAAATAATATAATGAAAATGCAGTAATTGTATTATCATTTTATTTTTTTACCTTCATTTGAGTTTCTGTAGGTGTGCTGGCATAAAATGGAGGCTGGCCAACAAGCATTTCATAAAGTATAACACCAACACTCCACCAATCACACAGTTGGGAATAACCTAAAAATTATAAAAGTGAATAAGAATACAACAAAAAAGCTATTAAAATGTGAGAGCAAGCTTGGTTATAATTAATATTAAATCTTATTTAAAATGAAGTAAATTTATTTACATTTAAGATGAAAAACAATGGTAAGTTCCAAGTTTTTGTAAATATAGTTAGGGTAAAGCTCTATATGGATAACAATTTTCAAAAATATCAAAATTGCAGTGACCTCTCGGTTAACAGAAAAAATATATATTACTACTAATGCTTTAAAATCACTCATGGATACATCTTCATTTATCTGCTTGTGTGTTAAAAAAGAGTAATATTTATTATGCTAATACCTCTTTTAAAACCACAACTGATTTATAAACCACAACCTAAGGATTAAGGTACTAAATACAACCTTTGGGAGAGACTTTTCAAATGAAAGTATACTATACTGATAAAAAGTAGAAAAAAGTATTACAACTTGCAACTTTATTACAACTATATTAAAACTACATAAAACAAGAGAGAATAAAACACCTGTGTTTCCATAGACAAGACTTTTAAGAGTATGTATGAGAATTAATAAATATTTTGTAGTATTGCTAAGCCCTGTATATAAATATTTTAAATAAACTGCATCAAACAAAATTAACTATCTTTTATCGAAGTTTTACTAGCATAGTCTATCAAAACATAATTATATTGTACCTACTGACAAAAAGATAATTATCTCTCTAGGTTTTTTTAAAATTTGAAAATGATAAACTCCATTCAAAATCAACTCATTGTGCAATATCTGTTAAAAAGAGAGAGAGTAACTCACCTGTTTTGAGCAAGACTTCAGGAGCAATATAATTTGGCGTTCCCACCAAAGAATGAGCTAAACACCTTTGGTGTTCTCTTCTACGTCTCCTTTCTAGAGGTTTTAGGTTGGCACTCGGTTTACAGTGGCATTCATTGCTCCACTTGTCATCTAAATCCATTGAGTCTTGTCTGCCATGCTCTCCTAAGGGGTAAATATATATTAAGTTTTCTGATAAATTTATAGCTAAGTAAAGAATCAATCTCGTGAAAAGTGCCATTTAAAATATCATATAAGTTTAACATTTTACATAATCCTTTGAAGAAACAAAAAGCAGTCTCATATTTTGTTTTTAACAATAATAAAATAGGCTATAAAAACAATAAAACTTAGTCAGAATTATATGTGGCAGTAAAGCCAATTACAAGAACTTATCATACACGATATGTTGCATACATACATAATTTGGACTCCGCCCCCCCCCCCCCCCCCCCAAAAAAAAAAAAAAAAACCATATATTTGAGCCACAAATTTATACAAACATTTAAATATTATTTTTTTAAATCCCAGAATTTCAACAAATCAATTTGAATGCAGTTTTGGGCTTTCATAATGGAATTAGTAGAGCAGTTTATTTTCGAACACTCAACAGACCATAGGGTATTTGAATAAAAGTTACAGAATTAATATGTATTAGGGACATCAAACTGGACAGATTGAACCAATATGGATTTATTTTCAACTGCAGTAATTCTCTCTTGGGTTTGGTTTGGTTTTGGAGCACTACGGTAATTTTTTGCTACACAAGGGCTAATTAGACCGGGACCTACTGCTTAAAGCCGATTCCGAACAGCTACAAACATCCATGCCTACAGTGGGACTCAAACCCACGGACTCTGGTACCAAATACCACCAATTCTCTCTTGGGTGGATTGCATGAAACGAGAAATGTATTTTCCCTCTAGAACAATTTAAGATGAATGACAATGTATTTAAGTGATGTTAGGTAAAGTAGAGAAAATGCCAAACAAGAATTGAGGAACAATTATAACAGTTCTAAGATGAAAACACAAAAACAGAGGCAACTAGACCCTAAAATATTAACTGCATATATATACTAGATTGCCAATGAACATTTTCTTTACAACTGCATTGTCCCAACTATTAAAATCTTATAGGGCTTTGTGGTGGTCTGGACCTGTCTCTGCTGGAAAGAGCTCAGTCTGATTGTTCCACCTCAACTATGAACTCTGAGATGTACATTAACATTTTAGATGCACATCCTATATATTATTAAGTACTTCAGAACAGACTCATTTTTTTCAGTATGGCCTGGTCCCACACTGTCAGACTTTAAGCTCTGTCAAGGCCTGGTTTGAAGAACAACACTTGCATAAAGTCAAAGTCAGATTGGGTGTCACATAACTCTGATAGAAAATTTACGGGGTTAAGCTAGAATGCAGAATTCATCCCCAACTGAGAGCACCCTCCACTAACAGCTCTCTAATAGAGTCTTGAATTGAGAAAAAGAGACAAATCCTTGTGGACACATACCAGAAAATGGTCAAAAGCAAGCCCAAGAGGGTTAGAGCTATCATTGCAGCAAAGATAGTCTCTCTCTCTTTTTTTTTAAAGTAAACCTTTTTCCTTTATGATCTATGGGTTTGATTACTTTATACACAATAGTGTATATATATACACACACACATTAAAATATTACTGTTATTACAAGGGGATGCTAACAAATAACTAAATATTTAGAAAAACAGAAGTTAATGCCAAATACACAAAAGCTACAAGATACCACTGAACTATTACATTTTTCTGAAATACATAAAATTCCAATCTAAAAGAATTACAGTTTGAAATTGTGCATAAAGTGATAATATAAAAATCGAAATATCATACCATTTCTTTGGTAATATTTTGAGTTGTGAGTCCATCTGAAGCCAGTACAGAGTCCGAAGTCCGTCAATTTTATGTGACCATCCCGATCAATAAGTATGTTGTCAGGTTTTATATCTCTATGAATGAATCCCATTTTATGAACACTTGCCACAGCCATAACAAGTTCACTTATGTAAAACTTTGCAAGTGGTTCAGAAAAGATACCAAATTTTATCAGTAAAGACATAAGATCTCCTCCTTGAATAAAATCCATTATTAAATATAAGTTCTCATCATCTTGAAATGAATAGAACAGCTTGACTACCCATTCATTGTCAGCTTCAGCTAGAATGTCTCTTTCTGCCTTTACATGAGCTACCTGATTCCTTTTCAGGACATTTGATTTTCTCAAAATTTTCATTGCATATAATTGGTTAGCATCAACTTTTCTAACTAAAGCTACTTCTCCAAATGCTCCTACCCCAATTGTTTTAATTTTTGTAAACATTGATCTGTCCATTTTTGCACGTTTTAGACGGATGTAATTAGATTCTTTTTGGTGTAACATTTTTCGAATTTCACATTGTGCTTCTTTTGATAAACCAACTTTAGCCATTTCAGATTCCAGTTGTTGTCTTCGATGTAATCGGTCCTGAAGAGATTTTTGTATGTTTTCAAAATGTTGTTCCATATAGAATTTATAAGCAGCAGGAGAATAATTCCTTACTTTGCTCTCTCTTCTCTCTTTTTCTTTTTCCTTTGAAAGTATTTTTCTTGGTGGTGGAGGTGACTGATGAGTCACTTTGTGAAGTGGCAATTTACTGTTTGAATCATGAGTGGAATCTGACTGAGTAGATGGTGAAGATGTAGAAGTAGTCGACATGAATGAGACTGGAGACTGGTTAACTGCTCTTGATACAGGAGATTCAGACCGAGAAGCAGAGCTTGCTGTGTCCATAGCTACTGGTGATGGTTTTCGATGAACTGTAGTATGGTGATTGTCAAAAAATGAAAAGGCATCTTCAGGCATACCATTTATATTTGCATTATTTAGATTAACATAAGAACCAGGTAAGGCAGTTATCTGAGATGTACATATGCTGTCTACTGTATTTACAAGGTTAGAAGTGGCTTTTGTTCCATTTCCCATATTACTGAATACTGGTTCAACACATGCAGAATTTATTAGAGGTGAGCTACTAGAATAAGCACCAGATGATGTCCCATTGTTCATTATTGTTGGCACATTGTTATTGAGCTTTGTCACCAGAGCTGCAGCTCTCTGGGCAGAAAGAACAGCTACGCTAGAAGCATAACTGGGAGGATCTGTAGTGGGAACGTTTGATAATGGACAGTTATCAACTGGAGAAATATTGCTGGTGGGTTCAGTCCATTTATTCTGATTTGATTCATGTGGGGTATATAAAGATTCAGTAACAGGTGCATCAGCTACAGGCTTTTGATTATACTGAGCAGATATATAAGGAGGAGGCTGATTAGAGACATTTTGTGATGGGTTAGGCAAACCTTGCCATACAGAATTTGAATATGGTGGTGGAGTTGGAGAGGGTGGAATGGCTGATTGAGGCAAATTATGTCCAGCAGGGTAAGGTGGAGGATCAGCACCATGATTAACAGGAGGTGGATGAGACTTGCTTTGGTTGCGAGGATACAAAGGTGGAGGATTCGAAGATTCAGTAGGTCGCAGAGATGGTGCAATAGAATTAGTAGAAGGAAGAATCATACAACTAGCATCCTGAGATGGTACTGTAGAATTAATACTGACAGCTGATGTAACTTTGTGCATTGGGTATGGTGGTGGTGGATTAGACACTACAGGTTGCTGAGAAGTTGTAGAAAAAGAAGGAGACACAGTGACTGATGGCTGAGGAGATGTGGGAGCAACAGCAGTTTGAAGTACAGGTTTTTGAACTTGAGTACTTTTTACAGATTGCATAATAATAGGAGACTGTGACTTTGCTTGTCGAGAACTCCATGCCTGAAGTGCAGATGGCCTAGACATAACAGATGTAACTGAACTAGCAGCAACTCCACCAGGAGAAGGAGCTCTATGTTGTGGAGAAGGCTGCGGTGAAGAAGAATAAGAGGAAGGTGGAGTATAAGCTGGAGGAGGAGTTCTTTTGAGCTGAAACACAGGTGGTATAGAATATTCACTACTACTAATAGTTGGGGTAGGACTATGTCTACCAGAACTAGATGATGCATACGATGGCTGAGGGGAAGAGGAGTACCATGAAGATTTACCATTTTGGGAACTTCCAGTATGAGAGCTATCATTTCTGGATGCTATAGATGAACCATTTGAATTATTAACAGATAATGCTTGTAATTGCTGCGCTAGTTGTTGATGGATCTGAGAATTATTCATTACAACCATCGGAGCACGATTGGATGTAATGGGACTTGTTCCTCTTTGTGGGGTAGAACTTGCAGATGAAGTATAATTAAGAGGTTGTCTAGCAGAAGTTGGCACCGGTGACATTCGTCTCATATACTGTTGCTTGTGAGCACTTACACCATTTGAAGAAGAGTGTACAAATTCTGTCTGATTAGAATTCACAGGAGGTGGTAATGGCGGTGTATTTCTAGGAGGAGTTGGTGGAGGGCATACAGTTCCTCTTGGAGGAGGAAGTGGAGGTGGAACATCATTTCCAAAGTCATTGGTTGAATTAAGCCTAAAATTTGGAGAAACATCAGAGTTTGCATAAATAAGCTTTGGGGGATCCGGTAAAATTTTATGCCTTAAACCAGTAATGCAGATATTAGAATTATCTTGCCTAGTGACTTCAGGACCACGAATGTTACTTGAAATAATATTTTCAGATAATGATGAATCTTGCAGATCTATAATTTTTGACTGGCATTTATATTTGAATGAATCTGAAAAAAAAAAATAAATAAATAAATAAATATATATATATATATATATATAAATATAAATTGGTAATTGTATGCTATAAATATGTAAATAATAATAATAATACAGCATGCAACTTGAGCAGATTGCATCTTCACAAGGAATATAACACAAGTTAAAAAATGAGTCTATAAAATAGAACTGCAATGAAAGGCTGTGTGCTTTCATTACAGTTCTACAGATACTACATTAAAATTATCTTATTGGAACTGTTATTAAGTTTGTTAAGTTTTATAAATAATAGACATTGAAATATATGAATAAGTCATTTCAAAACACAAATATTTTTATTGAAAAGAGTTGCTTAGCCACAGAAATTTTAAAATTTAATTTTTATCATACATTTATCATTTAATGTCCCTGATAAGTAATAATGGATTTAATACTACAACTCTAAAAAGATGAGTAAATTATGCACATAATCATAAGAAAGGGTATTTCCCAAAATGTCAAACATTTAGAAAAGCAAGCTTTATTGAAATGTAATGCATAGAAATTTTAAAGAACACATAACACAGTAAAAAAAATTAACAGATTATCATAAGTTTACAGTTTAGTAAAAATTAAATGAAATACATGGTTTGTTCTGTGAAAAGCTAGGGTCACTTTTTGATAAACAAATGAGGAAAAATAGTTTCTAAAAGTCACTAAAAACACCAATGCCAACTGTGGGACATGACCCTGCATGGTCATAAAGATTAGCATGATACTAATGTAAACCGCATGTGGTTTATTAGCCAGATGATCAAATCAGAGACAATGCGAGAGACACTAAGTACAAGTTACATTTGTTAATAACCAATGATTTTGTAAACTAAAATTTGAAATCTAATTTTGATTATCATGTGTTAGATGAAAAGACTGAAACATAAATGCCAGGAATAAAAACAGAAGATGGTTTACTTTATAAACATACATATACACATAAAACAACGTAATGTAAATATATGAAACATTATGGCATACGAATTGCCCAGATGAATAATTAAAAATCATTTTTGGGTGAGCTAACATTTATAATGGATCCTTTCAAGTAATTTTTGGGATTCATACAGTTAAAAAAAAAATGAATATAGAGAATTGTAAGCAAAATCAAAGTTTTTAACTATGACAGATGGACTGTAACTTTGCTAATTTATCATCAAAGTAAAAAAAAAAGTTTTAAATGTCATAAAATATCTATTTCATACAGAATCTTTTTGAATAAAATGTGATAATCTTTAACATGCAGCTGAAATAAATTGTAAAAAGTTACAGATACACTCACATAAATGATTATATAAAAATATAAAATTTTAAAAAATAATAAAATAGCATTCTAATAATAATCTTTTATAAAAAGGGAACATTTATAGGGAAAAAACCTAATGATGAAATAAGAGATTATAAGTATTTTCTTGAACAAATTTTCTTTAAATGAGTATTTTTATTTCATCTAATTGTAACTCTCCCGTGTGAATTTTGCAGGATTCTATACTATAAACACAATTTTCTGTTTAAAATCTATACTAAAACTCTAAAACTTAAAAGTCAGTCTTTTTACTTACAACTTTTTTTAATCCTTCAAATTGTCAATTATGTTATATCAATTTAAAAAAAAATCAGTTTAATTATAAGTTTCCACTCCATTTCTCAGTACAAAGTAAAATACATTTATAAACACATTTAAGAAACTTACTTGGAATTCCTATCTTGGGTACACCATTCACAACAGAATCATTTTTTGGCTCTTCATACTCTTTAGCATGTTTATCAGACGTTAACTTAAGAACATAAGCAGCTGATTCCTGTAATAGAATAGAATTGTATTTTAAAAACAAAATTCAATAAAATACGTAAAATTGCATTCTGCACTGAAATTTTGCATCAACTCTAATCTAGAAACAGAGATTTTATAATCAATCTATAAACTATATATCAATACATTATATATATAATTAATATATATATATATAATATATATATATATATATATATAATATATATATATATATATAATATATATATATATATAATATATATATATATATATATGTGCATAATTAATAAATGTGTTACTTAAAATGAGAATTGATTTGACCACAGACCCAATATATTTTTAACTAGTATGATTCATTTCTTGAACAATAAAATAAACACTGAGCTATAAGTAATAGTTGTTACACTATTCTGCAAATAATTTTAACTCTTCAAGGTTTTTCCTAACTTCTAATTAAAAAAATTTCCTATGACCATTTTCTTACACATAAGAGTTTCAAAAGAAAATACTTTTTTTGTTTTTGTCATTTTTAAGTTATTTGCTACTGACAAGGTTCAGAACATTAGATGTGTTCCGACAATGGTGCCTTTCTCTCTGTTTGGCACTTTACAGCAAAAGCCCAATAAACAATCATAAAACTTCAAATGCTATGAGACAGTGGCATAGCGAGAGGGGGGCAAGGGGGTCTATTATGCTCCAAGCGCCACTCTCAGAGGGGTGCCAAATGGTCCTTTTCACTGATTCTATATACAATATTACTATATGTTTTTCGGGGAGGGGGCGCCAAAAAGGTATCGTGCCTCAGGCAACAGTTATGCTCGCTACGTCACTGCTATGAGATATCAAACCTATAACAGGAATGCAATTTATGATTTTTTGTGTTCAATAGCTGATATACAAATTTGGAAGATTAGATAATAATATTAGGAGAACAACTCAAGTCACCTAATGTACACTGCTCAAAAAATTTAGGGGAACAAGCAAAGAAGTTAAGAAAACCGTGCGAGACAGCCACGTATTGGCATAAAATGGATAGTGCACGCGTATCAATGCACAATACAGAAAAAGACATAAAAAAATTTGTAATTAAGATTTAATTCTTTGAAAATATGGAAAAAACATGAAAAGATGATTTCGGGCAACAATTTGGTTATATGTAAACGATAAAAAAAAAAGTATTGTTTAGAAATGATGCAAGATTTTTAATATGGCGTGTGGTCTCCTCGAACAGCTGACTGCTGCACACCTGTTTTCCATGGATGCGATGATGTTATCGATAAGACTTTGGGGAATACTGTTCCACTCCTCAAGAAGTGCAATTTCCAAGTCTCAGAGAGTAAAAGGAGGCCTTGGTCTCACAGCAATGCGTTGTCCGAGCATGTCCCAAACATGCTCGATTGGATTCAGGTCAGGAGAGCACGCTGGCCATTCCATACGCTGTATTGTTTCAGCTTCAAGCATGTTCTCCACAAGACGAGTTGTATGCGGTCTGGCATTATCATGCTGGAAAACAAAGGAATCTCCAATGGCTGCAGCGTAAGGTATGACATGAGGTCTCAGTATCTCGTCTGCATACCTTCGGGCCGTCAAAGTACCATTCCGAATTATATGTAGGTCCATACGTCCACTTATGCTGATTCCACCCCATACCATAACACTAGCTCGTCTGTATTGTGACCTTTCACGAACGAATGTGGAGTTATTTCAAGTGCCCCTTTCCCTCCATACTAAAACACGGGTGTCACACACCAGACTGAATCGGGACTCGGTCTGTAAACAGCACTTGGCTCCAATCATGTTGCTCCCAATCTTGATGTTCAGCAGCCCATCTTCTTCGGGCCGCATGGTGGCGTAAGGTCAACGGAATGCAGACCATTGGCCTACGTGCATAGAGACCTCCGTGATGAAGCCAATTACGTACTGTTTGGCTGGATACCCTTCGCCCTGTTGCCAAGAGCAACTGTCTTTGCAACTGAGTAGCACTGTCTGTTCTGTTTCGACGAGCTGATAGCAGTATATACCGGTCATTAGTTGCTGTAGTGGCGCGTGGCCGACCTTGCCCTGGTCGACGTCTAACATTTCCTGTTTCTTGGAATCGATTCCACAGCCTTGCAACGACACTTCTGGCGACTCCAACAGCGTCCTCGACACTACGTTGTGTTTGCCCGGATTCAAATCTGCATATAATACGCCATGCCATGGATTCCGGTAAATCACGTTGTTGAGACATTTTCAAGTCACCTTTTCTCAAAAAGAATAACTGAGCAGTCGAATTTCACAGTTAAGGCAGTGAAACAGACGTTTCTGCAACATCCCGATTTCCGCCCTTATGTTCTTTTTCTGGTTTTTGACATTATGAACTTTGATTTGCATATGAAGTTTTCTTCTTTTGTTTCCTGCTAGGCTTTAAATTATGGATGATTTATTTTATGTTACTTATTGGTGTAAGTATTTGCGTAATTTCGTTAAAACCATGTGCTCCCCTAATTGTTTTGAGCAGTGTACAATTAGCTTGGTTTGGTTGGTTGGTCTAAACTGCTACGGTCAACTTTTGCCACACAAGAATTTAAAATTTATATTCCGAATGGATACAAACATCCAAATCAACCATGGGACTTGAACCCACAGACTCTGGACCTAATGTCAACATCTTAACCATTCAGCCATGTACAAATTAGTTTGAAACAAAGGGATTAACAGAAGAACTGTTTATGAAATGTTTACAAACAATATTTTTTGCATAATAAATCACACACACTATATATATATATATATATATATATATACACAGAGAGAGAGAGAGAGAGACAGACTGACTGACAAATAGCCTTTTATAATTTTTTGTCTACGAGGCATGATGTCTAGGGTTTAATAACTCCCAATAAGGAAATAATCACGCTTTGTGATAACAAACATTTAATTTTAAAATGGATGAGAATTGAATCAGCAGTTTGAAGAAGGGAACAAATCCAAAAACTGTTTTTGTCGGAAATTTAAAAAAGAACTTTCTTATTTATCATTTTCTCTTCATTAAAATTTTATAAAAGATTCTTTACATTCACCCGCTATTCCAATGCCTTTTAACAGCTTACAAGGCACGTCTATATGTAAATAACAGTATGGCACAGAACAGAGGGGGAAATAAAAGAAGAGAATTTCAATTTTTTGGCGCTTGTTCCCTTCTTCAAACTGCAGGTTCAATTATAATGCCGATCGTCTATTCGCGCCAGTTAGTTTTCAAATAGAACTAAACCTACAATAATCGAAAATAACACACGTGCATCTAGTGGTGGTGCCCGTGGGCGCGCTCTCCTGGCGGAAATTAATATCGGCTCTACGACTACAATTAATAACAGATCCACATACATATATAATATATTATTGATAAATATTTCGCATACCTAATAGAAAAAAAGAGGGAAGAAGCTTCATATTTCCCACCAAGCTTTATTTTACCAAAGCAATCATTTTAAAAAATTTCAACATATTAATACACAAATAAAATTATAATGAATTTAAAAACTAATTTGAGTGACCCATAAAAACTCAAGAAATCGTAATTGTAATAAGATGGATGTATCAGAGAACTGACACGAGTTTATATCTATTAGATCTACCGCAATCAATTTTGAAATAATTTCAAATACGATTTCAATAATGAGTACCTATAGCTTCATTCACATCCCCCCCCCCCCGAAAGCTATTAAACCGTAAAAAATTAAAGTAGTTAAAGCGATATAAAAGCAAAAATTTCTTCTTTCTTTATCATTAATAACCTATTTCCGCTGTTATATAGAATATAGTTGTATCTTGATCCAAAACAACAAATTACTATAATTGTCGACGAGACGGATTTCCTATTTAATCTTAAAACTAAGTTCCTTCAAGAGCGTACACGGAAGTAAAATTTTAAGGAAGGTCAAGTGATAGTTTACGATCGTCTGAAGATATTTTTATTACTTGTTACACAAAATTTTAAAGATTACTAAATTATTTATTTTTAAAATTTGTGATGGTGTTTTTACATAAGTACATCGTGTTTTATTTTATTTTTTTAAATAAACTATCCTCCTTGATATCACAAGCGCATTAATCTCACACCTTTATTATCATGGAAAATTTCTCTCTCTATTATCATACAAAAATGAAGTAGAAGGGAAACGTGTAAACTTCCGGAAATCATCAAAATTCCAATAATCTCAGAATGGAAATGAAAATAGAATAAAAGATAGGAGGGGTGCCCAAAACGTCACGTATGAATAAGTCCAACTATCAGATGCTTATATCGGCGTCAACGGTCTAGTGAGCGCATTCACAGAAGTCTAGATGAGGAGAGCGCATTGCTTCGTAATTGCCTCAATAGAGCAGACTCAGTGGGATGATGCAGTTAAGTAGATAGTGAGAAAGTATTTAAACATACGAAAGCGCGAACGTGCACGTACATATATTAATTTGATTAGAAAGATCTATTATGTTAGAAAATTCCTGCGTATACGTTATGAGCAAAAAAAATTTTTTTAATTATTTTACAGCTGTCAGAGATTATATACTGCTCCTCACATTTTCCTGATGTAAATTGCAGTACCAAATCCCCCCCCCCCCCCAAAAAAAAAAAAAAAAAAAAAAAAAAAAAAATGATTCAAGAAATAAAAGGAGTATTTTCACTACAGCTTTAAAGGAGGTATTTTAAGCTTATATAAACATGTATCTAAATTTGACATGCGTACTACACAATCTAAAGCATAAATGTTGAATTTCTCAAATCGAACTATCACACAAAAGTTTCACTTCCCTGATATGGCAAATTTGAGTTTATTATACTTAAATACTGGTGAGACACATACCAAATAAAAAAACAAAACAATGAGCGTATTATAGCTGAACACAACAAATGGCGAGTAAGGTAATTTTTCCCTAAATTTCAGCCCCTCTGCAACTCGCAGGCAAGCATGAATTACCACAAGATCCCTAACGAATTATCCAATGCATTTGGTAACAAGTTTGTTTAGATAAGAAAAGAAAGTGAAAAGTATACATTTTTTTTCTTTAATGCGGAGCCACTTGTCGCGAAGACATTCGCCTATAATTCACCGCAGTTTTGCTGTAACCATTTTATTATGGGGGCGCCATATAGGCGGACCAGCATTGCCCCCAATGAAGGGAAGACACAAGCAGAGGCATTTTAGTGGCGCTTCGCCAGGATTCGATCCGAGCACCCTCAGCACCGAAAACCAGCGCGCTGTACCACAAGGCCGCCACGGTCCTCAAAATTATACAAGTTTAGCCATTATTTTAAGTTTTGAATTTCATAACTTTTTAGCATAGCTTTGTATTATTATAATAATAACAAATCGGAATTGAAACGAACTTAAAATGAGCAACATTCAAATTGTTAAAGAGGCAGGGAAGATTAATACTTATTTATTTTCTTCGCATGCAAATTTTCAGAATTATGATTAAATAAGGTCAAGTATTAAAATCGTTTTAAATTCAACTTAATTTCCAAGTTTTAGGCTTAATCTCTCGGTCACACACACTTATATCCTTTTATTATATATACTCTAAGAACTACGAAATTAAATATCGAACTCTTGAAACATTAATACGGTTAGCTAATCAGACATCACGCGAAATCAATGGGAATGGTCAAACGTTTGCAATGTTAATATTTTTCATTTAAGACGATAACATTAAAAACTGTTTTAACTAAAATTGAAACGAATGTAAACTATTAGAATACGCTTTTAGGAATAGAAAGTAGTAGTCTCTAAAACGTGACAGATTTCAAAATTAAGAAAAGAAAAGGTGACTTTAAAAACCTCAGTTTTCCATTTGTCCGATTTGATAGAAGTGTAAGATAAGATACATTTTTTCCACACATTCACACACGCCTCTGTAAGTAGCGATTTTATAAATAAGCCAATATATCACAAATGACTCCTTACATTAATTTTTTTAAAAAAAAACAGAATTTATTATAAAAATGTAACTAATTTAAAATGAAATTATATAAATGAAGATGCTTAAAATCAAAGCATTAGAATGCAAAATGACAGCAAAAGAAGAGATGTTAATTTGTGGGCATCTTTCTGACAGAATGATTAAATATCCATAATTAATGACTTTCACATTCTACCATGTAATGTATGAAAATAGAGATAAACTATTTATGACAAATCCTGCAATGATGCTGATGGTAATATCGAAAAAGGGAAGGATAGGATGGTCGCCAGAAAATTACTTTCAGGCGTAGTCGACTGACGAATGGGCAACGACAGGTGTTCAAGACGTTCGGTGCCTGGAAGGTACCAACATCAAGATCGACAAGATGTTAGTTTGGCCCCACTAATATAGAAAAAGCAAACGAGTTTTTCAGACGACAGCGAGTTTGTGTACCTTCGACTTGAAGACTATTATTCATCTGCGTAATTATGACTCGAAGCTTGTGTGGCGAGAAATATCTCAAAATGGTATTATTGTAAATTGCACTCATTGATAACTCTGACATAAAAAAGAACAAGCTGCAAATAATACATGCGATTAATAAATATCTAAATATTTCTAACTATGAAACATAATTTGATGACCTAGATACACGTATTTTATCTATTTACCATCCCTACCATGCATGAAAATAGCCTTTAAAAAATATTTCAGGTAGTCTTTTCTAACGGCTACCGCGGGTTATTAACGTAGGATTACTTATCGCCCCCCCCCCCTTTTTTTTTTGGGGGGGGGACGCATTTTTGTACTTTTCTGTTTAACTGTTTACTGCTACTTATAACTCGCGACGGACTCTGAATTTTATCTTTCCGGAGGACCGTTATTGAAGAAAGTAATCTTACATTTTAAAAGAAAATGTAGTAAAAGCAAAATACAAAACGATTAATATATGTCATCCAAATTAAAACACATTCAATAAAAGAAAAAAAAAGCCCCGAAGATTAATGAATAAACAGTTCAACATTATAAATATATACCTCTATGTAATGGCAAGGGGGGGGGGGGGGGATTACCTGTACCCTACAAGTAAAAAATAAGTTGAACGAACAAAAAATTACAGTAATTCTAATGGTCTAAATAAGGTATTTGAAAACGCCCATAAAAAAGCATCTTACTGATGTTGAAATGTAATGAATTTCAATTCACCATTTTTTTCAAAGTTATTAATTTTCTAGGGTATAACTATGAATCATGAATGTAATCATAGTACAATAAAACCTCGTTTATCCGGACTAACTGGGACCATAGGCAATCCAGAAAATCGAAAATCCGAATCATCCGGGTAATATGGGTAAAAAGCAAAACAAAATCCTTAACTATGCAGACTTACCGATTATTACGATAAAAAAACTGTTTTGTAACAAAATTACATAGTATTGTTTACAAGACTATTAAAAAATTTAAAAATAACTTTTCTGAGTCAATCCACGTCGCCTTGTGACACTCTAGTAAAAATTTCTCGAACTCAACATAAAGCATTTTATTACCATAATTTATTGTACAATATGTAGAACTGCACATTGAATCAAACTAAAAGTGAATATTTGGAGTACTTGTAGTTACGTTCTTGCTATCACAGTTATAAATTATTATCTAATGTGAACATTAAATTAAAAAAAAGTCTGCAAATCTGATCCGGATAAACGAGATTTTTGTATACCCTAGTATACCACTTTGTGTTTTAAAGGGGAATTATGGTATACCATAATATACCATAAATTCCCTTTAAAACACAAAATATCGAAGGATCACTTTGAAAGTCAACTGATTAAAATTTTAAAATAAATAATTATTTAAATTTCAAAAGCCGTTTATGATGACAGTTATAATTCATTTTAAAGCCCTATTATTTTAACGACAATAAATGCAAATTGTAATTTAATAAATGAAGACGTTCTGGAGTCAATAAATTACAATCAAACAAATGAAGGAATATAAAGCATTGGAGTCCTTTTTTTTTTAATAAACAAAATTCACCTTACTTATAAACTGGTTTTGTAAAATTAATAACAGACTGATATAGTGTAACAATAAGACAGTGACCTACCAAAGAACCGAGGTTAAGGAGCGCTCAGTGAAAATTAATAAGAAAATAGAAAACTTTTATTAAGTCTTTGGGGTATTTGGCCTGGCGTTCTATAAAACTTGCTCTCGGTGAGATGTTAAGAAAATTATTTAAAAAAAGATATCTCAGAAAAAAGTTTGTTATATTTTATACCTAAGTTTTTAGTTTTGTATTAAAAATCTCAGCTAAAGAGAAAAAATACCTATTAGATTACATGGAGAGAGAAATCAAAATAAACAATGAAATATGCTTAGTTCAGGAAAAATCATTTTAGAATTAAAATCGAATTAATAATCGAATACCCACATTAAATACAAAAGAAAATTATGTACTAGATTTAGTATTTTATTTTCCTGATTCTCGCCACCAATGGATCCGTGTATTTAATCATCATCATCATAACAATAAAAGATTTTCACAATTCAATCATATTAAGAGTTTAAAAAAAGAATATATATATATATATGAAAATAATCATGTTTTTGAACACGATAAGTAATTAAAGTGTTTAATGATTAAGTTTAAAACTTAAGTGATACAAACAGGATCTTCACATAATGTTCGTCGCAAAAGTATAAAATAATAATATGAAAATAGCAAACGATTAATATTTCAATTTATTTCAATTTTTTAGAATTAAAAGAATATCTCAACGAGAAAAAAAAAAAACTATCGTAATATCGACTAGAAGTAAACAGAGCGCTCTCTTCAGGGCAAAACAGCAGATTAACGTGCTTTGATCAAGTCGGTTTTTATCTCTTAGGAAGCCTTATCTTTTTTTCCTCCTTGCAACGTATGACCTGAATTCCGCACATTCTTATTGCTCTAGTAAAAGAATGAGGTTCCTCGAGTTCAAAGGACTAGCGCCACTTCTCGTTGCGTTGTACGCAGATTTCCCGAAGTGATGGCCACTCCTCTGCAGAAAAGAACTATATCGTTTTTTTATCCATTAATTAAAAGAAAATTTTATGAAAACCGTATGATCACAATGAAACGTTATGACGGGTTTTCCCTTCCCATATAAGGTTAAAAAAAAAGCATACTATGTAAAACAAACACAAACAAACAAACAAACAAACACACACACACACACACACATATATATATATGTGTGTGTGCGTGTGTGTCAGTCAGTCACTATGCTTAGCCTATATGATTTGAGATTGATCCAATAAAGAGCATTTCACTGGTAATAAACAAGGTTTTAGAGTACAGAGCTCGGATTAACATGATGAAACTATAACCAAATTACACATACTAGGAACAAAATCGCCTACATAACTTTTCCTTCATCACCACACAGGCAAATGAACATAAAAATTACCATCGGAAAATCAATATTCTACTCAAAACTTTTCGATTAAATTTTTTTCCCAAAAGGCGTGTGCCTGAACACATATATAATATAATATAATTTCTTATAGCTTTTTTTTATTGATATTGTAAATATATCCACATGTTCATTTCATTTTTTCAAACACACACGTGAGACAATCATTACTAAAAGGATGTATCTACTCTAAACTGTTTCAAAATAGTTGTTTCCGAAGAACAGACCCTTTCGCTGCAACAAAAAACTTCACCTTAAAGGCAACAATTTTACTTTAAAAATTTAACGCCTATTTTGCATTTAAGAGAAAACATTCATGAGAAAACAGAAAACTCTTTAAAATAATGACTTTATACAAAAAACGCCGCTAAATGTAGTATTTTAAAAGCAATGGGAGCAAACATAGATCAATAAACTTAATTGGAGATAATAAAACTGCAGAAAAACACAAGATATACAGCTGTTTGAAATAAAATTTAATATATGTAACCGAATAAAAACAAGATCCAGAACACTTTTGAATAAAAAGAAATGATTTAAGATATATAAGCTTAGACAAATAATTTATTTAAATTGTAAGCATTGACGATAAATGCATCAATTAACAACTTAATTAAATCCTAATTAGAAGAAATACAAACTATAAAAGAACTCGGTTCGAAATTTTAAACACACACCAAGGTGTTATTGATTAAACTAATTACATTTTCTTCCTCAGTTCAACATCGCCAAGATAATACTAGATTGCTTGTTTTATTGATAATTTTGGAGAACTCGGCAGCTACGGAAATCTGTCTAAGTGATAACAAAACACCTTAGTGTTAATAAAGATATAGCAGAGCTCGTCCCAACTCGCGTTTGATTCCCAATTTTATAGATAGGGAGGCAAAATTTGATTCCCACTTTTAGAAGTCGTTCTAGATCTGGATACAAAAAACTTACCAAGAGGATACAGAAAACTTACTCCATACTTGCTACCATTCTCTTAGTTAAATTTACAGAATCTTTCATTAAATAAAATACATGTGCGTATATTATATATGTGTGTAATATGCATGCATACACATGGATTGTAAACCATCGTGCATATCACTGTTAATGAGCGTACAAAAGTTTAATTTTCTCATTATCATCAGTATCCACTACGTGAAACAAAAGCACAGCATTTCATAATTCAACCTTTTTCAGCTCAGTTTCTTTAGAAAATGAAAATTAGAAGAAAAAAAAGTTTGAAGTTAACTACAGATCTAATATCTTTCTTCTCAGTTCGTCCTATAACTCTCTGATTCCATTGTGTCGTCTACAATTTCGTCACCAATTCGAACTGATGACGACGGAAGCTGTCAGTACTTAACCTACTCGTCAAATGCATCACCATCGAGCGTCAGTGTCAACACTACCAACAATCGATGGACCAAAGTTTGCCTCTGGCAAAAGGTTTAAGCCGAGAAAAATTAAAATTTTCTCATTACCAAGAAAAAATGTATTAACGAAATTCAAGCTGAACTCAGTAACGCATACCTGAAGTTACTTAACATTATTAGCAATGGAAGCATTCCGTGGATTTGGTAATTTACATACAACTGAGAAAAACTAATAATCAAGAAATGTATTACAAGCAATTTCCTACTCTATATGTTCAAATAAGGTTTAGAAAACGACTATTAGTAAAAAAAAAAATCGGCAATAATTGTATTCGTTATTAATGGACATATTTAGAAAGAATATGATTAAAGTAGAAGTTTCTCTCAACTATGATTAAAGTAGAACTCTTCTCACAAACATAATTTTCTAAACGCTGTTATAACACTACATATATTTATTTAAATATAAATAAGCAGATTTTTTTAAACCCCAAAACACATACACGTTACTCTACTTTTTATTACAAGTTTTAGAGATACCAATCCACAAAAGTTTCACAAATATTTTCCTTTTCCATGTTTATCAATATATTTTTGTATTAACTGTAAAAAACATAATAGATTCGATTAGACCAGGGGTCGGCAACCTCTTTCATTAGGAGGGCATATTTCAGAAATGCGGGAGTTCGGCGGGCACCGCTGGATGAAGAGGGGGGGGGGGGGATATTTAAACATGAAAATAAAAAGCGACATATTTTTAATACATAAATTCGAATTTTAATTTAAACAAAACAATCTTAAAATTGATAATTAAGGCGATATGGCAATGCAAATTTTCTGCCAATTCGTTGTAATGTGGCATAATAAGTTGAATTCTCACTTCTCAAGCCTTGCTGACATCCAAATGAGTGTCAGCAAGATGATGTGTCGCTTGATCAGTACTTTGATTTTAAGTATTTCATATTGGAAAACAAAGATTGTCAAGCATATGAGGCGATGAAAGGCAAAGTGGTGTAAGTTACATTTTCAATTTTTAAAATTTTTTTTTTTATTTGAGGGCAAAAATGTAATCTCTATGTTCAATTTATAGTGGAATCGCAGATAATTATTATTTGCAATATTATATAATAATTATAATGAATTATAATTTGTTCAATTTATAGTGGAATTTTTTGTAGATTTTGCAGTAAAAGGGGCGTCCATTAATTACGTGAGGTGATTTTGGCGATTTTTCGACCCCTCCTCCCCCCCCCCCCCTGGTGAGATTTGACTCGACCCACTCCCCCTTTCCCTCCCCCTAATCTCACGTGAGATTTTTCAAAATGTGTATATTTTAGTGTAAATACGTTAATCTGTGCTTTATTTTTAAAAAAACATAATTTGCTTAATTATTTTTATTTAAGACTAGTTAAGACTAGTATTTAAGACTACTAAGAACGTAGTCTAGAATCACAGTGAGAAAATCGAACAATAAAATAATTAAATAGGAACTGCTAAAATTCGCAAATGAATATTCATTCTAATTCAGTACACGGGGACTCATGTGTGGTCTCAAGAGTGACTACTGGAACTATTGTGTAGGATTTAGCCATATTTTAGTGTAGAAACATGTTTTATTTAATATAACCCAGTTTTCTCGCAATTTTATACTGTTTCTTGCGGAAAACATATTTCGTGATATTTGCCGAGACCCCCCCCCCCCCCCCCTAAAAGCCTCATGTAATTAATGGACGCCCCAAAACGCTTTTGACTTACACCACTTGTCTTACTGACATACACCACTTTGTCTTTCACCGCCTCATATGTCGACGCGAAAAGAGTGTTCATTTTCAGAGCACATTTTCTCAACAATGGGAACGAGCAACAACTACGTGCGTTTGTTGTTCAAATATCTAAAATTTAGATTTTTAAACGGCAGGCACTTTAAAATTGTTTCGTGGGCACCAGGGTGCCCGCGAGCACCGCGTTGCCGACCCCTGGTTTAGACGATTATGCAAGCTGTGAGTTTAACAGTTATTTATTTATCGAGGAGAAAGTACATTACAATTACGAATACAAACATAATGTAGAAACTCGTTGAAAATCCAATTATATTAATGATTCACGCTTTTCATATTCCAGAGATACTTTTCATATTTAATGTAATCACCTACAAAGCCCTTTTCTTATCTATCTATACTGACGAAATATTTTAAATCACACTAATACATTTACACTATTTAAACTGGGCGAAATATTATTTAAATTATTTCCGAGCCGTCTACATCGAATGGTGATTAGGGTCGTGAGCTCCCACTGGGAGAGCTCTTGTTCGAATCCCAGTTACGGCTTGGGCCATCTTGCATTGTTCTTCATTGGTAGTAGTGTTGATTTACCTAAATGGTGCCCCAATACTAAGTAACCAGCAAAATCATTTCTCTCTATAGATCATTATATAAATCATTTCTCTCTATAAGTGGATGAGCGCATGTCTTCAGGACATAAAAATGCCTGCCGCGTTGAGGGGGTGGAGGGGGAATCAGACGAATTTAACAAGTTGAAAATAAGTCATTCGTTTACATAAACTAATTATATGGGATTTTAATGCTTTCAGCAGGGTTTAGGTTTTCTTCCCCCAAAATACGCAAAACCTCCTATTAACGCCTGATATCAAGAGACATCTCGCACATCCGGATTCTACCCATACTACATTCATCATCGTGCAACAATTTCGGAAATCGTCCGAGTCACTGAAGGGACGCAATCGGCTCTAAACTAGCGACGCATTCAACAAAAATGCGAAAAGCGCGGGAAATCAAAATAAAATAAACCTCCTTGGTACGGTGCGAGTGAGATAAAATAGGGCCTCGATAAAAAATTGGAACAGAAGCACCGTCAAACAAGACGGGAAAAAATAGAATATAAAATACGAGAATATCCATCAAACGGCATTCATCGCGATCATACTTTTATCGCACGTGCACACACACACACAAATGCACCATACAAATGTCCCAAAATTCACATCTACACTAGAATCAAAATAGTATAATCTAATTATTTATTAGAAAACAAATACTCGCGGATTTATGATTTTTAAAAGAAAAAAAATTACAAGTCGCAATTTATTTCTTTTGTTCATAATATGCCAAAAATATTTTCTTATATTAGTAATAACACACATCTCAGGACAGGTTGGCTCCAGAGTCAAAACACAGTATGAAACCGAAGTTGGGCGATATTTGTTATTAAAGAAATCCACAATGAGGTATATATACAGTGTCTCTTAGTGAACAGGGATAATGTGTGTGTGGGGGGGAGGGTGGGGGTGGGGGGGGGACGGAGTTCCGAGTTGATTAAAGAAAAAAAATTAGATGAAAGCTAGAGCAGCTTACATGTTGCATAGGAAATGAACCGAGCAAAACAAAAGCTAAAACTAAGTAGTGACCTGTCAATTAGTCAAGATATACAATAGAAATCCAAATAATAATAGTTGTTTCCATAGTTTAATAATAAAGATATAGTTTCATAATACAGTATAAATAAGGGTACGGTCGCGATCTCATGAGTACCAACTCAGTGTTTTTGCTCCTTACAGCCAATACTTGGGATCCAGTGCCGGTATTTCTTAGGAGAGAAATAAAAGAAAGAGGAGTAGTTTGTCATCCACTGTCTAGCTTATAATATGATTCGAAATGTTTTTAACACCGCTAAACAATAAATAACCAACGGAAGATAGTCTGTCCTTCGACGGGGATACCGCCAGTTTCTTGACCTTGCAATTAAACTGGCGGTAAGACTAATAACCCAAGTACGGGGCTTTTAAGAAATTTTTAGTGATGCAAAGCGAATAATTGCAATGAGGGTACATTTGATCACAGATATGTAAATAAAAAATAAACAATCTATGACAAAGTTTTCATACTGTCATCAAGTTTGAGGATGCCATCTGCTTTATAAAGTAAACCATAAGGTGGGTTGAATGCAACCTTACGAAATACCCTTAAATTAACAATTAAAAAATACTAACATCTAAGTTGAAGAATGCTAAAGTAATGTATGCCAATCACAGGAGCGGCACCCCACTCCATGCACAACTAAAAGCACACTTGATGGACTAATGTTTTAGATTCAACATCCCCCACCCCCCGCATAAAAAACATTAATAAAGATTAAGAAAAAAAAAACTAAGCAAAATGTCCCAGTATGCAGTGCATGAACATAGGCAGGAGTCAGGAGCTGTCTTCCCCCAAAATTAGGGTTGTTGCTATTTTAATATATTATCACAACTGTATTACTCACCCCAAAAAAATCAGTCCATTCCCACCACGAAGGTTTATTGCTGCCTACATTACTGATGCAGTGCATAACACTCCTGGGTTTTCTAAAGGTAAAAGATGTTTGCGAATATACATTCTCGAAAAATAAATTCCTCCCACAGAAAAAAATTAATAAATTAAAAAAAAATTAAAGTTCTGGAAAGAGAAGAGGGACTTCTTCTCTCTCAAGAGGTGTGTATGACTAATTTTCATCTACTAACAGAGAAGAAACATTTAGTTCCTCAGACGACCAAGAAAATAGAAAGAGAAAAAAAAAGACCCCCTAACTACTATGTTGTAAAAAAATGTCGACATTTACATGCCCTTTAAATTATGCGCAATCATACAGGAAAATTTCTATGCTGTTGAGGTTGAACTACAACACTCGTTGCAGTTTTTACATTTAAATTCAGAATTTAATACTGTCTTTTCCGTAATGGTGCATGCGACGAATGACTTGTTTTTTTCATGTAGGTGTGCAAATAAAATATTTCAGCATGCTCTCGCGGCGAGAAAACTGCGTAAGAGCCAGCTTGAGCAGCTGAATCTACAATCTAACTACACACATAAGAATGCATCTCGAAGAATGCAGTCCGAGCATATTTTGTCTGATTAACAACTTCTTACTACACGTCTGCATGCTTTTCGCATATTCTGAAGAGATAGATATTCAGCTCCTATCACTAGACACACACACACACACAGAAAGTTAAGGCCGAAGACGACGGAGGGACCACAATTTCTACTACGCGTCTGCGCGCGTCGTAAGGTTTGCCAAATATGTTGGCGGTGAAAAAAAAACGCCAAGAGAGAAAGGTGAGTGAGGCGACGTCGAGAAAACAAATATGCATGGGCATAAAAATGCGCTTATTAAATAAAAATACACTTTTGCGTAACATATAAACGGGGGCAAATTATAAATCTAATGTCCTTATTCATGAGTTATCATTAGAAATAGGATGAAAGAAGTAAGCGACACATATCGGTGTGCACCTTTAATTTTTAAAGGAGAAGTAAGTGAAGGAGGGGATCAAGATTTTCTGAAGGTCAGAAACAGTATATTTTATAGTTTTTATGGTTTTAAATGATGAGCATGAAAATAAGCTATATTTCAACAGAAATATGAAAATATTTCTATAGACAAATCTATAGTTATAACTACGAACAGTGACAACATCACCATATCAATAACAGTTTTAAAATAAGTGCGCAAATTTCTTCTCTTGATCAGAGCACAAGCGGAATGGGTCTCCAAAGGCTGCGTTCTTATCTCTGACTGACGTTAACACGCTCACAGTCTATATGATTCAAACTTCACTTATTTTGATGCTATTTTAACATTCCGAGTTACCTTTATTTTATTTCTGTCATACATCAAAATAGTAATCTCAAACTGAGTAGCGCGGGTTGACAAGTTCCTTCAAACTCATATTTTTAGCGTGTTGATTCATAACCAATAAAACAACTTGTAAAATAAAGATTGGGATTACAAAAGTAAGCTTCGTAAGATTATAAATATTTATGACTATTAAAACTATATTACATCATAATATGGGACATACTTTCTAAAAGGACTGGTCGATCGAAATTATGATTTATAAAAGATTTGACTGATGAAAAGCTGTTAAACTTGCATTTTATCATGATTTTTTTTTAAACTAGTATTTTCACTATTCACGAATTACGAGATGAATGTAATTTTGATTTAAAAAATCACAATGTAACAATAAATTATGTAAACAAGACTTATATTTCAAGGATATTATGCATTAATTCATTACGTTCCCCACTAAATTTGGAAGCAAAAACTTGTTTGAACACCTAAAAGGTTTGAATATATAATAAGTATGGTAGTTTTAAAAAAAACTTAAAATAAATTTTAAAAATATTTCTTTACGTATTGGTAAATCAAAGCGTAAAAAACAGAAAATAAAATCATATTTTTTTATTATTATTTTTCAATTTTAAAAAGAAAAAAATAAATCTTTACATGGGTTAGTTTTTTTTAATGTATTTAACGCAGAAACTGAAACAGTTAAACTTTTTAATGATTTTTAAAATGTCCAAAAATTTATTTAAAAAAATTAAATTTTTACATTAACAAGAATATCACTTCTCAATCAATGAGAAATGCTATTCTCAATACAACTAAAAGCATTTTTACTACTCATGTAATGAGAAATGAAAATTACTAACTTTAAAAGAAAAGCAGAGTCGTTTTTATAGAAGATAAATTTAAACATAAGTGCTTGCAAAAGTTGCTTCCAAATATATTATTAATATTATTTGATATTTACATTTAATAAAATTTAACCAAATGTCAAAAAGTGCAGAGTGCATGGGTTTGCTAAAAGCGGTTTTCTAAACTTATGATTTTATTTAGATCCACCAGAATTTCTCAAATTCTCTGGCACTTTAAAAAAAATTTTTTATTTATGAATCAACAGAGTTAAAGATCAGCAACATTTTATACTTTACATTATCAAAAGTTACTTACTGATACTGGCTTCAGGAAAGCTATCAACTCAATCTCCGATACTTTTTATAGCAATGCTAGACATTTCTGCAGTTAATAGTCATAATTATTGAGATTTTTATAAAAACTGCCCAATTTTGTGTTTCAATTTCTAAGCTGTTAATAAACAGAGTATATATATATATATATATATATATATATATATATATATATATGTGTGTGTGTGTGTGTGTATGTATATATATATATATATATATATATAAAAAGTGGTCGGCTAGAGAAGTTTCAATCTGTGTGAGCATACATACATACATACATACATACATACATATACACACACTGTTGGTTCCGGTTAATCGGACCAGCCGCTTATTCGGACCGAATCCCGCCTTGTAACAAAAGGCACGCTCGTTTAATCGGACCAGCCGGTTATTAGGACCAAAATGATCGTGTCCCGATGTGGTCCGATTAACCGGAATCGACTGTGTGTGTGTGTGTGTGTGTGTGTATGTACAGTAACCACCGCTTATAGTGATCAGTGGTTATAAGAATCAACCGTTTATAAGAATCAATATCGCGAAAACAAAAACAAATGTATTATTTCCATATTAAAATTTTCGCTTTAAAGAATCAACCCACCGGTTTTAAGAATCAGTTTACACTCTTCGCTTTTCTTTTATTTTTCCAAAAAAGCCACTTAAACCCTCAAAAGGCACGAAATTCTTTCTTTTTTTAAAAAAAAGAAGACTGATAAGATGGGATGGAATATAGTCGTAAAATTCATCCCTTTCTTTGTTAGACATAACATAATAGTTTCTCGTTTAACGCTTCACCACAACACTGTCTTATTAGCTTAACCCGGGGGCATGTTTACCCGTCCCAGTCCGATTTCACTTTTCTCCACTGACAAACAAAAATAGGGACTCCTTTTTCCCACCTTCCACTTCCTGGTTGCGTCTTCCTGAACCCTGAAACACATAAATCTTCGGCGAAGTGTCCACTATCATTCAGGCAAACGTGACATTAGTAAATTTTGCACGTTATCAAACCGAAAAACGTAAGCTAGAAGGTGAATCTTCGTCTGAGACTATTAGTATTGAAAGAGGTATAAACAGCCTCCTGAAAACTTCATTACGCTCCCATCATCATCAAAACTTTTTCTTGCTCCCTTCCTGTAGTTGAAATGTTAAAACTGTTAAGCAGGTATGTTGTAACTTGTAACAAATATTGTATTTTTTTCTTCTTTTACTATAATCATGTGCATCTTTTTATAGGTCTAAAAATTAAGCTGTATTTTTAAAATTATAAAAAAAAAAATTAATAAAAGATAATTAATGTAAATTAAAGAGTATTTTATGGTAAATTATCTAATATATGTACATATAGGTGTGTGTGTGCCTGTCCAAAAACCTAAATTTCGGCTATAAGAATCAAAAACAGTAATAACAAACGTGATTCTTATAAGCGGAAATCACTGTGTGTGTGTGTATATATATATATATATATATATATATAAACAAAATTTATGATTTCTGCCAACCCATTTACTTCATATCATATTTTTCATACATAAAATACTTCATAACTGCACAAAAAGCGCACAAATATTTCGAAATCTATAAAAATTGAAATATAATAAGTTTTTTGTAATTACCTGAACAGTAAGAAAGATTGTCTTTTTTTGAAGGATAAATAAAGCAGTTATGAAATTACATAAAAAGTTTATGAAGAAAATTCATAATTCTATACAATAAAATCCTTTCAAAAAACAAAGAATTATTACTTTTAGGAGAAAGAGACAACCCAACTAAATGTTGATAATTCTCTATGGATACGAACCTCTTTATTGTGTAGGGGAACCCTAGATTTTCACTTTAATATTGAATATTTTTCAGACTTCATAAATTATAAATAAAATAATGGTTTGAATTTACCACAATTTTAACCCACGCCAATCACCATTTTATGACCGGCAATAAAGTTCAACACATTTCCGCAATATGAAACTGTGAAGAATTTAATAATTAACGAGAAATTGCAGCGATAGAAAATTTTCATTCTCTCCCACTGCCCAAAATTACGATATGTTAGACAGAAAGTAACAGTAACAATTTAAATGTTTCATTTAGTCTAAAAGAAAGCCAGGACCCACCGACCGCAGCCAAAACCCGCTCTCCTATTAGACCAAAAAGCTGCAGATAGTTCCTGATCTTTGTAAAAATATAAAGATATTGAAACTTCTCTATGGCGACCAGTAATGGTTCCGAAAAAAAAGAAAAAGGGACAGTTTAATGGGATGCCCGTCGAAAAAGGGTGGCCGGATGAAGAAGTTTTACTGTACACGGTAAAAGTCAACCACTGATCACATTGACGATGTTCCCCCCAACAGGACTGACGTATTTACGGCAGTTTAATACTAGTCTAATGATCCTACGTGAACAGAGATTAAGCATTAGAATAAAGACTCATAAGGGTTCACTCGACATATCCATAATGATCGAGAACACAAATTCACTTGAATGTGCAAAGAATGTGCATGTTTCAACGACAGTTTATTAAAATAAAATAAATGAAAGCGAGTGGAATTTGGATATACATTCCATTTTATTGGGATTGACAGGGAACAGCAAATTAATTTCCATACTACGATAAAAGAACATGCTAATTGCGTTATCGATCAATTAAATGTGAAAGGAAGCAATCTGTATAATGGACATAATGGGTAATACACTAGTAGCGGAGTTGACAAGGTACGGATCAGGAGCAGGCTATCGAAAGCGGTCAAAATAATAGCTCTTTGGATCTCTTCCGGGAACTATTAATTAAATTTACGGACACAGATTACTAAAAATCAACATAAATTAATTACCGACCATTGAGTCTGGTCATCTAGTCAAAATGAACTAAACAGTTTAACGTAAACCATATAAAGTTTAAGGAATTGCCGTTAGTGGTCATTATATGAGAAAATACCAAACATGCATCAGGGTTCTGATTTATTACAAACACATACCAATATTCATTTTGTTTTTGTTAATTCCGATATATTTTTTTAATTTTCGACTATAAAATTAAGGGAACACCAGATGAATATATTTTTTTAAAATCTTTACTACTGTTAACAAACGTAAATGCCTCTGCAAGCTATCAGAACGGATGCTTTATGCAGAAGTGTGAAAACAGTCTCAATGATTTGGCTCTAAAAGGAAAAAAGAGTACTACATTTTCAATGACACGTTTTTGATTTCATAATGGAACTCTTGTCGTGAAGTATGTAATTCATATCAGTTTTATTTGATTAAAGGAGAATGGAAAAGGATGTGAGTAAGATTAAAGAACATACACGGGAAAGAAGGAGGTGGCAACCAGCTCAACTACTATTAACTGGTAAGAACTTTATTTAACATGATAATAAATGTTTTTTTTTTTACCATCGCGGCGGGCACTTCATAATAAATGTACACGTACACATTCTTAAAATATATAAAGAAATTTCACCATTTACAGAAAATTTTCACAACAATGTACAACTATTAGCACTAAGATGCTGTGCACTAAGATTACCACTCAGATTTGCATTTCGGCGTTTTCAAGTTTCCAGTTTACAATAAAACAAGTAATGTAGCAATGCCTTGACGACGCATAACAGAGGAATAAAAAATAATGAATTTAACTTTTTTTTTTTTAAACCCAGCTTGTTTCGTATTTAAAAATATCGACCTGTGATTTTTCATAGTTAAAATTAAAATTCGTTAGAAAAATTAGTTCAAAATTTAAATTTTTGACAAATATAAATGTCACTTCTATTGTCACATGCACAAAGGCGCGTAATTCGCTTTGGAACAGACAAACCGGTGTAACAGTTTTAACCATCAGATACGCACCAAGCGGTGCGCTAAATAACGCCAACCAGCCACCCAAACACGCATTCCTCTCTTCTAAACACACTGTTATCAACATTCCATCGCGGCGGGCAGCTGTTTCGCCTTCGCGGCGCTCGCCTGCCACAACGCCCCGACTCCGACTGACCCCTGGGAGAAAAAAAAAAATATTAAAAAAATTAAAGGGGGAGAGCAGGAGAAAATAAAGCAAGCTATAAGTGACCACCTGCCACTACCGTACACGTCCCCCCTCCCCCTGCACAGTATGAGGTAGTCGCGTGCCGGATTCAGGTTTCTGTAGTTTATGTTCCCCCACACAGCATCGCCATCCCGTCGAGATTCGGATGCCAAAGAAAGCACGAGCGAAAATTTTCCGAGAATAACCGCGAAAACTTAAGGAATGTTCGGCATTCCTACACTATTTAATACCGATTTACAGCTGAGAGACGATGGGTTGTATTTTAAAGCTAAGTGTAGCTGTATGAAATAATATATTTCCAGGTATAATTACTTAATAAATGATAAATAATAATCCAATAAAATATATATAATGTTGAGCATTATTTTACAAAATATACTTAATATAATTTATCATACCAAAGACTTATTATAAAAAAACGAATAATATACACTACTAAGTGTGTGTGTATATATATATATATATATATATATATATATATATATATATATATATATATATATATATATATATATATATATATATACTAGCTGAAAACCCGTACTTCGCTACAGAGTACATTTAAATTAAATACAACGGTCAATGCATGCAATTAATGCCAAAAATACTATGATAAATATATTTATAATAAATACAATGATCAATGTATGCAACTGATGTTTTAAAAAATAAATAAATAAAATAAAAATAATATATATATATATATATATATATATATATATATATATATATATATATTTATAAAAAAATCGTAACGGATATTTTAATAGACAAAATAATGTAGAAGAAAATATTCAAATTAAATCTAATAGGACATACTAAGGAATATAGTACAGTCAATATAGTACAGTTTGAGGAACATATCTTTTACTGTATTTAAATATTTTTTTGGATAATGTCCAATCGTCTGCCGCATTAGCAAGAAAGGGAAAAATTTTTTTTGTCTATTTAGTTGTTATGCACGTGACGATAAATTTATTTAAAGTACCAGAAAAAGAAATCACGTGATCAGCATTTAATAAATTAAATTCTAAAAATTAATCTTTAAAAATTCCCCAAAAATCAGAAAATGGAGATAAAGATTCGAAAAATATTTCATTTTCAAGGAATTTTTTATGATCTTTCTCGTGGCATAAATTTTATAACCGTCAAATAATTATTTTAAATGCAAACTTAAAAAGTTACTACAAAAAAATGCTTAAATATTAATCTTTCTTAGTGCACCCTTACACTATAAGAAGAATTGCCATGCAAAATTTCAGCCCTTTAGTTACAGCGGTTTGGTCTGTGCGTTGTATGTCAGTCACGGAACTGTTTTATATATATACAGTGGAATCTCGATCGATCGTTTTCGGATCCATCGTTTTTCCGTATGTGTCGTTCATTTTATCAAGTCCCAACGATCATATTGCTTTGTTATGTTTCCGCATCGATCGTTTTCCCGCATTTATCGTTCATTTTAATCGGTCCCTTGAAAAACGATAGATCGAGATTCCACTGTATAGATATATACAGTGGCTCCCAAAAGTGTTCGCACACTTACGATTTTCAATGAAATAGAGGTCTTTCCATTAATTAAAATGAATATTTCAGAAAGGGTATTTAATAGTAAGATCTAAAATATATTCTTAACAAAACTACATGAAATATTTTTAAAAAATAGTAAAACTTTATTTTTAAGAAACCAATAATCAAAAAGTATCAAAAACTTTATCTCACAAAAGTCATCGTACACTTGTAAAAAATCTCTACATATTAGTAAATACTCTAATTTTTCGTTAAATTAATATTTAGTAGGATATCCTTTAGCATCCACAACAGCTTTTAAACGTCTGGGAATAGATTGCACTAGTTCTTTTGTAATTTCTGCATCAATGTTCATCCATTCTTCCATCATAATTGTTTTTAGTTCGCTTTTCGTGTGAAAGTCGTACCCGAACCTCCAGTTCTCTCCAAATATGTTCTATTGGGTTTATCTGGCGATTGAGGTGGTGTTTTCAAAACTTGTGGACAATTATAGAGACACCAGAGGCGAACGTTGAGAGCCGTGTACTTAGGATAATTATCTTAATGATAAAAAAAAAAAAAGTTGTTTCTAATATCCAAATTTTGGGCTGATAACTTTAAATTGTCTCTTAAAATATTTATATAAACAGCATGATTCATTATGCCATCAATAAATACCAAATTACCTAGTCCTGATGCTTACATGCACCCCCACACAAGGACACCTCCACCGCCATGCTT